>CM065591.1:493974853-494569853 GCA_033119425.1 Bufotes viridis | reverse complement strand
TTTAATGCACGGGTTCTCTCATTGACTTCCATTATTCTCGGGGGAGCACTAGTGATGAGCGGGAGGTGCCATATTCGATTTTGCAATATTTCGCGAATATTCAATTGAATATTCGTCATATATTCGTCGAAATCGAATATTCGTCATTATTCTATATATTGCGAATGTTATGCGAATTTATATTCGCTTATTGCAATTTGAACTTTGAACAGTGTATACAGGCAAATTTTCTATTGGGTTCACTTAGTAGAATCAACGAAGATAACGAATATAGCACTATATTCGCATTCTTCGTAATATTCTAGCAACGACCATTAGGAACTCAGCTCTAAGTTGAATTCGCAATGCGAGTTTATATTCGCATTGCGAATTCAGCTTATGATTTCTACACAGATGCAAGTGGAATGTGCAATGCGAGTAATGCAGGTTATAATAATCGCATTGCGAATACAACTTAGTCAAATTTGTGAGATCGTGATTCTCACATCCGACAGTACATTTTAGCATGGAGGCGTTCCCATGCACATGGGAAATCGGCAGAAGCGGCAACGGACATTGACTGGAGCGGGCAGGGAGCCAGGAATCCTCCGGACAGGTAAGATCAGCTTTTGGGAAGTGGGAAGACAACCAGAGAGCAACATTAACTTTAAAAAAAAAAAAGAATATTCGAAATAGCGAATATATAGCGCTATATTAGAAATATACGCGAATTAGCGAAGTGCCGATATTGGCTAAAAAAATTTCGCTTTTTGAATATTCGCGCTCAACACTTGTGAGCACACAAGCATCCTGATGTGTTCACCCCAAGCACCCGAGCACTTGGGTGCTCAATCAACACTACTATCTATCTCATATATATCTGTTATCTATCTATGTCATATCTATCTATCTCCTATCTATCTCATTATCTATCTATCTATCTATCTATCTATCTTTCTCCTATCTATCTAATATCTATCTGTTATCTATCTATGTCATATCTATCTATTCTATCTATCGATCTATCTCATTATCTATCTATTCTATCTATCTATCTATCTATCTATCTATTATGCCTACAGTCTGTCCCCCTGCAGGAGCAAACCTTGTGCCACTCACCATGCCATATGGTGTCCTGGTCTCTGTCGTCATCTCCATCATCCTGCCTATCATGCCCTTAGGGCCCATGCTCCCATCCAGCCTTGGAAAGCTGAGCTCTGATTGGTTGTTATGGGCCACATGTCCAGTTTTACTGTTAGGCCAGGTTGAGCCTCGTCTTGGCCACCCTTTTCTCTTCCCCTTACACTGACACCTCCCAAACGCTCCATTTTTTTGTGTGAATTGGACCTTAAAGGGGATGTGATTTATGTAAATGTGTCCTACAATAGCTTTCATGGGCATACCTGCATATATCGTGACATTTGTATCCCCACTTTCTGGACAGTTTAAGTCTTGGGCCTATGTGACCAGTAGTGGGCATTTTGGGATCATTTGCATAAACCACACCCCTTTTAGGACTGTTTGTCTGGACAATGCCCTAAAAAACGGGACCGTGGAATAAAGTCGGGGCTTAAATATGGATTGCCAATGTAGATGATGCTAGATGAGACCTGACCCCCTCCCCTACCACCTCCTGGGCTAAATGTCATTGATGGGTTAATAAACAACAGCTCCTGTCAATAAAAAGAAATCTCAGAGTGAATAAAGGTTTCCAGTGCGGCTGATTACAAGATCAGCTGCTTGGGGTTGGACCTCCATGTTTATCATCATCTTGGGGACGTAACAGGACAACCCTTGAAGGATATAGAAGTCCAAGAAGTCTCTCGTTGGCACTGATTGAGACTGCTCCTCTTGCCGTGGGTGGTGATGTCATCATAATGACATCACAGAACCAGAGTGTAAGAAATGATTATATATATAAATATATACTATATACAATATACCCTCTTACTGGGTCTGATTCGAGGTTGGATGCAATAAATGAGACACAAGAGTGAACGTATAAAAAAATATATTGTATAGTGTGGAAAATTGATATTACAGTACTATTATTGATGAGTATACATGGAGTTACAGTGAAGAAAAAGAAATAAGTATTACAGAGAGAGAGACTTATATACACAGTACAATAATTATAATTACTGGCAATTTCCAGGATACAAGATAATGCTACTTTACCTCAACATTAAAACTCCTTACAGTTTACAGTTACCACACATGGGCCTCCAATACTTGTCTTTCCTCTGCCCTCTCCAGTTGTTACAAGTATAGGGGAGGGGAAAACACCAGAACACACACAGAAGGAAATAGACAGGAGTCTAGGCCTCAAAGCTAAGGGAGAGGGATGGTGACCTCCTAAGAATCCCTTGACCTCTCCCTGACTCCTGCCAATATGAGTAGACCCTGAAGGTGGGAATACTCATACACCGGAACCTAAGCACTGGAGACCATGGAAAGCCCTAGGAGTGGTGGCAGGGAATAAGACTACTGGTTCCTTCCCAGATGAAGTAACGAGCATCTTCCTGAGGCCTAGAAAGCAACTAACACAAGCGAACAACAAAATGCACTTAGCTTAAAGCAGAATGGAGGAGCAGGAGATCTAAAGGAACAACACACCAGCAGGAAATATCAACCGCATGGTAAGCAGTGTGAGTCAGAACTAAATAGGGCCTCAGTAATGACCACAAGCTGCAACAGGCAAGAGGTGTGGTCATTACCAAACAACAACACTGCAAGGAGAAAACAGAGAGACTGTCAGATACCCTCACGTGCCGCCAGTCTCTCCGATCTTCTCGCCTCTGTCATGGGAGGGACCGTGACACCAGTCCTCTCTTTCTCCCAGCGTCCTCCCCCAGCTTAATCAGCATATGTAAGCGGATCCTACAAGGCTTTTATCTGTGAGAATCAGAGTAAGACAAAAGGAGATAGATACATACTAATGAAGTGTACATACCTACAGTCACCTACCCGTCTCTGATTCACACAAATAATCTAAAAAATATAATGCAACATAATGCATATATTATTTCCAAAACCCGTATTTCTTACAGATTCCCCCACTAGAGGGGCGAAAAACTTGTAGAGGAATGAGCCCTTTAAATACATAAAATATAATCCATAATGATAACTTGACATGAACGTTTGTTGTAATGGGGTTGCACTGATATTTTGGGGGTTGGGCTGATACCTTTACTGTTGGAAGTGATAAGAATTACTGAGACAGACTAAACCTGACAACTAAGGATGAGCGAATCAACTTCGGATGAAACATCCGAAGTCGATTCACATAAAACTTTGTTCTAATACTGTACGTATTAGAATATATTGGCTCTGATGAGCCGAAGTTATTACTTCTTGAAGTCTCGCGAGACTTCGCATAATTACTTCAGAAATTGATTTATACTGTAAAAAAACATTTCCCGAACTTGGGTTCGGTTCCAAGTGGTACCTTGTGTAACCGAACCAGAGTTTGGGAAATGTTTTTTTACGATATAAATCAACTTCACGAAGTAATACCTTTGGCTCATCGGAGCCAATATATTCTAATACTGTACGGAGCTCCTGCTCCTGCTCCGTACAGTATTAGAACGAAGTTTTATGTGAATCGACTTTGCTGATCCCTAGTGACAACCATCAATATAATTTCATGTTCTGTAAAGTTAATATTATTCCCAGACACGTCAATGTATTATTTGCTCCATCAGCCACCTTATAAGACCTCGCACCACACAAACAGGTTTAATATTCAACACAACAAAGTCCACACTCTCTGCCCTTTAATGCACTTGTGACCACCACCATTATGCGAGCGCACACTGTTCCTTTGAGGCTCCTTCCGGTCGTCTGCTAGGATCTCGCTTGACTGGGCTTGTTCCTGTATTCGGTGCCACACACACCATTAAGTCCATTTCACAGCTGAGGGGGGTATATATAAGTTGCAATCTATTGCAAGGACTGAATTGTTATATGGTCTGAAATGCGTTGAGGAAACTATCCTGTATTTGAAGATTTTAACCGCATGAATAAAGTTGTTTTTCCTGCTAGGACACGGAGCTGGATTTTCCTCTTCTTTTTGCTCTAAGTTTATCGCATCCATGTGCGACTTCCGTGCTCGTCTAGCAGAGGAGCAGGTGAGAGCTGCCTTTTGCATTTCACAGTCTTTAGTCCATCACAAAAAACACATTTTGCAGGACAGGTTTTTGGCTCGCTGACGCACAGGGGTTGGAGCAGTCACTATTCAGGTTGGAGCAGAAATGCAGACATTCACATACGACACATGGCACCTGTGGTACCAGATACCTCTGGATACTGGTGGCTTCAGGAATTATTACTAATCTAACCCAAATTAGGGTATTGTACTACCAGCCAATTGCTAAGGCTGTCCATGTCACCTTTGTCTCAGCACCTCTATATCAGTTCCAAGTTCTATCATAAACACACACAAAAAAGAAAAAACTGTTTATTAACGAAAAAGAGCTCACTTTGAGAGCGCCACTGTTTACGTATGGTTAATCCACGGCACTCCATTTTTTGCAATTAATCCTGTTTCATTTTCTTATAGGTTTTGGTTACAAGTTGGTTATGTTATATACATCCAGGTCAGGAGATAAAGCATATAGCCACTTATGAGATAATTCCCAAACGTTTCGGTCTATATTTGACCTTCCTCAGCGGGATCTGCATGGCAGCGGGGTGGTAAGTTCCTGGATGTCTCACCGACTCACCGACCACGCTGCCATGCAGATCCCGCTGAGGAAGGTCAAATATAGACTAAAACGTTTGGGAATTATCTCATAAGTGGCTATATGTTATATCTCTTGACCTGGATGTATATAACATAACCAACTTGTAACCAAAACCTATAAGAAAATGAAACGTGATTAATTGCACAAAATTGGAGTGCCGTGGATTAACCTTACATTGGCTTTTCAACCTTCACGAGCACCCGAGTGAATCACAGGAGTGCCGAGTACATACTTTCTCACTTCTCACTGTTTACCGCAGGCCCAGTGACGTCATGACTTGGATCACTGGTCAGGGCGCGGCTAAGCTCCATTGAAGTGAACAGAGCTTAGCCGCGCCCAGGCCAGTTGATACAAGTCGTGACGTCGCTGGGCCGGCGGTAAACAGTGAGAAGGCCGCGGCGCTCCAGGAGTGCTGCTACCTCCTCAAACAGCTGATCGGCGGGGGTCCCGGGTGTCGGACCCCCGTCGATCAGATTCTAATGATCTATTCAGAGGATAGATCATCAGTTTAAACAAAGTGCAGAACCCCTTTAAAATAAAAATGCTGCTTCCTATACCATAATTTTTTTTTTTTATCATGGATGACGTTGCTGGTATTAAAGGAGCATGCAATCTGTTCAGAAAAAAATGAAACTTACTGCCAGTGAGACCAATGCAAAAAATGTAAAAGACCTTCCTAGAGAGGAGTGATGGTCCCCAAATTCAATCCTCTCCATCACATTTGCCTCACAATAGCAGCTACTTTCTTCCACTACAGTGCAGGATTTGGGGAAAAAACAAAACAACAAAAATTCAATTTAGAATTAAGCCCGCCCGCCTGTACATTACATTATTAAATTTAGAGGCTTCTCCTTTAAAAAAAAAAAAGTGAAAAACAAAAACAATAAAGAAAGGTCCTCTAATATCTAGTTACTGCCTGCAAGGAAAAATACAGTTAAAACGCACATCTCCAGGTTCTTCTGTAAATCTCTAAGTTTCCCTAAAAGACAAAACTAGTAGAATATGAATAACAGACAGAACCTCCTCGGGAGAGCTTCACATTGGGACGCCCCTCTTCCTCTCTTTACACAGTTTGGTGATTTTAAACCTTCACTTTCTGCTGGTCTTATCTCCAACTTAAGTTGCCTTATTTCACTCTCTAGTTTCTAATTTTGGGCCCTGACCACACGAAATAGAACCCAGTGAGAAGGTCTTCGGCAGCCATATTGCCATTGTCTATACTTCCACCATGAGGCAGTATTTTCCCGATCTTTTTCCTCAATTTTAGGTTCACGCCCTTCATCTTTTGGGACCCTTGCTGCACCCTTTATAGTGTAGCAATTTCTTGAAATATGACCAGTTTTACCACAAGAATAACACGTTTTCAAATGTCTTTCTTTTTGTTCTGGGCAATACCTCGCCCTGTCACCCACTTGTCCACACGCAAAGCACTTACAGTGGATATAAAAAGTCTACACACCCCTGTTAAAATGTCATGTGATGTAAAAAAAAATGAGACAAAGATAAATCATTTCAGAACTTTTCCCCCTTTAATGTGACCTATAAACTGTACAACTCAATTGAAAAACAAACTGAAATCTTTCAGGTAGAGGGAAGAAAAAATATTAAAATAAATAATATGGTTGCATAAGTGTGCACACCCTTAAGTTACTACTTTGTTGAAACACCTTTTAACTTTATTACTCAGTCTTTTTGGGTATGGGTCTATCAGCATGGCACATTTTGACTTGGTAAGATTTGCCCACTCTTCTTTGCAAAAACACTTCCAAATCTGTCAGATTGCGAGGGCATCTCCTGTGCACGGCCCTCTTCAGATCACCCCACAGATTTTCAATCAGATTCAGGTCTGGGCTCTGGCTGGGCCATTCCAAAACTTTAATCTTCTTCCGGTGAAGCCATTCCTTCGTTGATTTGGATGGATGCTTTGGGTCGTTGTCATGCTGAAAGATGAAGTTCCTCTTCATGTTCAGCTTTCTAGCAGAAGCCTGAAGGTTTTGGGCCAATATTGACTGGTATTGGGAACTGTTCATAATTCCCTCTATCTTATCTAAGGCCCCAGTTCCAGCTGAAGAAGACCAGCCCGCAGCCTGATGCTGCCCCCGCCATGCTTCACTGTGGGGAGGGGGTTCTTCTGGGGATGGGCAGGGTTGTTTTTGGGCCAAACATATCTTCTGGAATTATGGCCAAAAAGTTTCCTCTTGGTTTCATCAGACCATAACACCTTTTCCCACAGGCTTTTGGGAGACTTCAGATGGGTTTTTGCAGTAGCCTGGCTTTGATGTTTTTCTTGGTAGGTAAAGGCTTTTGTCTTGCCACTCTCCCCCATAGCCCAGACATATGAAGAATACGGGAGATGGTTGTCACATGTATCACACAGCCAGTACTCGCCTGATATTCCTGCCGCTTCTTTAATGTTGCTGTAGGCCTCTCCTCCCAGACCAGTTTTCTTCTCGTCTTTTTCATCAGTTTTGGAGGGACGTCCAGTTCTTGGTAATGTCACTGTTGTGCCATATTTTCTCCACCTGATGATGACGGTCTCCACTGTGTTCCATGGTATATCTAATGCCTTGGAAATCCTTCTGTTCCCTTCTCCTGACTGATACCTTCTAACAATGAGATCCCTCTGATGTTTGGACGCTCTCTGTGGACCGTGGCTTCTGCTGTGGGATGCGACTAAGAAAATTTCAGGAAAAACCAACCAGAGCAGCTGAACTTTATTTGGGGTTAATCGGAGGCGCTGTAAATGATGGCGGGTGTATGCTGACTCCGATTTAACAGGATTCTGAATGTGATTGCTTAATTCTGAACACAGCTACATCCCCAGTTATAAGAGGGTGTGGACACTTATGCAACCACATTATTTTATTTGAATATGTTTTCTTCCCTCTACCTAAAAGATTTCAGTTTGTTTTTCAATCGAGTTGTACAGTTTATAGGTCACATTAAAGGTGGAAAAAGTTCTGAAATGATTTATCTTTGTCTCATTTTTTTACAGCACAGAAACCTGACATTTTAACAGGGGTGTGTAGACTTTTTATATCCACTGTAGCCTTATTGTCCATTTCCTGTGACTCCCTAACAGAAAACCGACAATACCTCGCAATATGACCCAGCCGACCACAAGAAAAGCATTTTACTGACTTATACTGAACATAAGGCTAGGTCTACACGAGGACACTTGTCGCGCGACATTTTGTCGCATTAATGTCGCGCGACAATTTTTATAATGGTAGTCTATGGTGTCGCACTGCGACGTGCGACATGCTGTAACTGCGACACAAAAGTCGCAAAAAATCTATTCCAGATGGTTTTTTTGCGACTGTCGCGTCGCAGTTGCATGCATGTCACATGTTGCAGTGTGACACCATAGACTACTATTATGTATTGTCGCGCGACATCAATGCGACAAAATGTCGCGCGACAAATGTTCCAGTGTAGTTGTACCGCATGTATCGCGCGACTTATTGTCGCGCAACACATGTCGTCGTGTAGACCTAGCCTAAGGCTTAAATCCACCGTTTGTATCAACAGTTCTGACAGAAGACACTTGGACCCCGTTCCCCTGTGTCTCACACCTTTCTCTTTTAGATTGATCAGCCTGATTTGTGCTGGAGGAAGCAGTCGTCCCAACAACATGGCGTCCTGCTGCCTTCAGCTCCTCATTTTCAACTTTTAAACACTTGTTCTCTGCTGCCATTAGCGGATTACTATCAGACATTGCAGCAGCACTTTTAGCAGAAACTTTTAATGCTTCAATCTCTCTAGTTAGCACTTTCACACGATCTTCTACATTTTCTTTTTGTTTTCTCATACCGCCATATAACTCATCCAGACACTCAACTTTGTTGTGTAGAATTTCATTTTGCTCTTGTAGCGTTGCGTACTGTTCTGCTATCCAGCAGGCAGCAAAAACTAGAGTACTCCGACTTGGTGAACGTCTTGACAGAAATTGCATCGGTCACAAAACTTTTGGCTTCTAACCAGGGGTCTCTAGAACCCATTATTACATTTACAATCATTTTAGTATCCTTGACCTTTGCAATCTTTTTCAAGAAACATTCCATGGTAAATTCTACACAACCAACTATACAATCAAAGTTCCCCGTTTTACAATATCAGACTGGTGGGGGGTCCGACTCCTGGCATCCCCTCTAATCAGCTGACAGCAATATGTGTTGCTCCAGCCACAGCGCCATTCCTTCGGTAGTGGCTGTGCCTGGTATGGCAGCTCAGTCTTAGAACATATTTGATATTGATGGCCCATCTTAAGTCCTTGAAGACTCCTTTAAGTTTCCAAAACCAGTCAAACCCTTTAATATGAAACCAAGGGATGGTACTTAAAGTACTTGTCAGCAGGGTCAACCGCCTTAAACCAGGCATACTTCCTGATAGGGTTGATCCTGCTGATTCAAATGATACCTGTCTTGTGAAAATCGGTTGTGGTGTTCTCGAGGAACAAGACTTTTATTCTTTATGCAGTTGAGGGCTTCAGTGCACTGAGGGGTGTGGCCATCTAGGTGCACCTAGAGGCCAGGCCCCGCCCCTTGGTGCACTGAAGCCCTTAGTTGCATAAAGAATAAAAGTATTTTTTCTCAGAAACGCCACAACCGATTTTCACAAGACAGGTATCATTTTGATCAGCAAGATTAACCCTACCAGTGTGCCTAGTTTAATAGTTCTCTTCAAAGAGCAGTATACAACTTTATCAGCCTTTAAGTCTTTGATGCAAGAGAAAATACCAGTATAGGGTTCCTTTAAGGTGGGAACAGCACAGGACTAGTCAGTGCTGAGTTATTCTGACCTAGAATTCGTCCACCCTACTGGGGCCTGCAACTTAATCGATACTGCAGGCGCCGAGCACTAACTCCCTCTAGGCCTCCATAGATGTAAATGAGAAATCTGAGCGAATTATTTTCCGAATGATGGATGATTAGAGAACAGATACAAATAAATAGAGGGCGGCGTTCCTCCCGCTCTCGCGGTCCCCCCGGTAATCTCATTGCTTACATTATTCCAGCAAGCACAAGGAGGGTTTGTTTTTTCTTGTTGCAGTTTTTTAACCTCTAATTTGGATTAATATCTTCAGCTTATTTAGACACATTGGCGGATCTGGTTTCAGCCGTGAAATGCGTTGGGTATATGCAGCGCTGAGTAACATGTACGCAGCTCGGGCCCGTCCCAGCCCATCATAACATATCACATTGTCTGCAGAAACCACATTCGTCTTTTTTTTTGCCAAATTGTAAAGTCACCCAGGAATGGAGAAAAAAACGTCCATGGGAGAGGAGGCCTGTCTAGACAGAGTTTATTAAACTGCAAAACAACGGACAGAACATAAAAAAGGGAAAAACATTTTAAAAACTCACTGTTTCTTACTGGTATCTGTGAAAGCTGGGTGACTACTAATATGAGCGCCATTACAGCTGGCACAAGGGTAGTCACCCAGCTCTTCTATAGTCTTCCTAGTTGATACTGCTGAGTAGCAACCCCTTTAAGAACTGAAAGAGCAGCCATATTGATAGATACCCAGCTTTCTCAAAGCAAATAGAACAATTTTTTTTAAAGCCTAAAGGAACACTCCAGGCAAAACTGATACACTGTGCCATCCTTAGGGCAGGCCTTGATGGGCGGGGCCTGACACAAAGAAAGAGCACACTAAGAACACAAAGAAAAAAAGTAGTCATGCTCTGACGGTGCGACCAGATTCCTTTAATGGAAGAGAATCGATTAGAATCCTTTTGGATGCTTGTATGTCCTGTTTTTGTCCTTCAGTTTTCCTCTGGGTTCCCAATTGTCCTCCTGAATTCCAAAAACACCAAAACTGATAAGTCTACCCTACAAGTGGACCGATACTAGCAGTATGCTACCAAAAGTCATGGGTCTATACCACCCACAGTCCTCGGACCACTTTTTGGTAGCCCCAGATGCCCTCTATTCATAGGCAAATCCTTAGGCTATTTATACTAAACAAGTGCACTCTGACCGTTCAGGAATAAGGGCAGGGGCCCAGGGCCCCTTAGTTTGGTACAACCCCCCCTGGTCTGCTCAAAAAGAGGCAAACAGTGGAAGTAATAGCCACCACTTAAAGGGGTTATGCCATGATTAATGTAGAAATGATAATCAGACATCATATAGCACAGGATAAGCAGTTTCTAAAAAAAGCTAGACCGAGCCCTGCACCTCACATGGATCCAGAAATCTTCCCATTTATTGCTCTGCTAGATCCTCTTCAGCCTGGGGGAGTGTCCTTTCTGGGGGGGTGTTCTTTCTGCTGCAGCTCTTTCCCTGTAACTCTCGCAGCTTCTAACAGTAAATGCCGCTGGATGGAGCATGTACGACTAAGGGTACTTTCACACTTGCGGCATGGCTATCCGGCAGGCTGTTCCGGCGGAGCTACGGCGCAGGTCTGACTTTTTAGTCCGGCGATCTCTGCCGTGCACTGCCGTAGCTCTGCCCCCGCCCCATTATAGTCAATGGGGACGGAGAGGTAGCACACGTGTACTTGTGGCATGACGGATCCGGCAGGCTGTTTACCCGCCAAAACAGTCTGCCGGATAGCTATGCCGCAAGTGTGAAAGTACCCTAAGTCAATAGGTGGACGTGCACATACCTATAGAGATTATTCACCAGGGGGCGCTGTTAAAATAAAGCAAAGAGAATATCTCACAACTGGAGCATTTTTGTATCACAAAGTAAATTACAAAAGTAACTATAAAATAATATTTAATGTTGGCATAACCCTTTTTAATACAATTTATTACCTAGTCCCGTAGAGGCACACCCTGTGGGTGGCTCCGATGACCTTGGAGAGCAGATCTTGGTTGGTTGGTTCCATCCCCTTTGCCATTGGGTGGTGAAAAGCTATGCAGGACTATGCAGAGTAAATTAGTAGAAAACAAGGGACGGGGAAATGGCCCAATGGTCATGGAAAGGGCACGAGATCGGTTGGCCCCTCTGGCAAAACATGTGGGCTACCATTGCTCATCTGCCCCATAACAAATATATAGGATGTAATGATACGAGCAGGGGTCCTAATAAGCCTGCAAAAAAAAATCGGTTCCCTTTATCTGAGCACAATAAAATAAAATTGGCTCCCATACGTGTTTGGTTACCCTGGCCTCGGGACAACCCTGTAGATGATAATAGATGTATCCTTCATAGAAAGGCTAATTCATTGTCTGGAACGCACAGCCCTTAATGATCATTCTTGGCCTCGTTCCCTGATGGGAATTTGTGGTTACCTATAATAAACTTTGGAGAACAAGCTGCCGGCCCAGGAAAGTCCATCAAAGGGTTTTATTTCAACCCGATGTTCAGAGTCAAGTCTCCTCCCTTCCCCCCATGTCCCCCTTCCTCCTGCCCGTGTCCTCCACCACACGTTGGAGGAAAAAAGCACAAAACGAGCCCATTAGGACAGTTCTGTGTTAGTTTGTATCCACATGTTGAGAAATGCGGCCATTCCTTGGGCTGTTCTACATCTGTCACCAGGAGCTCAGATAATGGCCTTTACAATCCTCTCCAGTTTTCAGGCAAAAAAAATAATAAAAATCTTTAAAGGCAAAGCGAGGGTTATTATTCCATACAAGAAAAGTCGCAAATGCAAATAGAGATTGGGTCACATCCCGCTCCGTGATTTATGGACTAAACCTCATTTCCTTTCTTTTTTTTATTTCTTTTTGTATCCTTTACACTTCCCAGATTTTTCATGCTCGGTCCTTTTTTTTGTTTGTTATAGTAGTCAATGTAAAGATTCCCAAACTTCTCCTAATTACCCCGCCCGGTGCAATTATTCAGCCCACCCAGGAATCATATTTCTTTATTGACCGCCTAGACATATTTGCTTTGCTCTTTAAAGCCTGTGGATCGTTTCCTGTAATTCTATTAAACGTGACCTTTTACGTTTCCGATATGCCTTTATATTCCAAATGTAGCCTTGGGATGGAGTCGGCAGCAGAGCAGTGGACTGATTTTTCTTAGTCCATCAGTCCACTAGGTGGCACCACTGACATTTTGTTTAGCTGTATTTTCTTAAAGGCATACTTTGGGCCTATAGTATTAGCGGCCTATCCTTAAAGAGCACTTGTTCGGAGGATCAACTCTATGAAACCAGGCATAATGCCTGGTAGGATTGATCTTGCTGATTAAAATGATGCCTGTCTGATTCTTTGGGACTATATTATTAATGGCCTATCCTTAAAGAATGCTTGTTGGGAGAATCAACTGTATGAAACCAGGCATACTGCCTGGTAGGATTGATCCTGCTGATTAAAATGATACCTGTCTGATTCTTTGGGACTGTATTATTAACAGCCTATCCTTAAAGAGCACTTGTTGGGAGGATCAACTCTTTTAAATCAGGCAAACTGCCTGGTAGGATTGATCCTGCTGTTCAAAATGATACCTGTCTTGTGCAAATCAGCTGTGGCGTTCCCGAGATAAAGGACTTTTATTCTTTCTGCAAATGAGGGCTTCAGTGCAATTAGGGGTGTGGCCAGTACTGAAAATCTGAGGAGCATGGGGGAGTCTAGACTCCGCCCCATAGTGCACGGAAAACCTTCATTTGCATAAGTAAAAATAGTGTTTTTTCTCAGGAATGCCACAACCGATTTTAACAAGACAGGTATCATTTTAATGAGCAGGAAGGACCCTACCAGGCCGTATGCCTGGTTTAGTAGGGTTTATTCTGCTGACAGGTGCTACATGGTCAGTCAATAGCTGGCCATTCACTCATAAAATGCTGAGCCATCACAAGACAGGAGACCATTGGATTAATGGACGTTTGGGTGACCATGTATACTTTTTATTCAGTTTTTTGTGGGAGGTGAAGCAACCAAATAAGGGCGAATCTGCCATTTTGACTTTTTTTCCATTTTGCCATATGGGATAAATAGTTTTATATTTTCGCTATATTTTTCTAATGTATTGTGATTCTCCATGTTGCTTCCTTTGCTGGTTTGATTCATTTTTCCATCACATTATACACTGCTCATATCAAGGGGTCACGAACACCCTTCAATCCAGCAGTCGTGGTCATGCTTGCACTACAGGAAAAGTTGCTGCCCTCTGATGGCCAAGACTGTGGGATCGCGCATACGCAGGCTCTTTTTCCCATAGTGTGCAAGCATGGCCACCGCTGCTGGATTACAGGGTGGTCGTAACCTCCGATATGAGCAGTGGATAATGCAAAAGAAGCAATATGGACAAGCAATGGCGTGCCTAAGGTGTTTAGCCCTCAGGGTGTGTCCTTTCACTGGCACCCCCCCCCCCTTCATACTTTAAAACACTTTTCCGACACATTGTGCCCCCTTCACAGTAGCAATGCCCTCAATGCATCCCTTCACAGTAGTTATGTCTACACTGTTCCCCCTCACAGTTATTTTCCCTTCATTGTGTCCCTTCACAATAGTTATACCCCCATTGTGCTTCCTTTACAATAGTTATGCCCTATCTGTGCACCTTCAGAGCAGTTAATCCCTTTTTGTGCCCCCTCACAGTAGTTATGCCCTCTCTGTGCCCATTTACAGTAATTATTCCCTCAGTGTGTCCCCTCACAGTGGTTATGCTCACATTGTGCCCCCTTAAAGTAGTTATGCCCACATTGTGACCCCCTCACAGTAGTTACCCCTTTATTGTGCCCCATTCACAGTAGTTATGCCCTCTCAGTGCCACTTTACAGTAGTAATTGCCATGTGCCTCTTCACAGTAGTAATGCCCTCCTCAGTGCCCCTTGCAGTAGTAATGCCCTCCCTGTGCCTTTGATATGCCCTCTCTGTGCCCTTTACAGTAGTAATGCCCTCTCTGTGCCCCTTCACAGTAGTTATGCCCTCTCTGTGCCCCTTTACAGTAGTAATGCCCCTCTGTGCCCCCTTCACAGTAGTTATGCCCTCTCTGTGCCTCCTTCAGAGTAGATACATCCTCTCTGTGCCCCCATAACAGTTATGCCACTTTACAGTAGTAATGCCCTCTCTGTGCCCCCTCAGTGTTAATAAAGTAAAAAAAAAAAGCAGTAACTACTCACCTTGTCCCATTCCTGATGATCAGATTCCTTTTCTGCACTCCCCTGCAGGCAAATATGCCGTTGTAGCACTGTGTGGGAGGGTCACAGGCAGATTCCTGACCTGCACACTCCTTCCACACAGTCCAGCAGTGCGGTCTGTGTCTGCAGGGCTGAACGTGAAGCAGCCGACGGGGATGAGGGAAGGAGCATGGGGAGCTGAGCGGTCTGTAAGTCAAAGGACCACCAGCTCTAGCAATGAGTGCCTCCATCTGTAATGATGGAAGCGCTCATTGCATCCTGCACTTCCCTGAGAGCTAGCACCCGGGAGGACTGTGCCCCTCCTCCCCTCCCCTCCCCTTCCATACCAACGCCACTGTGGACAATCACAATACATGATTAACTTTTACTACATGATAAATTCCATTAGCTGAAGTGAGACAACCTCTTTAAGCTTAAAGGGGTTCTCTCACTTCAGCAAATGGCATTTATCATGTAGATAAAGTGAATACAAGCCACTTACTAATGTATTGTGATTCTCCATATTGCCTCCTTTGCTGGCTGGATTCATTTTTCCATCACATTGTACACTGTTCATTTCCATGGTTTCGACCACCCTGCAATCCATCAGCGGTGGTCGTGCTTGCACACTATAGGAAAAAGTGCCGGCCTCTCTGGTGGCCAGGACTGGAGGAGCGCACATTGGCTGGTGCTTTTGCCTATAGTGTGCGAGCACGGCCACCACTGATGGATTGCAGGATGGTTGAAACCATGGAAATGAACAGCGTACAATGTGATGGAAAAATGAATCCAGCCAGCAGAGGAGGCAATATGGAGAATCACAATACATTAGTAAGTGCCTTGTAGTAACATTCTCTACATGATAATTGTCATTAAAGTGAATAAAGTGAAAAGTGGATACAATTGTATCTAGTTTAGACAATGCTCTGTGCGCTAAACAGACTGATACATTGTAGCAAACTTGCAGCTGCTGATATGTTAAGCTCACACTTGTATCCACTTCTCAGCTGAGAGCAGGGCGAGCTATGGACAGGGTTAGGTTACTTTCACACTAGCGTTTTTGCTGCATCTGCATCCGCTATAAACGGATCCGGTTATATTTCTTTAACATAGCCAAGATGGATCCGTCATAAACTCCATTGGAAGTCAACTGAGGACAGATCCGTTTTCTATAGTGTCAGAGAAAACACATCCGTCCCCATTGACTTGTATTGTGGGTCATGACAGATCCCTCTTGCTCCGCATCCCACGATGGAAAGAAATCCGCAGCATGCTGCTGCTCTCCGGTATGAGAGCGGAACGGAATGCATTTTGGAGCACTTCGTTCTATTCAGTTACGTTTTGTCCCCATTGACAATGAATGGAGACAAAACGGAGGCGTTTTTTTTTCGGTATTAAGATCCTATGATGGATCTCAATACCGGAAAATAGAAACACTAGTGTGAAAGTATCCTTACTGCCTCTTAAATGGCGAGGGACAGAAAATCTAATTCTATCAGAAAGTTGTAGAATTTTTAATGTATACAGCAATGATACATTATTTACATAAAAAGCCCCTTTAAGAATTGGCTAGATCGAGATCTAACTATGCAGTGGCTGGGTTTGAGGTGGCCCCAATGCAAGGTTGAGTCCCCCAGACACCGTTGAGATGTCACCACGTGTTGCTGCTCTCTGGGAGGGATGGTAAGGCATGGTGCACCTCAATAGGAAGTAAGTCCAGAGAGTCTGCAGTAAACCAGTGTGCTTCTTTCCTGGAAGGACTCAAGTGCAAAACAATACAGGCAGTGCACTGAGCTGGCTTCTCCAGTCTCCTCCCGGGCAGAAGAAGGGTTTGATGCTGAGGACAGGCCTGAGCTAGCTGTTTATCTCTCTCTCTCTCAGTAGGCTGGTACCCTGGTCCAGGGCTGGTGATCCAGGGTCTGTGGCAGAGTATCTTAGTGTCTTTTTCTGGTCACTCAATATTCTCGCAGAGTCTCCTCTTCTAAGCACTGATCCCTAACTGCGGGACACTAGAGACTCTGATTGCTCTCCTTATATACCGTTTCTAACTGAACTAGAACCTTCTAGTGGGAGGGGTGAAGTGGAGAAACTCAGCCCAAACAAATACAAAGTTACAATTCCTCGTCTGTCATAGACTTGCAATAGAACTTCTTCAATGATACCTAAAGGGAATGACGCAAAGTTTTTTCCAGACAAAAACAAGTCTTCAGACATAATAACAGGGCTAAACCAGACATCCAAAAGGTTAGTCTTTCTGGTTTTGGGGATAAACAAGTCTGGCTTTTTCCCTCCAAAACATAGTCTTCTTTAAACGTTATTGTAACTGTGAAAAATTACCAGCTTCCTATTATTAGCTAGAAAGTCCCAAAAGTCTCTAAGTGTTCATTTTCACAGTGTCTTGAAAATACAGTGCAAATAAACAGGATATATATCACAACATACATGTAAAATGCAGTAACACAGTATTAAACAGTATAAGTGCAAGTTAACCCTTTAAAGTGAAATAAAGTAAGATGTTGATGACTTTGCATAGGGGAAACAGGGGCAAAGTCCACAAATGTCCAGAATTCAATGTACCCCAGCTCCAGGGCACTGCAACTATATATTCCCCGGAGTAGTATCATATCAGGCTCTCATATTGAAGCTGAAGTGTGCTGATAACATATTATCCACTCGTAGAATTTGGCTTGTCCTTCCATTTGCCTAATTCTCCTCTCCCACGAAGTAGCAGAACAATGCCTTCCCTCGGTCCTTCGATGACAGACACGGTCTGTCAGCTCAGATGACCTCTGCTCACTTGCTCTCTTCTGCTCTCTTTCAAACTGGTCCAAACTATGAGGCATGAAAGATTTTTCAAAAAACATTTAGCAAGTTCTAGATAGGAAACATCTGGATCTGACTTGTAATGAATTGCCATCGGGGTAATGATTACTTTCCAGTAGTCTGATTAAAGGGAGGCATTTATAAAGAATCTGCTGCTGCAAACAAACTACATGAGAAATGTTTCATAGGTGTAACGTTGCTTTTCAAGTAGCTTTGTCGTCAGTCTACACATGGGTCCCTTATGAAAAGAGTGGCTGATATCAGTCATACACATGAATGTGAATGTTTCTCAGAACAGGAAAAATGTGGTGATCATGGGAGCAACCATATTTCTAGCAGTCACCCCATCTAGCAGTTTTGTACTTGGGTTGCACTTGAGTGGATTCTAGGAGTTGTTACGCAACTCTCCCCAATACATCAATGACCTCCCCACCTTTGGTTTCCAGCACCACTGGGGCATCTGGCACCCAATGGGCTGTTTAACGAGTCTGGACAAGCACCATTGTGTTTTCACCCTGACTTCAGCTTTGACCTCTTGATTGTAAATTTTGACTCCGTCTTACCCCTTCCGATCTTGGGTCTAATATTTGAAGACTGACCTTCTGGCTTTGACCACTGGCCCATATTCTCATTCTTTTCTCATAAGAAGATCCCTAGCAACCGCAATAGAATTCTATACAATGTTGCTTTATTTCCTTTATGGCATAACATAATCTTCTGGACGCGTTTCGGCCCGTCACAACATTTATCAACCGATGACAAAGGGATGAGAAGAACTCTATTGCGGTTGCAATTTTGGCAATTGCCTACCCGTGGGCACCGCAAACAGTCATATTGATTGCTGTCAATACTGTTGCATTTTCTCATTCTGTCCTAGTCTCATCCTCTGGTTTGTCGCATTCTTCCTCTTCTTCCGCTCCTGGCAATGTACCCAGGAGTGTTGATCACAAATATTCACATCGTGAATTTTAATCGCGAATTTTGCCACTTTGAGAATTTGCAAAATTTGGAATATAGTGCTGTATATTCGTATTTGCGAATAGTGTTGGTTGCGTATATTCTAAAAGCGAATTTATCACAAATTCATCGCGAATATCGGCACTTAGCATCCCTAGCATCCAATAGGAAAGTTGCCTACCCCTTAGTGTTGATCGCAAATATTCTAATCGCAAATTTTTATTGCGAATATATTACATTGCCGATTTTTACAATCAAGTAAATAATGACTGGAGATCACGAATTCTCGAATTTGTGAATTTATGGCAAATATTGGGCCAAAAATTTGCGAAATTTGCAAATTCGAATATTGCTTATGCCGCTCATAACTAGTACCCACCACCAATCAGTGACTACTCTGCGGACCAAAACCTGGGAACCCAACCGGGATAGTCTCTGAACCTTCTTAAAGAGGTGTTCCAGCTTTTTTTTTTAAAGGGGTTGTGTCACTTCAGCAAGTGGCATGCATCATGTAGAGAAAGTTAATACAAGGCCCTTACTAATGTATTGTGATTGTCCATATTGCCTCCTTTGCTGGCTTTTCCATCACATTATACCCTGCTCATTCCATGGCTACGACCACCCTGCAGTGCAGCAGCGGGGCTGTACTTGAACACTATAGGAAAAAGTGCTGGTCTATGCTCACGCCTGTGGTCCCGGCCACCAGAGAGGCCGGCGCTTTTTCCTGTAGTGTGCAAGCACAACCACCACTGATGGATTGTAGGGTGGTCGTAACCATGGAAACGAGCGGTGTATAATGTAATGGAAAAATTAATCCAGCCGGCAAAGGAGGCAATATGGGCAATCACAATACATTAGAAAGTGGCTTGCATTAACTTTTTCTACATGATACATGCCACTTGCTGAAGTGAGTACCTGTTAGAAAAAACATACTCACCCGCTCCAAACTGCTCCATAATGGTTTCCTGGCTTTGTTCAGCTATCATCAGTTTCCCGTCCCGTAAAAATCAATAATTAGCACAGTGGTGACTTAGCAATGACATCCCGCGTGGGGATACATCACTGCAGAGGCCAATCATTGGGTGCCATGGCCCTTGCGACCCCATTCTTCTAGAAGTTGACAGGACAGGGACCTGAAGAACAGAGGAGCGGGGAGTAGGTGAGTATACATTTTTCAATAGGTACAACAGGCGGCTTATAGACACTTACAAAAAGTCAAAAAAGTTGGACACTTTAAGAGTGAAGAACAGGGAGATTCCAGAAAGGAAAAAGTAAATATGAGGACTTCACACAATCTTTAGGCCCAGTTAGATGGTTAACATGCTAGTCTTAATGTTCCCCAATATAGAGAGAAAAATTGTTGTTTCTCTTGCGTGCTACATGCCAACCCACACTATTGCCCAAATCTGTGTCCTCTGTTCTCCCGGGATTCTCCTGTTGTCAATAACCAGTTGACTGCAAATGTAGGTGCAGCTATATAGTTAGCACCAGAGTTGTCCTTCACAATATTGTCTTTGAGATTGGTTTGTCCAGGTCAACCAACCTGCAGCAGGACTCCCATCTGGAATACTGGACCTATAACCTCATCCTTTTCTCAGACTGGTATGATGATGCCAAAAGGGGCCTCAATATCTCCTGGCTTTAAAAAATGTGCTTGAAGAATTGTCTAAAGCTCAAATACAACACAATGTTGTTGCCTACGGCGTCTGAGCTAACAATACACCAAACAAAACCAAAAGGAGGATAAAAATCATTCAAAGATTTATTGACCAGGTTCTTGGCCCCTTTTGAAGCCTTTGACTTCCAAGAAAACATGACCTTTCATTCTTTACTGAGACCCCAGCTAAAAAACTGAAGTATATTTGTAGAAATGCCTTGAAATAAAGTGTCCTCGTAACATCAAACCTTCTTAAGTCCGGATATAGTTAGAGAAGACTTTTTCGAGGACTTTTCGAAAGATATCCTGCTCTCATAAAGGCTGTTTCCGTCAGATTAATCCGGTCTCTTGAAGGTGGACATAATGGAGCTCAGTATGACAGTTCTGAGAGAGTTGCACCTGACTGGGTTGTACAAAGTCCTGGCTTAGGGGGATTATTTATGGAGCTTTTTCACATTCTTACATTCATTGTATCATACCGCATATATGCATTTAACACCCCCTCTTCCAAGACTCGGCCTTAGGCTACTACATCACGGAGGAATGGTTAACCAGATGGCCCATTCTTGACCTTGTCTAATTGTACCATAGCTAGCTCAGGCTTGATGGCTTTATTTTAAACCTTGGATTTAAAGGGGGCTAAGTAGGGGTCCACCACACCAAATAAGACATGGGCTTGCATCCAATGTTTTCTTAAGATTAAGGAGAGGTTACAGTACAACTTCAGTTGAGTCATAATCTGTTGTGATGGGAACCTTCACAGTTTGCAAGAACGAGTCTCAGATTTTGAGTAATTTATAGCAGGTGTAGACTTATTCTATGAAGAAGGTCATTTGCACTTGATGTAATTCCCCTTAAATCTATACATCCCCCAAAATAAAGAAGGAGTCTGGTAACCAAGCACTAGGAATGTGCCGAGGAGAACGACAAGACCAAGGTCATGGAGAGATCATAGAAGGACGTCTGGTGGATTCCACCTTCGGTTTATTTACACTGTATTAAGGGGCTATTGAGCAATCAATCACATTCCTCGGCTTTACTTATCACTTTGTTTTTTCTTCACCTCCTGGGTTAAAGATGATTGCAGATTTCAATGAAGCAATGCCCCCGACACTGGCCACTTGATTACCTATGATCCATACGGCTGGAAAGTATGATGTCATGATAAACCCATAAGCCACCATGAATAGGGTCTTGTTTAATAATGGATATGGATTACCAAAGTCGGGCCTGGTTTATGTTTGATGTTAACCACAAGGGCCCATTCATCTAGATTGCTGGTGGTGCAAAATTTGGAGTAGGAATCACCTTGTATCCAGAGGGTTTAATGCAAAACCTGTAACAGGACCCCCACCCATCAGGTGACATTTATAATACTAACGTCTTGCTATGTGGCAGATGGGTCTTTGGGTCAACTGCTACTTCTACACACCTATAACTAGGGCAACACTTTGACATACCATGGTTGAATGTTCAGTGATACAAAGACACAAGCGTAGAGTATGTCAGCCTAAATTTCCAAAAATATCCAGGGTCTGTTAGTCCTTGAGTCTTTCTTCAAAGCTTGGTAGTTTTGTCATTTAGAAGGCTTGGAAAAAGTTGGACAACCTATATAAGAGCCTTAAGAGAGTCTGTCAGCAGTTCTGACCATGCTAAACTGATGACAACACTACTCAGGAGCTTCACTGCACTCAGCTCTTTGCTCTAGATAGATAGATAGATAGATAGATAGATAGATAGATAGATAGATAGATTTAATGGTCTTTCACTTGTACCATCCAGTGTCAGTTACCTGTAGGTTTGGATTTGTGCTGTTGTATTCAATGGCGGTTCATGTTTCCACTGCTCCGTGTGTCCTGGTCCTGGTTACTTGTGGTGTGAATTACGCTTATGTGCTTGTACGCCTTATCTGTTTGGTATAGTGAGGGTTAACCTTTCCCTTGCTGTGTGTGTCAGCATTTGTTTGACCGATTGGTCCATTAGTCTGCTATATAGTCCGGAGGTCTGTGTCAGTTTGTGTCACGGTATTGTTGTTGTTTGTTCTACCGTGACACGTTGATCATGCATTCTGGTTGCCGGTGGCTACGTGTTGCATTCAGTTTGCACGTGCACTTTCCCTTTAAGTAGTTTCCTCCTTCTGTCAGGGGCAAGTGGGGTTAATGTCCTCCTAGGTGTGGAACTGGGTGTGGTCTCTAGGCTTTATATATCCTTGTGTTTTGAGCCTGAGATCAGTTGTTTGTTTTCAGCCTTGGTGTGTGTTGGAGTGATGATGTTCCAGGATTCCATCTGTCCAGTTTGAGGGCCATCCTAATAAAACATCAAAGTCACCCCCTTGTTTCTATGTTCCATCCTCTACCCTTACCTGTTGTTATGTTTGGTGTGGGTTCATGTTGGGTGTGTGGTGATGTCTTGTTTGGTGCACTGGTGTGTCTGGCATGGTTGGTGTAATGCCTGGCACTGTTGCTAGACTTCCCCTTGTCTGTTGTTGCCTGCGGAAGTGGGCTCTATGGTTTCCCGGAGGGGTGAACCAAAAGACTATGAGCAGCCCTGCCTGCAGCCACCATGCATCCGGTGCCCGCATGAGGGCCAGGTAGTTTTAGAGTCGTTGTTCCATCTTTGCTGCAGCAGGTAAGTGTTTGTTGTTCTGGTGTGCTGTTGTTACACTGGCTGCTTACCTGCCATTCAGTTGCTGCTCTTTGTCTCTTCCCTTTTGTTACTAGGCCGCTGGGATTCGCCGGTTCTTCCGTGTTGTGGAGGAACAGATGGTCTCTTGCCCTTTCATTATACCGAGAGTTACTCATGGATTCCAGGGTTCTGAGGTTCCTGAGTATGGGACCTCCTACTATCTGGGTCGGCTCATACAGCTAAGAGACCATAGCCCGGGTTTAGGGATGCTGTAGGAGGTGACCGTCTCCCTTTTCCCTTTTTCCAGGCCTATTAACAGTTCACATAATATGGTGGAAAGTTTCCCCCATGCCCCACCGTGACAGTTTGGTGGATGTTTATTGAGAGCTGTGACCTGCTGTGGTGTGCAATTATGTCTTGTCTTTCTTTCATGTCTTGTCATGTCTTGCTTTGTTCCATTTGGAGTCTGTCTGTGCCCTAGTTATATCAAAGTCCTAGTTCGTAGTTTGGGGTCTTTCTGTTTGTCCGAGTCTGAATTCTGACCTAATGTCTTAGCCATTGTTTGTGATCTGCTAGAGTCTGTATATGTTGGCTTCTGTCTGTATTCCTGAACGGCTGTGTCTTAGCCTTGCTCATGTATTTGCTATGCCTGAACAATGTCCAAGTTCCTGAAGTCTGGTACTGAAGTCTGTCTTGCCAAATTCTGTCCAAGTTCCTGAAGTGCATATGTCTGCATGGGTTCCTGATCTGTTCCTCTACCAGTGCTCTGTTTTGTGCCATGCTTGTGTCTCTGGTGTTTTCCCCAGTGTCTCTACCATCAGTAGGTCAGCTGCCAAGTACACCGGGACCATCCCTGGAGGTAGTGGTCTGGTTACTAACCCGCAGCGAAGTCCACATCTCTCTACAGGGGTTAAAGGATGAATACCAGGATGATGCCAGAATAACAACTTTAGGGGATGGATGGTCGTCAAACCAGTTACTTGGCACAGTGGTTCCACACCCATTGTCTGTACACATGTCCATAACAATAGATAGATAGAGAGTTTTTAGTTTAGAGAGTGTAAAGTTTTATAGTTTTTAGTTATGTCTTCACATTAGTCCTCTTCTGTTCTTTGCCAAAGCTTATAATAGGGTTCAGGGATTTCTCTATGCCAGTAGCTCAGTCTCCTTCACTCATGTATCATTATCTTTGTCGTCTGGATGAACTTTTATGCCTTAAATGTTATAACTTAAGATTTAGATACAGAAATTCAGCAAAATTCCACAAAATAAGTGAAGGGAATAAAATGAAAAAAAGAACAATTGGATGTGCATTCCGCTATTTGAGATCTCTATTCCCAGTGATATATATCCTAATAATGTTGGATAATCAGGTATATCTGTACCAGGATATAAATGAGGTCCGCTCATGCCAGTCTTTATACTGGGAGTACTGGCACACGGACTGTTCCATTGTGTCCTCAGCCTGGAGAAGACATGGACATGACTTGCACTGCAGTACCCAGGCTCTTTTGCCATAATCCAAGTGGCTCCAGGAATCTGGAAGGTACAATATGGTGGTTGCACGTTCCAGGTCAACCCTTGAGTGATGGATTCAGACATCTCTGTCTGGGCTATTTAACAGGTGATGTATAGGTAGGAAGTAGTGATGAACGATTTGGTTCATCCTGCTTTGGACATGCGCAAGACTAATAAAGTCTTACATTAACCTCACCAATCTTGAAAAAACCTCATTGGAGGCAATACATTTAAATGCACATAGGGAGATAAGGATGATAACAAATATGAGTTAGGCAGATGAACGAATCGGGCTAGTCCCAAGCAGGACGAACCGATTCGCTCATCACTAGTAGGAAGTAGTTAATCTGACTGTTTTCAGTTAGATGCCGATAGACAGGCTGGACCTGCCCCTCCCGGCTTGTAGGGTAGATAGTTCCTAGCCAGCAGAGGTGGAGGTAGGACCTGCCATGATGTGCTCTGTCGAGTAGGCCTAAAGAGAAGCCTTATCCAGGAAAGCACCATTCCTGAGAGTGGAAAACTGCCAAAAAGCAACTCTACTAAGGATTATCCCCTGAGAGAAAGAAAGCTTTGATTTTATACAGAGGATAGAGAACCATTTTAGGTTAGTTTCACACTAATGTTCAGGAGATCCGGCAAGCTGTTTCGTTAGAGAACAGCCTGCCGGGTCTCTCTGGATCCTGCATTGCCGGAAGCTAAATGAAAGCTGTCCGGCCCCATTAACTGAAGCAACTCTGCGAATATGCAAAGAGTCAGCCAGACAAATATCACGGCCAGAACAGCCTGCCAAATCTCCTAGACTTAAAGTCTGTGCTGGACTTGGACAGTAAGGTTAACACGTTTATGGCAATCGACTTTACTGCTCAGAGTAAGGGTTACAGTAATTGCCTTTGGCGCCCACCTCATTTCTGAGACAGAAAGACTTCACCCTGCAATTGGGAACTGAAGAAAGTATACTGAGAGTGATTGCCACCATTCCCAACTTCTCAAGGTATTTGGTCTGAGATCTGTATTTATTTAAAGGGCACTTGTCTGGGGTCTGTATTTAGGTATCCTGCAGTATTTTTGGGGGGGATTGGGTTTGAGGTCTGTATTTATTTAAGGGTCTGGTCTGGGGACTCTATGATCTGGAGTCTGCATTTAGGGGAATCTATGATCTGTACTGTTTTGAGGGGACTTGGTCTGAGGTCTGTGTAATTTGAGATCTATATTTATGCATCATATGGTCAGTATTTTTTTAAGGACAGTGGTCTGGGATCTGTATTTAGGTTTTCTGTGTTCTTTTTAGGAGATTTGGGGTCAATATTTATTTAAGGGTCTGTATAGTCTGAGATTGAATTCTGTATTTTTGGATCCTATGGTCATATTTATTTAAGGGCACAGGTCTGGGGTCTGTATTCATGGGGTCTGGACTTTTTTAGGGGATTTGGTCTGGGGTCTGTATGGTCTCGGGTCCGTATTTAGGGATTCTATATTCTGTATTTGTTTTGTGGTGCTGGGGTCCTGGGTTTTAAACTGACAACATCTGCATAGAGTTTGCATGTTCTACTTGTGTTTGTGTGGATTTTCTCTCACATACCAAAAATAGGCAAACTGACTTCCTACAAAATTTACCCTAATGTGTGTTGTTTGTTGGGGTCGAACACATATGGAAGCCTTTGACTTCCGAGGGAGTTGCCCTGGCCTCGAAGTACATTACAAGTGTTTGGCATTTGTCAAGGCTACTGGTCTGGGGTCTGTATTTATTTAGGAGGTCTGGTCTGCGGTCTGTATTTCTAGGGTTCAAGATCTGTATTTTTAGGGTGTCTGCTCCAGGGTTTGTATTAGTTTAGGGAGTATAGTCTGGAGTTTGTACTTATTTAGGCGGTCTGATCTGGGGTCTGTATTTCTTGAGTTCATGGTCTGTATTTTTATGTATTAGTTTAGGGAGTCTAGTCTGGAGTTTGTTTTTATTTAGGAGGTCTGGTCTGGGGTCTGTATTTTTTGTGTTCAGGGTCTGTATTTTTACTGGGTCTCTGGTCTGGGGACTGTATAGTCTGGGGTTTAGGGTCTGTATTTTTATTTAGGGTGTCTGCTCTAAGGGTTGTATTTTTAAGGAGTCTAGCCTGGAGTTTGTACTTATTTAGGGGATCCGGTCTGGGGTCTTTATTATTTCAGGGAGTAAATTCTGGAATCTCTATTCATTTTGGTGTGTGACAAAGGGGTCATATGATTCAAATGCTAGTGATTGGGGGAATGTCCTAAATAAATGAGTGGAGCTTAAAGCAAAAAATATGTTCAGCACCTCAGATTCTCCCTGATGTTTCTTCTCCAATGCTGGCAAGTGTGTCATTAATATTCTAAATGAGGTGTAAGAGGTTGGAGGCTTAGTGATTCCTGATTTTTATGTCCACATCTATTGCCAGGGACGTTTGAGCTCATGTACTTTATAGAAACCGATTTCATGTAGCACAACGTCCATAGCCATATAACCGCGAGCAGTCACGCTTTATTGCTGCCTTGCAGAACATGCTTCAGTCTCCTGGCAGGACACCTTAATGGTGACTACGATGAACAATGGACTCCGTTTAATGTCACCACAATAGCTGTCTATGGCGGTCAAACAATTCCCAGTTGTGGTTTTTAGTGAAGCTCTGGAAGCACCGGCAGGTATACACGAAACCTCATTACCCTCTGTGCCAGCTGCCTATGTCAGCGGGATAGGTGGTCCTGATCTGCCATTGTCTTCGGCACTTCTATTCACTGTGTATTCAGGATTCCCCAGATCCGTCCTTGGGTAGGATTGGCAATCTATCAATATGTTCTCTGTTTGACTTTCTCTGGAATGAGACAAAAGATGTAAAGAGCTTTGTTGACCCAGATTAAGAAGAAAAATGGAAGGGGAAATTAAACATCGTCTACAGCTTTTGGCAGGGAGGGAGCAAGATCATGGCTGGAGGGGAAAAGCACGCTTCAAGGCCATGAAGCATTGGAAGATGAAGTCAATCTGTGATTCACAGAAGAACTACAAACCCCAAAGGGTGAGTGTACCCATTCCTCATTCTTCGGATAACAATATATTTAGAAATTATTAGCACAGAATGTTTGACTTATAAAATTAATAATACTAAGGGATTGTTCTTGAGACAGAAGAAGACATCGTGCCACAGTCTTATGAAAGGTTCTGTTGGAGCCAATGAATGAGAAGGTGGAGAATTTACTGTCAAATGTTGGCCTGGTAGCAGATGGCACAGTGACCAGAGCTCAGGCATGCTTCAAACAAGCTGTAATTTACTATGCAACAGTTTCTGATTGGTTGTGGCGGTTCCTCCTTCTCTGCTGTGCCGTCCCACGAGCAGCTTATCATAAACCTGAATCCATTCACAACCTCATGTCCAATCTCTCAGGGTATTTATTATTTGTGCCAGTCACATTAACCCTGGAGGAAGGATTTACTTCTGTCACGACACTGGTTTTTCAAACCAATACCCCCAAAGTTGCCGGTATTTATCACTGGACTGTTTCCTGAATCACTGGTGTGGTCACAATCACTACAGAAGATGCATGGTGGGAAACCCTAGTCATAACAGAACACTTCCTTAACTCCCATGTGGTATGGCACCTCTAACACTTACTGTACTGTACTAACACGGTATCCATTCCCCAGCGCCATGTTGGTTGGTCACGGCTACAGACCATGCATGTGGGAGAACACCAGGTCTAATATACTCTCCCAATAATTCCACCACCATGAGGAACACAGCACCATGTGCCCGTGTGCTCCCATGTGGAATGGCACTTCTCTGTGCCAACATGGCAGACAATTCCCAGCACCATTTTGGTTGGTCACGGCTACAGACCATGTACGATGGGAAAGCTCTAGTTTTATTATAACCCCACCACCATGGGAAACACAGTGGTCTACACCCATGAGCTCCCATGTGGCATGGCACCTCCCTCTACTCTACCAGCATGGCATCCATACCCCAATGTTGGTTGGTTATGGCTACAGTCTAAGCACAGTAAGATAAGTCAAATTTTTATATACTCCCTATATAACCCCACCACCAGGAGTAACACAGCACCTTGTGCCCATGTGTTCCCATGTGGTATGGCACTTCTCTATGCCAACAAGGCAGACACTCCCCGGCACCATTTTTGTTGGTCAGTGGTTACGGCTACAGACCATGTACGATGGGAAAGCTCTAGTTTTATTATAACCCCTAAATAACTCCACCACCATGGGAAACACAGTGGTCTACACCCATGAGCTCCCATGTGGCATGGCACCTCCCTCTACTCTACCAGCATTGCATCCATTCCCCAGCTCAATGTTGGTTGGTTATGGCTACAGTCTAAGCACAGTAGGATAAGTCTAATTTTTATATACTCCCTATCTAACTCCACCACCGGGAGTAACACAGCACCTTGTGCCCGTGTGCTCCCATGTGGTATGGCACTTCTCTATGCCAACAAGGCAGACACTCCCGGCACCATTTTGGTTGGTCAGTGGTTACGGCTACAGACCATATACGATAGGAAAGCTCTAGTTTTAATATAACCCCTAAATAACTCTACCACCATGTGGAACACAGTGGCCTACACCCATCTGCTCCCATGTGGCATGGCACCTCACCATACTCTACAAGCATGGCGGCCACTCCCCAGCTTGTTGGTTTGTCATGGCTACAGACCTTGCACAGTGGGAAAACTCTAGTTTTAATAACTCACTAACTCCACTACCATGTGGAACACAACGCTCTTCACTCATGAGCTCCCATGTGGTATGACAACTGTTTCTACTCTATGGCATCCACTTCCCAGAACCATTTTGGTTGAGCCCTATCCAGATATCAGTGCAAGGAACCAGCGCTTTCCTCCTTAAATAGTAAAAAATTCATCTTTATTGTTACGTTGGTAGGGTTCGGTATAAAACATCAGAGCAGTAAAGAGTATAAGAGGACACCGTAGTGTAGCCTGCTTCCATTGTACTCTGTCCTCCATCTCATCTTTACATCAGTATAGAATGTGAGGGTGGTGCCTGAAGAAGAGCACCAAGTGTCCATTTGGAGGTCACCTTTGTGCATTAGGATGGAGACCCCAATGGTCCTCAGTGGCCCTGCATACACTTGTAAGTACAGAAGGGGGGGGATCACATATTTCCAACCTAGTACCAGAGACGTCATGTCGTATAAAGGGCTATCTGGGGACCTTCAAGTTTAATTCAAGGACCTGACTGTCATAACGCCAAGATATAGTAGTGACTCCATCCCGTTCTCTCTGTACCGTAAAAAATCCCATCCATCACACAGACGAAATACTTTATTGTCCTAGCAACCAGTATATAACTGCCTGAGGCCATTACGTAATACAAAAAAACCTTAAAAATCCAATACTCACCCCAAGCCAAATCCAGAGAATCTGCAAACTCCATTATTGTTGACCAGAACCGCCACCATGGTTACAGGGATGAGACAGTGAACGGCGGTAAAACCTGCGAAGGACTGCCGTAAAATATATATGCTGAGATATAACATAGCAAGGATACGTCGCCTGGCGGAGGAAAGAGACTGCAACGTCTTAATGAGATCTACAAACCACAATCTGACACAAAGGAATTTCAGGCTTTTATAGTGAAGGTTTGTGGCTGCGGCTGAGCTGGATATCAATAAAAAACGATAATCCCTCTGTAGCTGCTTAACCAGCGGAATGAAAAAATCATTTTACCAGGTGGACAATGGAGGAACATGCACAGACTGAGCACATGAAATATGGACTGGGATTTCTATTGTAATGTGTGTTCTGTAAACCACATGCACTCAGCATACAAGAGAGCGCATTACAGGGAGGGGATAAGTACCGTCACCAAAAGCATCAGGGAGGTAGAATAGTGATAAAAGGGTAAATCTCTGGAGACTAAATAAAATTAATTCCCCATATTCTCAGTTATTAGCGTTATAGTAGTTATATTCTTGTACATAGGAGTTATATTCTTGTACATAGGAGCAGTATTATAGAAGTTATATTCTTGTACATAGGAGCAATATTATAGTAGTTATATTCTTGTACATAGGAGTTATATTCTTGTACATAGGAGCAGTATTATAGAAGTTATATTCTTGTACATAGGAGCAATATTATAGTAGTTATATTCTTGTACATAGGAGGCAGTATTATAGTAGATATATTCCTGTACATAGGAGGCAGTATTGTAGTAGTTATATTCTTGTACATAGAGGGCAGTATTATAGTAGTTATATTCTTGTACATAGAAGCAGTATTATAGTAGTTATATTCTTGTACACAGGAGCAGTATTATAGTAGTTATATTCCTGTACATAGGAGCAGTATTATAGTAGTTATATTCTTGTACATAGGAGCAGTATTATAGTAGTTATATTCCTGTACATAGGAGCAGTATTATAGTAGTTATATTCTTGTACATAGCAGCAGTATTATAGTAGTTATATTCTTGTACATAGGAGCAGTATTATAGTAGTTATATTCCTGTACATAGAAGGCAGTATTATAGTAGTTATATTCTTGTACATAGGAGCAGTATTATAGTAGTTATATTCTTGTACATATGAGCAGTATTATAGTAGTTATATTCTTGTACATAGGAGCAGTATTATAGTAGTTATATTCTTGTACATAGGAGCAGTATTATAGTAGTTATATTCTTGTACATAGGAGGCAGTATTATAGTAGTTATATTCTTGTACATAGGAGGCAGTATTATAGTAGTTATATTCTTGTACATAGGAGCAGTATTATCATAGTTATTTTCTTGTACATAGGGGCAGTATTATAGTAGTTATTTTCTTGTACATAGGAGCAGTATTATAATAGGTATATTCTTGAACATAGGAGCAGTATTATAGTAGTTATATTCCTGTACATAGGAGCAGTATTATAGCAGTTATATTCTTGTACATAGGAGCAGTATTATAGTAGTTATATTCTTGTACATAGGAGCGGTATTATAGTAGTTATATTCTTGTACATAGGAGCAGTATTATGGTAGTTATATTCCTGTACATAGGAGCAGTATTATAGTAGTTATATTCCTGTACATAGGAGCAGTATTATAGTAGTTATATTCCTGTACATAGGAGCAGTATTATAGTAGTTATATTCTTGTACATAGGATCAGCATTATAGTAGTTATATTCTTGCATATAGGAGGCAGTATTATAGTAGTTATATTCTTGTACATGGGAGCAGTATTATAGTATTGTACATAGCAGCAGTATTATAGTAGTTATATTCTTATACATTGGGGCAGTATTATAGTAGTTATATTCTTATACATTGGGGCAGTATTATAGTAGTTATATTCCTGTACATAGGAGCAGCATTATAGTAGTTATATTCCTGTACATAGGAGCAGTATTATAGTAGTTATATTCCTGTACATAGGAGCAGTATTATAGTAGTTATATTCTTGTACATAAGAGCAGCATTATAGTAGTTATATTCTTGCATATAGGAGGCAGTATTATAGTAGTTATATTCTTGTACATAGGAGCAGTATTATAGTATTGTACATAGCAGCAGTATTATAGTAGTTATATTCTTATACATTGAGACAGTATTATAGTAGTTATATTCTTATATATTGGGGCAGTATGATGGTACTTATTAAAGATGAGCGAATCAAAGTAAATGAAGAGGAATTAGATCTGAATTTCAGAAAAAGTTCGATACGCACCGAATACGAAATTCCTCATGCTTCGTGGTAATGAATCACATTTTTTTTTTAAAATGGCTGCTGCTCTACCTGTTAGGACATGGAGCAAAGTACTCTGGGAACGAGGGATCACCCATATTGACATGCATGCAGCCAATCAGCTGCCAGCCAGCCCTGTGATGTCACAGCCCTATAAATAGCCTCAGCTGAATAGGAGTTCAGGAAAAGAGCATTAGAAGTGTAGGGAAAGGATAGGGAGCAATTATTACACAGTATTGAAGCAGAACAGGGTGCAGTCGGGGAGGTTACAGCCTGATTAATAGGAACAATCCTATTACACCTTGCTGCACTGACTGAGGATCCAAATTGCCATTATACTGCTGCTCATTTCAGGTTTGCATTAGATGATAGCTCTGTAATTCCAGCAAATCTTTTTTGTTATTGGGGTGCAAGTGCTGTGTGATACAGCCATTAACAGGGTGTGGTGCAGTTATATGTTCTAAAGCCTTTTTTGGCATGTATTAGTGGGAAAAAAAGGCTTATTAGGCGTTGTGTGGTGAAGTGACAAAATTACAGCCTTTTTTCCTTTTTATTTACTTATTTGATCTAACAGTATGTCAGACAGCGAAGTTCTAGGCCCTGCACAGAGGAGAGGCAGAGGCCTAAATGTTTCTGGCGCAGGCACAGGTCGCAGCAGAGTAAGGGGCCGTGGCAGCAGGAGTCCTTTCCAGAGGCCTGAGCTCCCAGTGTCATCTAGCAGTCGTGTCTTGGCCAGCAACCCAGTGGTTCTTGAATGGTTGACTCGGTCATCCACTTTATCCCAAGTGACATCAGACACCCCCAGCCAAGAGTCGGTGTTTGAGTAGTGTAGCATCAGAATGGGTGTTTAGTGCAGCGGGTGCCACAGTTACCCCAAGGAGAACTCGCCTGTCCACCCAAAATGTGGAGAGACTGAACTTTGTCAAGATGAATCAGGCGTGGATCAGCCAGGATTTCCACCCACCAATGCCTGATGCATTAGATTAGATCATCCATGGTGCCTCACCCAAACCTTGACAAAAGAGAGCGGTTTCTTCTGGCTACCTGCCTCAGCTACTATTCTGATGCTGCCACCCACCTGATGCCACACATCTGATGCCAAGTGCTCCTTCTTACACCCACCATCGTCAACGGGTACTGTTATTGCCACCCACCTCCCTACTTTGTCACCGGGTCACTGTGTTCTCCTGATGCTGCTGCCACCTCCACAATCTGTCATTGTGCCACTCTGTGGCCTCCTCATGCTGCCACCTTCACACTATGTCACCTTGCCAGTCTCTGCCCTCCTCATGCTGCTGCTAAATCAATGCTATGTCACTGGGCCACTCTGTGGCCTCCTCATGCTGCTGCCACCTCACCACCATGCAAAATAAATGTAAAGCCCCAGTATTGGGTCTACAACACAATGAAAGCCAGATATTCCTCAAAGGAAGGAAAACCAAGCAAAGGGGTATCTCCATTACAGAGATCACCAAATCCACCATATTAATTTCTTAATTTCTTTCATACTTATTTTCGGGGTGTTGCCCCTCATCAGTGTGGAGTAGGATTCTGGCTAACCGGGAGCAATGCCTTGGAGACTACTCCAAATTTATTTTGCATATTACTGTTTCCCAGGGAGCTTTGCACTTTGGATTGCTATGTTGAGACTCTTAAATGAGGCTCCACAGTAGATAGTCTCCCTGAGATCAGATATTGTTTTGTTTGACCTCACCACTATGTCATAGGGCCACTCTGTGGACTTCTCATGCTGTTCCCACCCTTCCCACTTCATGACTGGGCCACTATTTTGCCTTTTCGGCCTGGCTGACATCATCATTTATTTGACCCTTCTTCTGATCTGTCAGAAGGAAGGAAAAATAAGACGTCCAACGGATTCTGTCTGCGTGGCAGCTGTAAGGTCTGTATGGTCCCATCAGAATTGGCTCATGATTTGGTAGCCAAAAGCAGGAGTGGGTACAAAAAACAGAAGACATGCAAATATTCCATTCACGTGTCATCTCTGTTTTGGATCCACTCCTGTTTTTTTTTTTTGGCTTTAGCAATACTGATGGATTACTGACTAAATGCTGACGAGTGAAGGCGGAGGCTCCACAGACAGGATCCTTTTTTTGTGGGTTATCGTTCTGACAAATCAGAGGAAGGGAAAAATAATCAGTGATGTAAACACAAACTTACTGCTGACACCCTCTCCACTCTGTCGGGGGCTCTACTTGTATAAGCGCTTAATAGAACAGGTTCTGTAGACATCTATGTGGAATCAGCTGATGACGGTGTAAAAGGAGTGCGCTTCTTCTTGACGCTAACATCAACCTGTAAGGCTGAGTTCACACTTGAGTTATTTGGTCAGTGTTGGCCCCGTGACTGCCCAAATAAGTGAAGTGAAGTGTGCAGTGATTCTAAGAGTGACGCCTGTGATCTGCATGTCATATGGACTCACAGTGTTATTTCACTACCACAGTAAACTCCCTATGCCTGTTACTGCAAGGCACAGTGTTCTACAGCCCTATAGAGGCTCTCTGCAGCCAGGAAATAGCTGTTTTTAACGCAATTCACTGCGAATAAATTCGGATCAAATAGTTTTGGAAAATTCGGCGAACCAGCCAAATCCAATTTTTTCGAAATTCGCTTATCTCTAGTATGTATATACACCTCTCTAAAAAGAAGAACCTCTGATTTGGGCAGGTTACAGTTTTTTTGGGACAAGTTTCTTTGAAGTTTAGTAAAGAGAAGTGTTCAGAGTATTTTTAGTGCTCCCTTTCTCCTCTCTGATTAGTCTGATTGAACCAATTATTATAGCCTTTAATTTTGAAATGAGGGATCACGGTTAAATGACAAGGGATCATTTTGGTCTCGCTGGGTCAGGTCCTTCTCCTTTGATGATGTTATGCATCAGCAGTAGGGGGCCAAATTGATTTTCTTCTACACCTGCTTTCATGTCATCATGGATATATATGGGACAAGCTCCAGACCTGAGGCTTGATTGCTGAAATTGGATCTACAGCACACCCAGGATTCAGAACATAAATCTGACAGCATACATGGAATAAAAATCTCCTTCCAGTTACTACAGTGTATGGAAAGATCCTAACCCTAAGTATGACTAGAGCAATGCTGCGTAGGTCAAATTCTGTCTTGCAGTCAAAATAATTTAAAATCGGTCTGCAACATTTGATGATGAAAATAATGAGGATGACGATTAGGATGATCATCTGTGCAGTGAGGCTGTCAATGTAAGGCACTCAAGAAACACTTCCCATTGTTCATTGTCTGAAGTTTGAAATACTAAAGCTTTAAGGCATTAATAGAAGTGAAGTTTTTGTTTAGTTAGTAGTTGGATACTATGTAACATGTAGGCACTAAGGAAATGAAAATTGGGTGTATTTGTGCCATAGTGGCAAATGTTTAGTTGCTATTATCTTTATCCACCGCTCCTCCAGATTTGAAATTATTCAAAGGTTTGGAGAAATTTTTGGCTTTGGTCTGGGATTACAGGGACTATTTGCATTTTAAATTCTTCTCCAGGACCACTGGTCTCCGATCTCTTTCACCCTCTTACAGTAGATCCACCCTGACCCTAACAACATTCATCCTCACTGTCCTTAAAAAACACCTCCTGAAAAGCTCAAACTGCAATTCTGACCTAACACAACTCCTCTCTTTCTCTCTTTGAAAATAAAATCACTCAAATTGAATCTCAAGAAACGTACGCGCGTTTTTGAAAATAGGAAACACGCTTCAAACGCGCGTTCGTGACTCTGGAGACCAATTGAAAAAGGCATATCTACACTTTAACGCGTGTTAAACGCGCGTTTTATGCTCGTTCCCATTGAAGTCTATGGGCGCGACAAAACGCCCCAAAGAAGCTCAAGAACTTCTTTAAGCGTAGGGCGTTTTACAGCGTGTTCAAACGCGCTGTAAAACGCTCAGGTGAGAACCATGCCCATAGGGAAACATGAGTTTTCTCCTGTTGAGCGTTTTACAGCATGTTTGAACGCGCTGTAAAACGCGCAAGTGTGAACTGAGGGTTAAGGTTGCCATATACGTTAGATAGACGTTAATTGATAGTTGAACAGTAGTTCTATTAACAAACATCTGGTGAACATTCATTTCGCAGACCTGACCAGGCACATTCTAGTCCATATTGGCCTTTACAGTTGTTCAGATCGGTTATAGCAACAATTGGTGCACTACAATGGTAAATGCAATTGACAATATATGGCTAAATGCTCACCCTGATATTAAAAATGAGACTTTTGCCAATATATTCTTATATCAAGAAGATACTGGAGCCCGTGCACCCTGTCAAGGTCTTTCATAGTGGCACGGAACCTAAAGGTGGGAGTTGTTTGCTGTGTGTCGGACCTTATGCTCCTGTAATTGCCCATACGACGCAGGTATGTTAGCGTTAGGTCCCATGCCATTATGAGACACCTCGACGAGGTGCGCGGGATCCGGTATGTTTTTGATATAAAAATATATTGGCGAAAGTCTCATTTTTAATATCAGCGTGAGGGTTTAGCCATATATTGCATTTACCATTGTAGTGCACCAATTTTTGCAATGTTCTGCTTTATATAATCAATCACATCCGCACAATTGTCTGTCATGTGTAGGATGTTCTTGTGGTACATGTGGTTTCGTTGCAGGCATCCTCCATTGTATGCAACCTTTTTATTTTACTGTGTTGATTTTGTACTTGTAGTACGACCAGTGGGTGAGACACTCAGGTGCAGATAGTTGTGAATCAGGCTGGGTTCCTCCCTGACCAGATGGGATGGGGGCGGCACCCAGCCAGTATAACCTGTATATATATTCCTGCAGTTTGTCTCACCTACTGTTACGACTAAGGACTTTACAGTCCGAAACGCGTCAATTTTACCGCTGTACAGTGTGTGTGTACAATCCTTGTTGCCACGTTAATAAAAGGAAGAAATTGCACCAGACAATCCAGCAGCACCGGACATCCGTTTTTCTTGAAACTACTTTTCAGATGCTTTTCTGAACGACCGTGCACGCTGAAATGGTCATATGGGTGAGCTGGAAATTTTCTTTGAATGATCCTCCATTGTATGCATTTTTGCTGGAGATTGCTGTTAGCAACGGACCACACGTGCAGGATTTGTTTCCCCGGGTAGAAATGCGCAACAGCATTTGGGGTTCTGAGGATTTCTCTGCCTCTTAAGACCACTTTATTTTGTCAGATCGGTCATACCTGCTCAATGAAACCTGGCAATGGACAAAATATCTTTCTGGGAACGCTCTTGGAAATGTTCTTGAAGATCTTTCTTTGAACAAAAAATTTTCACCGACTATTGGACGATAATATAAAACACGGTCGACTTCTTTTCTAAAACGTTCCTTCATTGTTAAATGTCAACCGATGACCGTTCGTTCTTTTTGGTAAAATCGGCTGTTTTAATCAAATTTTGAGTAATGTGTGTGGCCACCTTCAGACCAATGGGAGGAAAAAGTTACTTTATATGCAGACAATGTCCTACTTTTCCTCACGAAGAGCAAGAAATCTCTCCCTGCTGCTTCAGGGTCTTTGGAACAACCTCCCCGCTGAAGTCCTTCAACCTGTGTGCAGTGTGCCTAGAAGAACTGATGGTGTATTGAAGACAAAGGGCAATCACCCCGAATATTGATCTGATTGCATTTAGATTTCTCTTTTCTTCATTCAATTTGCAATTTGCTAATTGATAAAAATAAACTCTTAACACTTCTGTTTTTGAAAGCATTCTTACTTTTTTGGCAAAACTTTTGCATAGTGCTGTATTTCCTACATTAATGATTACCAGTAAAAGTGTCTGCACTATGTGCTATTTTCATGGGTATAACTATGGCCATAGCACTTTTCACAGGCCCAAAGATTGGAGATTGGGGGGGGGACTGTCAGGTGCAAGGACTTTGTACCTCTTTGTACCGTCTTCTATCTTCATGCCCCTGACTGAGACAGTTCTCTCAGTCAGGGGCATGACAATTCATACTGCCCTCGATGACTTGACTATACAGACCCCCCAATTCTTCCTCTAATCTTTAACACAGTAGATATTGTGTCCATAAACTCATTACACATGGTAGGAAGATCAGATTATTGGAACATTCTGTGACTACAGAAGCTGAGAAGGAAAATGATGGCTTCTTAGATTTTGCCGCTAATTCCACCTTGTAATCTGTCTCCTTATTTCAGGAAAGTCATAGATCAGGAGCCAAACACTTCTCAAGTTCTACTAAAACACAGAAAACTAATTTCAGCTGGACCTCTAACTACAAGAGGTCACCATGGGCTGGTAACTGAGACCCTGGTCTACACGTAGATTATAAACATCTCACCTCCATCTTCACACTTTTCGTAGGAGTCACAGGCTGGTCGGTGACCTCTCCCTGAACTCACAGCTATCTCATATTATCATTATCTGTCTATATATCATCTATATTATAATACTTATAGGAGGCAGTATTATAGCAGTTATATTCTTGTATATAGGATCAGTATTATAGTAGTTATATTCTTGTACATAGGAGCAGTATTATAGTAGTTATATTCTTGTACATAGGAGCAGTATTATAGTAGTTATATTCTTGTACATAGGGGCAGTATTATAGTAGTTATATTCTTGTACATAGGAGGCAGTATTATAGCAGTTATATTCTTGTACATAGGAGCAGTATTATAGTAGTTATACTCTTGTACATAGGAGCAGTATTATAGTAGTTATATTCTTGTACATAGGAGCAGTATTATAGTAGTTATATTCTTGTACATAGGAGGCAGTATTATAGTAGTTATATTCTTGTACATAGGAGCAGTATTATAGTAGTTATATTCTTCTACATAGGAGGCAGTATTATAGTAGTTATATTCTTGTACATAGGAGGCAGTATTATAGTAGTTATATTCTTGTACATAGGAGCAGTATTATAGTAGTTATATTCTTGTACATAGGAGCAGTATTATAGTAGTTATATTTTTGTACATAGGAGTCAGTGTTATAGTAGTTATATTCTTGTACATAGAAGGCAGTATTATAGTAGTTATATTCTTGTACATAGGAGTAGTATTATAGTAGTTATATTCTTGTACATAGGAGTAGTATTATAGTAGTTATATTCTTGTACATAGGGACAGTATTATAGTAGTTATATTCTTGTACATAGGAGCAGTATTATAGTAGTTATATTCTTGTACATAGGAGCAGTATTATAGTAGTTATATTTTTCTACATAGGAGTCAGTGTTATAGTAGTTATATTCTTGTACATAGAAGGCAGTATTATAGTAGTTATATTCTTGTACATAGGAGTAGTATTATAGTAGTTATATTCTTGTACATAGGAGTAGTATTATAGTAGTTATATTCTTGTACGTAGGGACAGTATTATAGTAGTTATATTCTTGTACATAGGAGCAGTATTATAGTAGTTATATTCTTGTACATAGGAGCAGTATTATAGTAGTTATATTCTTGTACATAGGAGGCAGTATTATAGTAGTCATATTCTTGTACACATTTTTTTGCCTGATGAAAGGTCCTCTTTAAGTTCTTGTAAATAAGTATTATAGCATAATAAATAAATTAGCCCAGCATCCAAGTAATTTCATCAAGTAAAATTGTAGGTTTAATCACAAAAATCCAAAATATTAGCATATGTATCTCTGAAACATTTCGGACCAGTTGCAAGCACTTACTCATAGCATAAAGGAGGTGACATATACATCATTTTTTAAAAGAGCTAGGAGCACTGGTTTTCTAAGGGTCTCCTGCTTGCCCCTCGGTGCACCGATCACCTAATATACAAATGAAAGATAAATTTGCAGTGCAGCAATTAATTTACGGAATTAATGTATTGTTTTTCTCAACAGGATCAACCCCACCATGGAATCATAATATGGCTGGTCCTGCTGACATACCCTTCAAAAACACAATGGTCTGAATACAGTCATGATTAAATAAATATAAATGACTGAATTTGAACATGAGCATCCAATATGATTTCCTACTAAATAATTTTCTCCTGCGATTCCCTCCCTCCCTTATCAGTGGGTTCACCGCGTCCATTGCCCGGACCTTACATTTTTTGCCATCTCTTACATGTACTGTAATGAATTGTCTGAGGCTGCAGATACGTGTCGCTTTGTGCACTCCCTGATGTGGTGTCCGTTAAGTGTCTTCTTATGCATGTTTGTAGAGTGGATTTGCACTGGTGACCCTGTGCAGAAAGGCTGCTGTGTCGGCCTCTATTATTCCTCCAAGAATAACTGCATCAATGTTTCAATATTTTTAAACCAGCTCCTGAATCTGAATATTTTTGTAATTAAATTAAAAATTGAATATAGACACTGAGTTATTCATTGAAATCTATCTGTATAGCGTCGCCTGCTGTTTATTCTTACTCTAATTACTCTAGCCACCGGACTGAGGTGGACGCACGTGCTCACCCATCCTTTAGCAGCCAGCAGACATGCTCTCCTGAGAAAGGGCATGCCCCTTGAGCTGACATATTGATATTAATCTAGCAGACCAATTCGAGCAATGAATGGGGAGATCTCTGGATCCATGTGAGGTACAGGGCTGGTTCTAGCTTTGTTAGAACGAGATTGTCACGTACTATATGATGTCTGATTTAAGTTTTTTACATTAATCATGAAATAACCCCTTTATGCGGACGGATAGAAGTGGATTGACAGATGTAGTTGATAAAACCATGGTTAGTTACTTTGTTATGTCATCAATGTGTGATCGATGGGGCCCCAACATCTTGGACCATATCTGTATGTAGAGGCATTGTCTTCTCCTTCCTCATACAAGTCAAGGGTCTATTTACCAATATTGCAATGATAGATCCAAGAATTTCCTTGTGACAGGTCAAGCTTGGACCCCTCTCCTTCATTCACCTATCTGAGGTTTAACCACAACTTAGACATCAATGGCATATCTTAAAGAAAGTCAGTTTATATTCGAGAAAAGGCTCTCGGCACGTCTTCATCACGGCTTATGTATACCACGAAAGCCACAATGCATCGATCGACAGATACCACCGGAAGCCTCCTTGTCTTTAATGGGGTCAAGATTTGTCATTTTTAGGCTAAATCTGGCAGATCTTATTATGTCTTAATATTACTTTTCTGTAAAGGAAACGTTGACCTCTAAATGTAACAAAATACTTATTAAGAATATTCGGTTTCTTTGAGAAGTCGTAAACCCCCCACACAACACCTGACTCCGGCCAGACCCTATAAAAAAACAGAACAGAACTCTCCAATATAAATATGATTAAATTAAATTACGCTCTCCTTGATAAACCCGGCCACATGTTTTCTACAGCGTAACCATTTCATATGATATTCCATATCACACACCGAACCCTATACCTGATTCTACAGTTCCCTCTCGTCTTCTGCCTGGCTTTAAGTTTCCCGTCTCTCTCCCGAGACCTCCGTAATGGTTTCCAGATCTAAAATGAAGCACTTTAATTTATTCTTTTGAAGAGGAAACGTGATGTCAAATTATTACTAGAGGTTAAGGTACCTCTCGGAGGTGCATGCACACACTCACACGGGGACACATCTGCATCGCATTCCTCCTCTAAGTATATATTACAAGCCAACTCTATCTCTTCTACGAGGAACTGATTTCTCATCATCGCTCGATAGGCCAGAAACCTTATATAGTCCTAGATATGGAGGTCAGAGGATTTGGTGGTAAGTAGAACCAGACTAAGTTTAATGGGAACTGACGTGTTGGAAGGGAGGTGTGGGTAATTCCAGTATTGCTAGGGGGAAAAAAATTCCATAACGCCATGAACGTCCGAGTAGAAGTCTGTAAAAATACGTAGGAACGTGTGATGAAGCGGTGATGGATCGAGGGGGTTCACGGGTTCATGGGTAGGTTTCTGTTTCAATATGAGGAATGGAGTGATTCCAACACTGATTAAAGTTACTCAAGATTTTCATGTCCAAGTTGTTGTTCGACAGTAAGCCTTGACCTTCAGACGACGGGGGTATCTTGGTTGAAGTAGACAGCTGTTTTGGGGTTCTTGTCACTCATCAGTACAGAATAGGGCACTGGTTAGCTAGAGAGGATGCCCCCTCCCAGATACATCTAAGGTATCATATATAACCAACAAGTACAAGAGAAAAACCCAACATCTAAAAAATGGAGATCTTTATTGAAGTGTCTTAAAACAGGACCACATAGCGTCTACGCGTTTCAAATCTATACATACTGATACTTAGTCATGACTACCATATCCAACAAGTACCCTGCATTGTTCTGAAGAAGAGCCCCAAAACAGTGCTGTCTACAGATGGGTGTCTTTTTTTCCATGGAACATTGCCTTAAAGCATAAGTCGCCATATATCACTGGATCTCTTCTACAAGAACCAGTACACACCCTTCTAATCTGCCATATCCAGCCAACCAGTACTGATGAGGGGCAAGAACCCCGAAACAGCTGTGTACAGATGGGTGTTTCTGGTGTGACGGGTATCAGCTAATTTGTATACCTTTTCCTATGGAGCATTGCCTGAAGATAAGTCTCCGAACCCTGCTGAGAATTCCAGCTCTGTCTATAGCACCTCATTGAGCCAAACCGTATCCTCATACCGAGGAACGAGAACCCCGAAACAGTGCTGTCTACGGAAGATGGGTGTATCTGGATTGATTACTATGAACTTATTTGAATACTGTTAGTCCCATAGAACATTGTCTGAAAAGTCTCCAGAGAAGTCTCCAGACTGGTCTTTTCAATGAGAAACCATACTCCCTGAAGATCGGATGAAGTAGAAGACACAAAGGGGGAGATTTACCATGAGGGGAAAATTTGAAGTCAGTTTTGCTTGAATCTGATTTGTCGTACTTTATTCCACATTTATCAAATGTCTCATGTTACTTGATAAATTTGTCTTCTCCTTAGACCTAAGGCTATTTAAAAAAAAAAAAAAGTCTCAATGATAAATCTGGAGTGAAACTCATTAACATGGCTAAACACGCTACACGTGCAGCTAGCCAGAAGCGCTGCTACACTTGGGAAGAAGTCCTTTGGCCGATTCTTACAGCTCTACAGACCAGTAGTCCCGCTATAAGGGCCTCCACAGGAAACTTTACCCAGCAAGCCTATGGTGACAACCGCACAGACTTGATAAAGGGGTCCTGAGTACCCCGAAACGCGTCATCTTCTCAATAAAATTCTCCAAATATAAGTTCGGGTTGTGTTTTGCGCCTGGTGTCCACCTGCTCGCCGTACGGCTCCAGTCCAGACGTTTAGCTTCCTGCACACACAAACATTAACATGAAATATACTCGTGCAAAGCCGGGTCCTTCTGCTAGTGTGACATAAAGTACAACAACCCAGACTCAAGCAAAACTTCAAATATTCCTCTCATGATAAATTCCCCCCAATGAGTGTAAGTGGTACACAATAATACATCTAAGGGGGGATTACATCACGTTTTATGCCTCTTTTTGACATATATGTTAGACAAAAAAGGATACAAAAATGCAGCACACCACGTTCTTGTATCCTGCACAGTCCGGTAAAAAAAAGTCAACTTTTTTTTTACTATGGAACGTTAAACGGATGAGAAAAACGTGATGTGAACCCACCCTAACCCAAAAGTTCCTGCTCCACCTGTCAGGAAACTTTTTGGGCGTGCTTCAGAAATGTTTCCAGTTGCTCCTGTATGAGGATATCCATTGTACCCATAGCTATCCCATATCATCCCATCAAGATATCTGCCCTTTGTTAGTGTTAATAACTGTATCATTTATGATGTTAGACAGCGATTATGTATCAAGAAGAACCTCAATGTCTCCACAGAAGGCGTTCCCTCTGGACAGGCCATATACAAGATCTAATGTCAGGTCCAGGGACTTGGCCTCTGCTTTTCCTTTCTCTCGATTAAGACTGAGCCTTGATTAATTTCTTTTTTCAACCTTATTAAGGGTTTATCCCATGATTAATGTAAAACAATTAAAATCAGACATCATATAGGACATGGCAATCTCTTTATAACAAAGCTAGGACCAGCCCTGTACCTCACATGGGTCCAGAGTTCTCCCCATTCATTGCTCTAATTGCTTTGCTAGATGTTTTTCAAGATGGCAGCTCAGGGGGTGTGTCCTTTACCAGGGGGGTGTCCTTTCTACTGCAGCTCTCTCCCTACCACATCTTAGGGGGGTCCTTTCTGCTGCAGCTTTGTCCCTGTCAGGGGTAAGGATGGAGTATCCTTTCTGCTGCAGCTCTTTCCCTATCACAGATTAAGGGGCATGTTCTTTCTGTTACAGTTCTCTCCCTATCACAACTCAGGGGCATATCCTTTCTATTGCAGCTCTCTTCCTATCATAGTTCAAAGGATGTGTCCTTTCTGTTACAGCTCTTATCCTATCACAGCTCATGGGCTGTGTCCTTTCTGCTACATCTCTTTCCCTATCTGTCACGGATGTACTGAGACATACGGACGTCCTGGCGACAGTGAGTGGTAGGAGATCTGAGAGACTGGCAACATGTGGTTTGATCTGACAGATTTTCCTTGTGGATCAATAGACATCTGTGTTGTTTCTGGTAATGGCCACACCCCTTGCCTCAGGTGTTGCTTAGGTGGTCATTTAACCTTCCTTATTTATAGCTGATCCTCCCACTATGCTGTGCGGTTTATAGCTTCTGTGCCTGTGGATTGTTTGTGGTTAGATCTCGGCGGAGTTCCTGGTGCTTCCATAGCCCCTTTGAAGTTAAGTCTTCCCTTTCCCTTTTTGTATTTTGTTTTGTTTCTGTGTGTTGCATTTCCCTATTGTTTGTATTAGGCCTGAGGGAGACTCCTGTTCGTCCTTCCTTTTGGAGGAAGAGGTAGTTTCGTCCCTGCCATTAGTACCAGGGTCCTATAGGGCTAGATAGGACTATAGGTATTCCTGCGTATGAACTCACCTACTTCTGTGGTCTGTTCATACCAGTAGTCAGTCAGGATTTTGGTTAGGGTTTTAACTAGGAGGTGTCCATCTTCCTTCTCTAGTTCTCAGACCTGATTCCCTGTTTTCCCCTTCTCTTCTATGCTCGGTGTGGTGTTTCCCTCCCACACCGCAGTGTGACACTATCACAGCTTAGGGGACAAGTCTTTTCTTGCAGCTCTTTTCATACCACAGCTCAGGGGGCATGTCCTTTCTGCTGCCTCTCTCTAACAGTTGTCATGGCTCGTGGCAGGTGGCGCTATACAGGTACATTTTATTGAAGAATTCAATGACTATACTAAATATGTAATTCCATGCAATTACAAAACAGGTTAGAAAAATGTAGAATATTCTTTGTAGGACAACCCCTTTAACTATAGAACTATGTGTTTCCAACTAAGCTATCAATGGCAGATGTTTGACGAGAGAAGCATCAGGCAGGTTGGATTTCATCTTGTTGCCCTCCTAACATCCCAAGGTTAAAATCCAGAATCTTATAGAAGCAGTCCATCACTGCTGATCCTACCATGAGGATCTTGGACTGAAGAAATAGAGGTATTCATTGTGTTTTTGGCTGACCTAAATTAAAAACTTCTGTTGTCCGTTCCTATGATACTCGTCGACCCTACAGAGTAACCCAACCCCGACAATCACTTCTAGGACCTTTGATATCACTGTCAGAGCTTGGACTCACATTCCCTAGAACCTGCCGTCACGAATTTCACATTTCATTATGTTCAAAGGACTTTTTAAAATCATTTTGTAGATGTTCTTCACCACCATGCAGGCGGAGACAAGTCTGTGTCTTCCTTGTAGTTTCTGCAGTAGAGCAACATCAGACATTGGGTGGAGTAGACATAAATGTGGCAAGGTAGATTGGATGATTACACAGTGGAGTCAATTCAATGGGTTGAACCAATTAGTTGCATATACTAGAAAGGGAAACAATTCGGGGGACGTGAAATACCTTGAGCGTGAACCAGTCCGTAAGGTGGAATTAATGGTCCAAAAAGGTCAAAATCCCTCTGGTTAGGGCCAAAGAAGGTCATGTTTGTACGAAAACTTGTTACAATTTTATTGGAGAAGTGGTTGGACTGTTCATCATGAAGAATCTACATTACAGTTTCCTCCCATAATTCTCCATTTTTCGATCCTCTATGAAAAAAATTTCAGCTCCAAACTTTCACTTGTTTCAGGCTTCAGAAACATAAGCTCAACCTGGTCCATCCTACTGGAGAAGAATGACTTTACAAAGTAAAAATAAAATAATCGATACTCCACCTTATCCCATTGATACTCCACCACTACTGTTCCGATACTTCCTTGATCTCCCACCGGTCTCTACTTCCTTGTCCCTCTCGGCATAGGTAATGTGACCGCTCAGACAATCACTGGCCTCAGCCGTGACCCACCAGTGATTGTATGACCAGTCCAAGATGGCCCTGGGAAGAGAGATCAGCAATGGACCAGCAAGTATTGGAGTGAGTGGGTCGTGGGGTCGGTAAGGTAATTTTTTTAAAATTCAAGTAAAAAATTCTCATATTTTCCTGGACATCAATCATTGCACATCATGTCTTGGACAGACTAATAGACTCATAAAGACTCATGTACTCCAGTCCATCATAACAAAAATGACCACTGTCAGTCAAAACTCAATGTTGCAAAATTAAAAGGAGTTTTCCAATCTTCTCTCCAAGCTTCAGGGGGCTTCTCGGGTCTTGGCCTATTCAGATCAATCTACTGCACCTCCACACCACTAGGCTCATAGGCATAGGCTCCAGTTCTCATAGTTATGACATCAGCAAAACCAACGGTAACCTCACTTAAATGGGATGTCCAATTTTGACATACACTTTCCACATGCACATGCTATGGGATCGGTGGGGGAAGGGCGCCCGGCCTTTCGGCTCACTGCTTCCTCATCCCCGTACTGTGGGGACCCCCCTCCCCCTTAGTCTGGGTATGTGGCTCCGTTAAGTTTGTCCAATGAGCACTGTCTCTCTGCTTGGTGCGGGGCTGGCCAGTCTGCATTAGCAATGCTACCAGAGCCTGCTGCTGATTGGTAAGCCTAGTACCGTGCTATGTTTTAGGCAGCAGCAGGCACAGTTCATGGGTGGAGGTATGTCAGTGGCGATCTATATAATAAGCAGCGGCAAGCAGCAGGCACGGTTCATGGGGGATGGGTATGTTGCAGTGTATAATAAGCAGCAGGCACGGTTCATGAGGGATGGATATGTTGCAGTATATAATAAGCAGCAGGCACAGTTCATGGGGTATGGCTAGGTGCACATTTGCGATCAAATTCTGGTATTTTTGGCAGTTTCAGCATAGGTACAGAAATTCTGCAATTGCGGGATCTGGTATTACAGAACACCTCTGGCACCTGCCAGATCCCGTTCACTATAATGTGGTCTGTCAGGTTCCGGCATGAACAAGAACTAGAAATTTGCCGGACAAAATGGAGATGGGTGGGACCAGGATCATGTAGTGAAATGGGCTAGGAACAAGCAATCAATTTTGATTCTTGCTATGGGGTCCAATAATTTCTATGTCTGCCCAGGGGTGCACCACCAATGAGGCAAGGTGAGGCGATCACCTCAAGAAGCACCAGGTAGGGGCAAGTGGGGGGCAGCAGAAGGGCCATGGGCAATGAACGCTTTCATTGCGGCAAAGGGCTCAGGTTAAAAAATTGGCATGGGGGGGGGGGGGCGTTTCAAGCCCCTGCATCAAAAGAGTAGTTAGAAAGTGTGCTCAGATAATGGTTGCATGAGAGGCTCTAAAGATCTCGCTATCCCATTCCTCTTATAGATTTTGCACTGGGACGTATTGCACCTCTTGGTGGCACATATTAAAGATCATGTGCCTTTTAGGATGTCTCCTTGAGGCACTGTAGTCTTCTTCTGTATGATGCCATGGATGCCACAATTTTTCCGTTAGAAAACATCTGCCTCTGTCTGGAATTGGAAGCACATGGAGGTAGCGTATGAGTCCACAGCAGGTGTACAACATGGACCATAATAGGTTGTACATGAGACTTTATATGAAGAATGGCTCTTAGTATAGAGGATCATGCCAGGGGCTAACAAACTAAAAAGGGGTCAAAGAAACCCCCTTTTAAGTGAGAGGAGGAAGCCACCTGCTCTATTGGTTCTACCACTAGTCCATAGGTCCACATCAGTCAACTGAGTCTAGTCTTGCATGCCAGCCCTTGACCTGGGTCCACCATACCGTCCCCTACTTTTTGGGATGGATTTGTACTGCCATTTCTAAAGTGATTTTACACAAGTTCATCTCAAATTGTCCTTATCGCCCATCAAGGGCACGTTAAATCCGCCAAAACCCCACTCTAATCCCATCTCATCTGGGTATTGTGTAGAGGATCAGCGAAGATTGTGAAGCTGATAAAGCGAGACATTTTCATTTGACCACATCTTGGCGTGGGACGCAGGTTCTGGTGTATACATAAATACAAATGATTGCTCGGGGAAACATTCCAGCGAGATGTGAACATAATGGACATATGTCTTTATTCATTCCTCCTCTGGTATGTTATTATGTTTGTCGAAAACCCTTATTGAAATAATTAGGGCGCTGCTCGGCTCCGATGAACCTCGACCCGTGTTTTAACTCTCAGCAGGACCCAATCCCACAGCTGCCCCCCGCGCTATTGCCCACGGCTGATGCTCATTGATCGGTTCCTTGTGTCGCCCAGACTTCAGGTCACTGCTTAAATAAGTAAATAAGAAAGTGAGAATTAGGCAAGGATGCCGGAGGAGAACGTCAAGGGTGTGTTTGGATTAACCCTTTATTACAGTTCACCTCCTCTTTTGATCTTCTAATAATGATATATTACTGCTTAGTGGATATTAAGGGCCCCAGGGGCCGTGTGTATCCCTCAGTGCTGTTTTATGGAGCGCTACATGGCAACAGAAGCATAACCTGCTTGTTTTCCCTTGTTTTGTCTACAGTACCATCGGTGTTTTGTGGCCACGTCATGCTCCACAGTGAAATTTTTGTAGTACCTCAGACTTGAAATGTTTTATTATGTATTGTTGTGTATTTTCAAATGTTTAGGCAGTGGATTCCAGCGAGAAGAGGCATGGTTGGCAATGGTTGGCAGGAACAGGGCTAACCACCCCCTCTTGGTAGGAGTGGGCTGGTCCTACTTCCTGCCAGCAGGGGGAGTTCCTAATTAGAGAGCAAGGAGATAGGTAGTGCCTGCCTGAGCTCCTACTTCAAGGGACCGTTTCCAATTCACTCCAAAGAGATCAACAGAATCTAAAACATTGCTTCCAGAAAGCTTCAGTGAAATCACAGCTTTACAGGCCCTGCTGCAGGTGAGGGACTACAGCTAAGACACCAGGCCCCTAGCTAACACCCAGGCTATACTAACTTAAAGCCTGAATCTCATAGTGGAAACCTGCTAGTGCCATTTAATTGCTGCACAACCGTCCACCATACCTCCTCAGCCACTGCACTTTGTACTTAATACTGCTGCCACAAGTTATATTTTACACTAAGTAAAGAAAGACCTTTATATGTTTACGTCTGGCCTGATTCTTCAATACTACATTTGCACTGCACCAATCCCCAGAAAGCAACAGCCTGTGACACAACATCTCTGTGACCACTACCACTCCCTCGCCCCCGACTCCTCAGGGGCTCGCTGCACTTTGACTGTGGTTGACTACATAACTTCTGCACAGTCCAACTTTATGGGCTTTTCTGGGATTTAAAGGGGTTCTCCAAAACGAGGGACTCATTTTTATATATGCATTGGTTTAAAATAAAAAGACTCTCCAGTTCCAGAATCCCTTTCCTCTGCCTCCAGACCTCGCTGGACTGAAAGGATAAAGTACCATGTACAGACATGTCAGTGTTCACGCACTTGCACATAACTGCTGCGACAGCTGAGGCCACTGATTGGCTGGCAGCAGTGATTTGCGTTTAGGCGGCACATCACACTTCTTGACCACAAGCAAAGAACTGGGCACTGGAACCACTGGTGACAGGTGAGTGTTTTTTTTTTTAACCACTGCATATAGGAAAAGATGTTCCTAATCTCAGAGAACGCCTCTGAAAAGGCCATGGTACTTGGCCGATTACTCCGGCCTCTTCCTAGCCAATAAAATTGTGTCCATCACATGGCCTTTGTGTAGCTCATTACTATTCAAGACAATGGGATTGCACTGCTATACCAGACACAGCCACTATACAATGTATGGCGCTGTGCTTGATATACTATGAAAGGCTGCAGCGCTCATCCTCTACAAATAGCTGATTGATGAAGGTGCCAGGAGTTGGACCCTCACCAAGCTAATACTGATGACCTATACTGACTTGACTTTTATGCTATGTCTGTGCATGTTATTATATCTTAAGTGTGCCATATAATTCCAGCCATGTATGATACGGCATGCTGTGATGCTATATGATGATCCATGTAATGTGCCTTTAAACCACTCTGAAACGCCAGTGAGTAGCCTGATATGATCTTCACTAAAGTGAGTGAAACAACCTGTATGTATTGTGTGTCCATGGCAGCATGTGTATTGATGACTTGGCAGGCAGCCTGTTATTGCATTCCAACACTTTGGGGGTGTTATTTATCTAGGGCAAGGTCACAGACCAGTGTTGGGGTCACATGCCCAGAGTCCCGATACAAGTTAGCATGTTACACAGATGGGAAAAAAGAAGTACAGAAAGACTTAATGGTCAGACAGGAGAGACACAGCACAAGGGTGAGCTGGAGACACTGCAGATTCCTGCATGTAGTTAGCTACCAGTGGAGGTGAATGATAGTAACTAGAAGGGTAGACCATCTCAGCTCATAGATAGGGTAAAGACTCAGCTGTGCACCACAGAGGAGTAGAAGACAGGGCATGGGGGAAAAAAGCTGCCTAGACCCCACATCCTGATGCAGTTAACGCCTGTACAGAAGACGGGTCTGTAACCAAGTCCGGCCAGCCTGCTCCCAAGAGGCAATTTACTGTGTGCAATACAGAGTGTGCTCAGTAGTTGTGAAGTTACGGATACCGCATTGTGAGAGACGGCTCCATGTAAAGAAGATTCAGCTATGTCAGTTGTATTTACTCATCTTCACCATTGCATTGCAAGTGAGGGGAGAGAGCAAGGTCTCTTAAAGAGACAGTACTAATGTTTCATCCATTGACTCCAATGAAACCAATAAACAGCATTTGTAACCCCTCAGCCTGTTGCTTCTTGTATTTTAGCCACCAAGCCTGTTGTACCGCTTGAAACCAGTCAATATTCTGGTTGAACGTTCCTTCTGTGTCAACCTGATTCTTGCTGCCATCCTAAAGTGTGAATCCACTCACACCATTGGAGGGCCAAAACATATCCCTGGTAAAGATTGGCACTTTTACAAGCCTGTACAGTTGTCTTCAGATAAGACCACACATGCTTACTGCCAATGATGAGCATGGCCAAGGTCCACAGCAGGAGCAGTGATGCAAATCCTTTGTAGAAAAAGTAGCTAAAAAAATGGTGGTCAGATGTGCCACCCAGCAGGACCATCTATGCAACTGAGGCATCAGAAGAAGAACCGGGGGTAAAAACACAGAAGATAGACAGTAAACTCATAAGAACATGCTATAAAAAAAATGTCATAAATCCTGCATATCTGCACATCTTTCCCCATTCAAGTCTAGGTGGGGTGCTGAGTGTCCTTAAAGAGAACAGCTATGTGCGGAAACTTACTGGAAGTGCTCCATGGTATAGAGACTTATATGCAATGCTCAATGGGAAAATAATATGCAAAAAGGTATCTTCCAAGAAAGAAAACCATCTCACTAACGCCACCTTGTGAAAATGGCTCCCTACGAGTCAAAATCCAATTTTTCAACTAAGCCTTGAGATATGAGAAGGGAATATTGCCAAGCCAAACATCCATCCATAGACAGCTGTTGTAGAGTGCATCCACAAGGTGGCGCTAACGGGATGGTTCTTATTCCTTGGGAGATAACTTTTTGCATATCAATTGATGCCTATGAGAGATTGAGCCTTTTTGGTTTCTCCCAATAGATATTGGTGGTGTCTTCTCCATGTAGATGGAATGCACATTTCTAGAGCAAAGTAACTTCTTTGTAAATTTCCTACCATGTCGTGTAAAGATCATTCGCAGCAATGAGGGAGCCACTGCCCACTAGGATGCATTGAGTCACACCACAAATGTAAGAGACCAAGGTGCAAGAGTCAGAATAGAAATAAATGGAAACGTGACTAAATGGATGTAGAAAAAAAACATACTATGTCTCATGCAGATAAGTGTATCTCATACTGTTCTGATGGAGGCATTATCACCATCTGCACAGAGTTTGGAAGGGACAGTGCAGAATGAAAATTTCCATCTCTGTTTCTTGGAAGAGCCCAGGGATCTCTGCATCCACCATTCATTCTGTGCAAACCTTTTTGATGTGCCAGAGGGTGAATCTCCACCATTAAGTTTCCAACTAGGAATAAAGGACTCCCGACTTGTTCTAATAGAAGATGTCTTCCCAGGAGCCGCCTGCAATGTATTACAGTATATTGCATTATGCTGCAATGCTTTGTGGGATGGATGGAGTCTATAATAACCTGTGACATCTTCCCTCTATAAAGCCATAATTGGAAAACTTGTCATTCCTAAACTGAGAACAGTAGACTCATGAAATCTGGAACAGGACCCTGCATGGTACTGATCGAGTCACATATTTCATCCTAATTCAATAAATTGTTACTTTTATGTTTCTGGAGCGATGATTTGTAGCAGGTTGTCATATTACACACAAGGCTCATAACAACACAGAGATTAGATTAAGATACGACCAAAGCCAATGACTTTAATGGACATCAGAAGCAAATTAAAAATATCATTGGTCCAAAGTGAAGCTTGTTTCATGGACCCCGTATCACTATGGGGATTCATAGCAAATCACCCACTGCGCTTTGAAATCCAAATGGAATAATGTAGTTTTATGTATCACATTTTCCTGAGAACGAAGAAAAGGAATGGGACAAATGTGCTCATACATTTACTGTAATATACAGATATCTTGTATTATACAACTGATGTATCTCCTGTTGAATATACTATATTTAAGAGTATACTACTATTGTAATACTGTATATAATGCTATGCAAAAGAATACAACTACTATAATACTGCCTCCTATGTACAAGAATATAACCACTATAATACTGCTCCTATGTACAAGAATACAACTACTATAATACTGTTCCTATGTACAAGAATATAACTGCTATAATACTGCTCCTATGTACAAGAATATAACTACTATAATACTGCTCCTATGTACAAGAATATAACTACTATAATACTGCCTCCTATGTACAAGAATATAACTACTATAATACTGCCCCTATGTACAAGAATACAACTACTATAATACTGCTCCTATGTACAAGAATCCAACTGCTATAATACTGCTCCTATGTACAAGAATATAACTACTATAATACTGCTCCTATGTACAAGAATATAACTACTATAATACTGCCTCCTATGTACAAGAATATAACTACTATAATACTGCTCCTATGTACAAGAATATAACTACTATAATACTGCCTCCTATGTACAAGAATATAACCACTATAATACTGCTCCTATGTACAAGAATATAACTACTATAATACTGCTCCTATGTACAAGAATATAACTACTATAATAGTGCTCCTATGTACAAGAATATAACTACTATAATACTCCTCCTATGTACAAGAATATAACTACTATAATACTGCTCCTATGTACAAGAATATAACTACTATAATACTGCCTCCTATGTACAAGAATATAACTACTATAATACTGCTTCTATATACAAGAATATAACTACTATAATACTGCTCCTATGTACAAGAATATAACTACTATAATACTGCTCCTATGTACAAGAATATAATACTGCTCCTATGTACAAGAATATAACTACTATAATACTGCTCCTATGTACAAGAATATAACTACTATAATACTGCTCCTATGTACAAGAATATAACTACTATAATACTGCCTCCTATGTACAGGAATATAACTGCTATAATACTGCTCCCATGTACAAGAATATAACTACTATAATACTGCTCCTATGTACAAGAATATAAATACTATAATACTGCCTCCTATGTACAAGAATTTATCTACTATAATACTGCCTCCTATGTACAAGAATATAACTACTATAATACTGCTCCTATGTACAAGAATATAACTACTATAATACTGCTCCTATGTACAGGAATATAACTACTATAATACTGCCTCCTATATACAAGAATATAACTACTATAATACTGCTCCTATGTATAAGAATATAACTACTATAATACTGCTCCTATGTACAGGAATATAACTACTATAATACTGCTCCTATGTACAAGAATATAACTGCTATATTACTGCTCCTATGTACAAGAATATAACTACTATAATACTGCTCCTATGTACAAGAATATAACTGCTATAATACTGCTCCTATGTAGAAGAATATAAATATTATAATACTGCTTCAATGTACAAGAATATAACTGCTATAATACTGCTCCTATGTACAAGAATATAACTACTATAATACTGCTCCTATGTACAAGAATATAACTGCTATAATACTGCTCCTATGTACAAGAATATAACTACTATAATACTGCTCCTATGTACAAGAATATAACTACTATAATACTGCTCCTATGTACAAGAATACAACTACTATAATACTGCTCCTATGTACAAGAATATAACTGCTATAATACTACCTCCTATGTACAAGAATACAACTACTATAATACTGCTCCTATGTACAAGAATACAACTACTATAATACTGCTCCTATGTACAAGAATATAACTACTATTATACTGCTCCTATGTACAAGAATATAACTACTATAATACTGCTCCTATGTACAAGAATATAACTGCTATAATACTGCTCCTATGTACAAGAATATAACTGCTATAATACTGCTCCTATGTACAAGAATATAACTACTATAATACTGCTCCTATGTACAAGAATATAACTACTATTATACTGCTCCTATGTACAAGAATATAACTACTATAATACTGCCTCCTATGTACAAGAATATAACTACTATTATACTGCCTCCTATGTACAAGAATATAACTACTATAATACTGCTCCTATGTACAGGAATATGACTGCTATAATACTGCTCCTATATACAAGAATATAACTACTATAATACTGCTCCTATGTACAAGAATATTACCACTATAATACTGCTCCTATGTACAAGAATATTACTACTATAATACTGCTCCTATGTACAAGAATATAACTACTATAATACTGCTTCAATGTACAAGAATATAACTGCTATAATACTGCTCCTATGTACAAGAATACAACTACTATAATACTGCTCCTATGTACAAGAATATAACTACTATAATACTGCTCCTATGTACAAGAATATAACTGCTATAATACTGCTCCTATGTACAAGAATATAACTACTATAATACTGCTTCAATGTACAAGAATATAACTACTATAATACTGCTCCTATGTACAAGAATATAACTACTATAATACTGCCTCCTATGTACAAGAATATAACTACTATAATACTGCTCCTATGTTCAAGAATATAGCTACTATAATACTGCTCCTATGTACAAGAATATAACTACTATAATACTGCTCCTATGTACAAGAATATAACTACTATTATACTGCCTCCTATGTACAAGAATATAACTACTATAATACTGCCCCTATGTACAAGAATATAACTACTATAATACTCCTCCTATGTACAAGAATATAACTACTATAATACTGCTCCTATGTACAAGAATATAACTACTATAATACTGCTCCTATGTACAAGAATATAACTACTATAATACTGCTCCTATGTACAGGAATATAACTACTATAATACTGCTCCTATGTACAAGAATATAACTACTATAATACTGCTCCTATGTACAAGAATATAACTACTATAATAGTGCTCCTATGTACAAGAATATAACTACTATAATACTCCTCCTATGTACAAGAATATAACTACTATAATACTGCTCCTATGTACAAGAATATAACTACTATAATACTGCCTCCTATGTACAAGAATATAACTACTATAATACTGCTTCTATATACAAGAATATAACTACTATAATACTGCTCCTATGTACAAGAATATAACTACTATAATACTGCTCCTATGTACAAGAATATAATACTGCTCCTATGTACAAGAATATAACTACTATAATACTGCTCCTATGTACAAGAATATAACTACTATAATACTGCTCCTATGTACAAGAATATAACTACTATAATACTGCCTCCTATGTACAGGAATATAACTGCTATAATACTGCTCCCATGTACAAGAATATAACTACTATAATACTGCTCCTATGTACAAGAATATAAATACTATAATACTGCCTCCTATGTACAAGAATTTATCTACTATAATACTGCCTCCTATGTACAAGAATATAACTACTATAATACTGCTCCTATGTACAAGAATATAACTACTATAATACTGCTCCTATGTACAGGAATATAACTACTATAATACTGCCTCCTATATACAAGAATATAACTACTATAATACTGCTCCTATGTATAAGAATATAACTACTATAATACTGCTCCTATGTACAGGAATATAACTACTATAATACTGCCTCCTATATACAAGAATATAACTACTATAATACTGCTCCTATGTATAAGAATATAACTGCTATAATACTGCCTCCTATGTACAGGAATATAACTACTAAAACATCTGCTGACTGATATTTTTCTCTGGTTTACCATCTGGATCGTGTAGGGGATTATACACATTATACACTTGTTTACATGTTTCTTGTCATCTTTTAGATACATTGTAACTAGCAGAAAACTGCGACTGACAGAAGTGACTTTTCCTCAGTGATGAGTACGACGCTCTGCTCTTGTATTGTATCAGATATTTCCTCTGATCTTCGCTCGCTCTTTCCTGCTGTGTGTCCTGACAATTTCATCATCTTGAGTTACAGATTGTTCCTTTTATCTGCTGTGTTTCCTCTTGCAGACACATGTATTGCGGTGGTGTCAGCCTGCATTCTCTTCCTGCGGAGCGGTGACACTTTATATTTACTAGTTAATCTACAATGCGTGCCCGCTCTTCTCATGTTAATTATAAAAATGTGACGACTATCAATAATCCCGCTGCATCCAGCCCCACGCCGTCTATTTGTAGTCATATCCTGTGGTTTGTAGCCGGGTAATCACATCATAAGGGGAAACTGTTTACTTTTGTTACTGAACGATATCATGTCTCCTCTCTGCTCATCTCAATGGGGTCGAGGGCATTGTCATAGGTCATAAGTGGTAATTCCCGCTCCCAAAACACAGTGTTTGCCCTAAGGTATTGATCTGTAGCCATTTTCATGTGATCAGTGGGACATTCAGTGATACATTCAATACCTAGTCCCCGGTGGTTAGTGCTTCATTTAGTACCTAGTCCCCGGTGGTTAGTGCTACATTCAGTACCTAGTACCCGGTGATTAGTGATACATTCAATTTCTAGTCCCTGGTAGTTAGTGCTACATGCAATGCCCAGTCCCTGGTGGTTAGGGCTACATTCAATACCTAGTCCCTGGTGGTTAGTGCTACATTCAAACCTAGTCCCTGGTGGTTAGTGCTACATGCAATGCCTAGTCCCTGATAGTTAGTGCTACATGCAATGCCTAGTCCCTGATAGTTAGTGCTACATGCAATGCCTAGTCCCTGTTAGTTAGTGCTACATGCAATTCCCAGTACCTGGTGGTTAGTGCTACATTCAATACCTAGTCCCTGGTTGTTAGAGATACATTCAATACCTAGTCCCTGGTAGTTAGTGCTACATGCAATGCCCAGTCCCTGGTGGTTAGTGCTACATGCAATGCCCAGTCCCTGGTGGTTAGTGCTACATTCAATACCTAGTCCCTGGTAGTTAGTGCTACATTCAATACCTAGCTCCTGGTAGTTAGTGCTACATTCAATGCCCAGTCCCTGGTGGTTAGTGCTACATTCAGTACATAGACCCTGGTAGTTAGTGCTACATTCAATTCATAGTCCCTGGTGGTTAGTGCTATATTCAATACCTAGTCCCTAGTGGTTAGTGCTACATTCAATACCTAGTCCCTGGTAGTTAGTGCTACATTTATTACCCAGTCTTTGGTGGTAGGTGTACAGCAAAAAATCCCAGCAGACGCTCTTTGTCTTCAAAACATCTCTTTCTTTATTTCATCAATGCAGATACATATTGAGGACGGATATCAGCCCATCCAGCCTTCATCAATGAGCTAACGAAGACTGGACGGGCCGATACGCTTTCTCAATATGTATCTGCAGTGATGAAATAAAGAAAAAGAGATGTTTTGAAGACAAAGAGTGTCCGCTGGGATTTTTTTTTTCTGTATTTCCATTGGAGTGATTGCTTTCCCGTCCTGACAAACTGGAAGCCTGTTTATAAAAGTTACATTCGGTATCCATTCCCAGGCGGCATTCAATATCAGGCACCTTTGTGTATTTAGTCCCAGGTGGGACTACATTCAAAATGTAGTCCATGGTCGGCTTACATTTAATACAGTTACGCTGGTGGTGTTACATTCAATATCTGCTCCCCGATAGAAATCAGTGTATTGGTTTTAAATTAAGTCAAATTATTACAAATTTCTGTTTGCAACTAATCCTACGTTTTTGGGATTTGTCTTGCACAAATCAATCAAAATTGTGTCTTCCATTTTACATATCACAATACAGAGAAGATGAAAAGAAAAAGGGGGATGACATGACCCCATGCCTGCGGGTGTGCCGTCAGTCGACACGTCTTAGGCACTATAGGCACTATATAAATCCCAGCCAGGATCTGCAATGTTTTTTGGGGTTTGTGCATTGGATGGATAACAGTTTGTTAGAGAGAAGAAAGAGATCTTAAATCACAAAATACAGATCCTTTAGAGTCAGAGGAGTTCTTCCACAGAAGACAATAACTGGTTAGATGTATAATTGTTTCACAGAGAGATAGGTTTTAGAGACAGGAGTAAGAGTGTCGTATTGTGTTACTTATTCAGGCTGCCTCAGGAAGGCTGGTTCTGTCAGCCATTTGTCAGACTGCCTGTGCTAGTGTGCAGCATTTAATGGGCATCTGTCAGCAGATTTGACTCAGCTCTCTCTGCAACTGCTGTGCTCATTTGCATATATTAAAACATCATTTGTCTCAGCAATGCGGGCACATATGAACATTGGACCAACACAGATGCCTTCAGCTGCCAAGCGCACATTTAACAGGTCAGCCAGTGTCATAGGGACAAAACTGCTGACAGCTGCCCTATAATGCCATACTAATTATCTTATTATTACTAATGTGAATCACCCTATCTTCATCACATAATTCCCATGTCCATTGTGTTCCATATTGTACTGCTGCAACTAATACAACCGTAGCTGTAGCTAATACTATCCCTAATAGGCAAACATCTCCTGTCTTGTCCATCATATTCCATACTGTGCTGCTGCAACTTCTACTGCCCCTTAACAGTCGCACGTATCCTGCATGTTCTATACTGTGTTGCTGCTGCCACTACTACTACCCCTACACAGCTGCATATTTCCTGCCCTGTCAATCATATTCCATATTGTGCTGCTGCTGCCACTACTACTACTACCCTTACATAGTCGCACATCTCCTGCATGTTTTTATACTGTGCTGCTTCCACTGCTACTACTTCTACATAGTCCTACATGTTCTGCATGTTCTATACTGTGCTGCTGCCACTACTACTACCCTTACATAGTCGCACATCTTACGCATGTTCCATACTGTGCTGCTGCCACTACTACCCTTACATAGTTGCACATCTCCTGCATGTTCCATACTGTGCTGCGTCTGCCACTGCTACTACCCCTACACAGCTGCATATTTCCTGCATGTTGCTACTGCTGCCACTACTACTACCTCTACAAAGCTGCGCACCTCCTGCCTTGTCAATCATGTTCCATATTGCACTGCTTTCACTACTACTACTACCCCTGCACAGTAGCACATCACCTGCATTGTCCATTATGTTTCATACTGTGCTGCTGCAACTGCTACTATTCCTACACAGCTGCACATCTCCTGCCTTGTCCATTATGTTCCACCAACAGGCATCTGCCCCAAAAGGGAACATTTTTGGACCATTTTCAATTTTGCAAAGCATAAAAGATCCATCAGTGCAGTGTGTTATTAAGCAGATGTTTGCTACCACAGTTAACTATCCACTTACCCACAGTCATATACAGTATGTCGCTGTCGCTTTGACATTGCTAATATGCGGTCTCAGAGTTAAAGCACTTGAAAGGGGTTCAGTACAGTCCTAGGAGACCCCCACAATGTTATACATGACTTCTCAGGGCAATTGGGGAACTTTCTATTGAGGTTGAATTTAATAGGATCAAATCGAATCTGACGGCAAAAATCGATAGAATCGGAACCAAAACAAATTTCAGGAAATTCGTTCATCTCTAGTCCCTAGATGAAAAAAAACAAACTATAAAGTGTCACAAATAAAATGTACCTATTAATAGTGGCAAAGTAAAATGATATAATGTTGCAAATTAGAACTGAAGATAAATAAACAAAGAAACATGTAGATAAACAAATAAACAAAGAAATGTGATTCCGCTGGTCGGTGCCAGAAGGAGGGTATAATTAATCAGAGCGGGGAGTGGTATGAGCCCTAATAGATTGTCAGTTAACACCCCGAAAAGGGCAACCGAAATCCGCAGACCTGACCCTCTCTGTGCCCAACATTCATTTAGCCCCCATGTGTTTCATAAAGAAATGATCAGCGGGACGAGGCAGAAATAGCGTAGGGGCAGTAGAGCAGACAAGTTTCAGATCAGAGTGACTGTATGAACCAGCAACATGGCAGTATAGCATGCTGAGTCCAGGCCGAGGACTCAGGGGGCACAGTTTGCCGCTGAGGGGATACTAATTGCTGCTGGGGTTACTATCTGGTGCTAGGCACTGATTGCAGCTAGGAGGGCATTATTTGGTGCTAGTAACAGTATGGTGGTATTATATACTCATCTTATGTTAATGGTAAAATGGTTAGTATATTGCGGTATTATTTGGCCCATGTATTGTGGCGTCATTGGTAATATTGATCTCTGTGAAGCGTTTTTTTAAATCCAGTTACAGTATGGCGGCATTATTAATAATAATTTTATTTATAGCACCTACATATTCCGCAGCGCTTTACAATTCAGGGGTTCATGTACAAGTCATAAATAACATAGAAGTCAGTCATCTAGTGGTAATTGTATAATCCTGGTCATGGTGTGGCGGTATTATTTGGGCCTTGTATTGGGCCATCATTGGGAATATTGGTCTCTGTGGAGTGTTGTTTTTTGTCCAGTTACAGTATGGTGGTATTATTCAGTCATCTAGTGGTAATGGTATAATCATGGTCATGGTGTGGCGGTATTTTTTGGGCCTTGTATTTGGGCATCATTGGTAATATTGGTCTCTGTGGAGTGTTGTTTTTTGTCCAGTTACAGTATGGTGGTATTATTCAGTCATCTAGTGGTAATGGTATAATCATGGTCATGGTGTGGCGGTATTATTTGGGCGTTGTATTGGGGCATCATTGGTAATATTGGTCTCTTTTTGAGTGTTGTTTTTTATCCAGTTACAGTATGGTGGTATTATTCAGTCATCTAGTGGTAATGGTATAATCATGGTCATGGTGTGGCGGTATTATTTCACCTTACTTAGTAGTATAATTGCAAATATTCTCCTTTATACGGTATGTCATAGTGTTGTTAGTCCAATATTTCTGCATTTGGGGCCCAGGGCCACACTTCGTCTAAAACTAACCAAACGCCCACTCGTTACCAGCCCCGGAGCCTCATACATTGCCAGCTGCAGACCCCCATAAAATGCCCCCCTGTTAGATGAAGAAGCATAGAAGGGGCAGTTACTTGATTTCCAGCCCCCCACCACTTCCTAATGCCCCTGGGGGCTGCTATGATCTTAATTATTGCAGGCACATCTGGATACAAATCACTGACCTTCTCAAGACCCAATAGTTTAATAAGGCAACCCCCGCGGCCAATCATGTCCGTGACGTCACCCCACCGGGTGGGGGGGGGGGTGTTTTTGAGGAAATAATGGGAGATAAGACAAGACAAGACCAAACGCTAATCCTTCCCAGCTGCTGGAATCTTCTGTTATTGATTTAGAGGTCTTAAGACGCTATTGCCCAAACAAGGGCCGCATAAATGAAGCTTCATCATTGTACAATGGAAAGTTCTGGAACTTTGTAACATACTTTGTGTTTCAATGTTTCACTTTTTTCAAGATCTCTGCTTGCTGTCAGCGAAGGGGGTGCATTCTAGTTTACCCTTTGATGCTGAGGAGAACCTGTATAGACCTGAAAAGTGGTGCCATCAGTCTCACCAAAAACCTGGGGGCAGGTATCGGGTGCGTTGCTTTGGACTCTGGAAAGCTGGGTAATCATATTGGTCTTCACCCAACTTTCCTGGGTTTCTGAAAGGTAACCTATACTTGTGGTAGTGGACAATGTATGGCGTATATGGTATATACACTCCTATGTTGCCGAGGACTCTGGATGTCGGCCATACTGGTTGTCACCCAGCTTTCCAAGATTTCTGAATGGCTTCTCGTAGTAGTCACACGGCCATGTGGGAATAGGACGGGCGTGCTTAGACAATGCGTTGCTTAGGATTTGGGAGAAGCTGGATGGCCCCCACTAAGAGCACTAATGACGGTCATACTGGCTGTCACCCAGCTTTCCTGGATTTCTGAATGGTAAATCTTCTTGGTCAGACAGCAGGGTGGTAACGGGGAACATACTGCAGCAGAAATAAAAAGATGTGACGCTCAGGACTCTTGGAAAGAAAGGGAAAGTTCTCATGGTGGCCATACTGGATATCATTCAGCTTTCCTGGGTTTCTGCATGGCGGCTAGCCATGCAGCAATGTGGTAGCGGCACATGTATTAGTCTAGATAGGTAGACATATTTGTTGCTCAAGACTCTAGAAAAGCTGGGTGCAATCTTTGGGAAGTCTAATAGAGGCCCTATTGCTTGTCACTCAGCTTTCCTGGGGTTCTGAAGGGCGCTCTGACTAGTCATGCAGCAATGTAGTGGTGGGGCAAAACTAATCCGCTGCTTAGGAAAAGCTGAAGACTCTAAAGGCGACCATACTGATCGTCACTCAGCTTTCCTGGGGTTCTGAAGGGTAAATTTGGATCTAACTGTGCGGCAGTATGGCAACGGGACAAGTATCACTGCCTTACCATTGAGGAGCGGATAACTGGCTTTATCACCCAGCTTTCCCAGCAGCAGATATAACTAAGAATTGATGGTTTAACCATTAGAAGGCCTTCTGTTTAATGGGGCGCTTTAGGCGAGGGGTGCTCCCCTCTGCACCGGGCGCTCGCCCAATATATCCCTTTATAATCCTCCCAGGGACAAATTAGTGGGTTTATAAGATCATAAGACATCGGAGAATTCTGTAATAGAAGATTCTGCCATCTGTCCGCGAGAACAAACTGCAGCCTGATGATCTGATGGAAAGAAGAAAGAAAAACCCACAGAAAAAACATAGAGTCTACCATAATGTTATCTTCTCCTTCTAAACAGATATAATAGGATGGATAGATAGATAGATAGATAGATAGATAGATAGATAGGAGATAGATAGATGGATAATAGATAGTATAGATAGATAGATAGATAGATAGATAGATAGATAGATAGATAGATAGATAGATATGAGATAGATAGATAGATAGATAGATAGATAGATAGATAGATAGATAATAGATAGTATAGATAGATAGATAGATAGATAGATAGATAGATAGATAGATAGAAGATAGATAGATAGATAGATATGAGATAGATAGTGAGATAGATAGATAGATAGATATGAGATAGATAGATGGATAATAGATAGTATAGATAGATAGATATTTATAAGGAATACAGTTCAGAGCAGAACTCCTTTGAAATGGTGGAGTGCCAGCGATATTAACCAACCCAGGTTAAGACAATATTAAAAAAGAAAAACCGCAGCACTTCCGATGTGGTGATAACGTGGGATCCTTTATTCACCTATCTAGATAGATAGATAGATAGATAGATATTAGATAGATAGATAGATAGATAGATAGATAGATAGATAGATAGTAGATAGATATATATGAGATAGATAGATAGATAGATAGATAGATAGATAGATAGAAATATATGAGATAGATAGATAGATAGATAGATAGATAGATAGATATTAGATAGATATAGATAGATAGATATTAGATAGACAGATATTAGATGGATAGATAGATAGATAGATAGATAGATAGATAGATAGATAGATGTGAAATAGATATAGATAGGAGATAGATAGATAGATAGGAGATAGATAGATAGATAGATAGATAGATAGATAGGAGATAGATAGATAGATAGATAGATGTGAAATAGATAGATAGATAGATAGATAGATAGAAATAGATAGATAGAAGATAGATAGATAGATAGATAGATAGATAGATAGATAGATAGATAGATAGATTGATATTAAGCAGGGATTTGAATCGCACTCCTGCTTTTAATCATAAAATCATCACAAGACACCAAATTCTGCTCCTTCTGTTTATTACGCAATGTCTCCAGCTGCTGTAAGACGTCTTGTGTATCGACGGTAAATGGCGGCTCCATAACTTTATTTCTGTAAACCTGGGCAGGTGACGCCCCCTCTCACTTTAATAACGCCTGTGACCGGAGAGAACAGCAGATATAATATATACTAGTATATACAGATCCGCTGGATTGTACACATCACCAGGTCTACGACTTTCCCATCCAGTATCGGCGCCACCTTCCAGTTGCCATGGTGATGACTGGTCATTATCTTCTTTTTGTAAGGAGCAAGTCACTAATGGCCTCTGACCATTGTGACATCACAGTTTTGTGATGTCATAGGCTAATGGGAGTGGCCAAATGACCACACAGAGCATGTGATGTCATAAAGCTGTGATGTCACAGGGTATATAAAGCAGGCCTGGGGCCCGGCAGCCATTTGCAATCTGCTCCTTGCTAGAAGAAGATACCGACACGCCATCAGCATGCCACCTAGAAGGAGGAGAGTCAGCAGCGCCCCTCGGAGGAGGCGTAGGACGCACCGCAGGACGAGCGCCCATAAGCACCAGGAAAGAACAGGTACCGCCATACCACCTCCTGCCCCCTATACACCTCGCTCCAGGCCGGGGAGGCAGCACTCGCCGTATTCCTGAGACTGAACCTCATCCTCCATTTTCTTGCAGTTCACAGGCGCAGACGTCGTCGTCGTCACTAAAGCCGATGGGCGTGAAGAAGGAGAAGAACGTCTTCCGCTAATAATCATCAGTCACTGGAAGATCCATCAACAGCAATCATCCTGAAGCAGCAGGAGACGTTCCCTAATAAACCTATGGAGCAGAATTTAGTGTCTCGTGATCATTTTATAATCAGTAGATGTGGGGATGGAGAGGACGATGGAGTCAGAGACTCTCATCTCCCATTTCCTTTGAAAACTGTAGATTTTGGCCAGAGGTTTTCCGATAAATCAGTCCCTATCTTGGGTCTGTGTGAAAGCCTAGCATTAGGCTTCCTGCCCGATCCTACAGCAGAGCCGCTCAGTCCATCTGGAGGTGGATTAACATGTTCAGATTGAGGCAGATTTACGTAGACTGTCTAGATATCGCTGTGTAGGTTGTGGCTGCGGTCTCACTCAGAAAATTGCTAATTCGAAAGACATCTTGTGAGAAAAATAAATGTAAGCACAACAGTCCCATAAACATCGCTAAATATATACCGCGCCTGCTTTTCCTTCCAATCTAAGGTGTAAAATTCTGTGCAATACTTGATTTCATAAAGGTAATAATTATGGCTCTTTGCCGCTACCACCAGGGGGAGCTAACATTGACATGGAAGGGAGCTGCATAAGTTTTATCCAGTGAGCTCCCCCTAGTGGTCGTCACTGGCATCATCAGCGTATGGAATGGTTGGTTGGTGTAACAGTGCCCCTACTTACTATGTGCACATTTCCCAACATTTGCATCCCCATCCCTCCAAACCGTCACAGACCTCCCACTTGCATGCATATTTGCATAAGCCCCGCCCATTCAAGGCCAGTAAAAAATGGGACTTCTAGGAGCCATGCATGTGCCTTTGGTAATGATGGTGTCTTCTTACGTGACGTAGGCGTTTTTTAGGCCCCGCTAGGTCCCAAGTATAGTTTTCCTTTGGCACATGCTCCTCCTGGCACAGCTCCCTCTGGCTGCGCTCTAGTGCATAGCAAAGAGAGATCGTCAATGTAGCGTCAGATCCAGCAAGAGCCCACTGTCTGACCCCGAGGTCTCCTCATCTTCCCAGACCTGACCCTTCTGTGCCTATTAAAATGTGATTGTTACTCTAGGAAAAAAAAAATCATTAAAACTAATTATATTTTAACCCCGCGAGACGCACGAAACAGAAACACTTCTCACACCGCTTTCTCCGCTGCCGTCTCGGGATCACCGGGGGAGGGGTAAAGGGCACCAGGCTTGTGCTCATAATTACCTAAAGCTTCGCAGGAAAACATTAAGAACAAATAATGCCACTTCCTAAAAGTTTGTGTTTTCTTATTGGGGTGAGGAGAGCGGCTTGTAAAGGGTCGGACATCTGGAGCCATTAGCTTTAATTGGAGACGTTGCGTGGAAAAGATCTGCATCAGGTTGTAAAAGGAGCGGAGAAGGCGTTTTATGGGAGCAGCCGATAGGCCGAGGAGTCTTATTACCCCCGCGTCTTACCAAATGTCCTTTCTAAAAAACCAGACCTGTCAAAGTCATATGTAAGGCTGAGCACAAGGCATCTGCTCAACGTGTGAACATCAGGACTGTAAGCAGTTAGTGGTCTTCAACTTACATCTTGATATCGACTAAGGGTCAGTATCCCCCTGCCAGATGACAACCTGCCCTGCACCTAACTGCCACTTACCATGTTGGCCTGGGGGAGATCATGGAGTGCAGCACACTTCGTGGGGAAAATTGTTGGAGTATGGACACACTCCCTTTCTTAGGACCATGCCTCTTTTTATGTAGGGCACACCCATTTTGTGAAGCGTCACACCCATTTTCGTAACACATCATGCCCCTGAGGACCTAATGATGCACTGTGATTGTGTAACGAACTTTGGCCTATTACTGGGCCCCACAGTGATAATCGTGAGAGATATAAGAGACTGTTGCCTGTTGCTATAACCAGCAAGCATAGTGCCTCTGCCAAGAATATTGCCTCTACCCAAAAGTGAAACTGCTAATGATAGTGCTTCTGCCAAGAAGAGTAACTGATAAGCATACTGCTTCTGTCAAGAAGCATGGCCACCACCACAGTGTCTCTGCCCATTAGTGTAACTGCCAATCACAGTGCCTCTGCTCAGAAGTGTAACTGCCAATCATAGTGCTTCTGCTCAGAAGTGTAACTGCCAATCATAGTGCCTCTGCCAAGAAGTGTAACTGCCAATCATAGTGCCTCTGCCCAAAAGTGAAACCACCATTGATAGTGCCTCTGCCAAGAAGAGTAACCGATAAGCATATTGCCAGTCATAGTGCCTCTGCTCAGAAGTGTAACTGCCAATCATAGTGCCTCTGCTCAGAAGTGTAACTGCCAATCATAGTGCCTCTGTCAAGAAACATAACCACCAAGCATAGTGCCTCTGCTCAAAAGTGTAACTGCCAATCATAGTGCTTCTGCTCAGAAGTGTAACTGCCAATCATAGTGCCTCTGCCAAGAAGTGTAACTGCCAATCATAGTGCCTCTGCCCAAAAGTGAAACCACCAATGATAGTGCCTCTGCCAAGAAGAGTAACTGATAAGCATAATGCCAATCATAGTGCCTCTGCTCAGAAGTGTAACTGCCAATCATAGTGCCTCTGCTCAGAAGTGTAACTGCCAATCATAAAGCCTCTGTCAAGAAACATAACCACCAAGCATAGTGTCTCTGCCCATTAGTGTAACTGCCAATCATAGTGCCTCTGTTAAGAAAAATAACCACCAAGCATAGTGTCTCTGCCCATTAGTGTAACTGCCAATCATAGTGCCTCTGCTCAGAAGTGTAACTGCCAATCATAGTGCCTCTGCCCAAAAGTGAAACCACCAATGATAGTGCCTCTGCCAAGAAGAGTAACCGATAAGCATATTGCCAATCATAGTGCCTCTGCTCAGAAGTGTAACTGCCAATCATAGTGCCTCTGCCCAAAAGTGAAACCACCAATGATAGTGCCTCTGCCAAGAAGAGTAACCGATAAGCATATTGCCAATCATAGTGTCTCTGCCCATTAGTGTAACTGCCAATCATAGTGCCTCTGCTCAGAAGTGTAACTGCCAATCATAGTGCCTCTGTCAAGAAACATAACCACCAAGCATAGTGCCTCTGCTCAAAAGTGCAACTGCCAATCATAGTGCTTCTGCTCAGAAGTGTAACTGCCAATCATAGTGCCTCTGCCAAGAAGTGTAACTGCCAATCATAGTGCCTCTGCCCAAAAGTGAAACCACCAATGATAGTGCCTCTGCCAAGAAGAGTAACCGATAAGCATAATGCCAATCATAGTGCCTCTGCTCAGAAGTGTAACTGCCAATCATAGTGCCTCTGCCAAGAAGTGTAACTGCCAATCATAGTGCCTCTGCTCAGAAGTGTAACTGCCAATCATAGTGCCTCTGTTAAGAAACATAACCACCAAGCATAGTGTCTCTGCCCATTAGTGTAACTGCCAATCATAGTGCCTCTGCTCAGAAGTGTAACTGCCAATCATAGTGCCGCCACCCATTTTTGTACAGCTAAACATACTGCCTAACCGTCAATCATAGTACTCTGCCCATTAGTGTAACATTGCCAGACAAGTTGTCACCACCCTGAGTAAACACCTCTTCCTGTTACACCACCTGACTGTATCAGGTACTGCGTCAACCTTGTGTGAGGCTCCACAGTCATAGGCGGTGTGTATGGTGTGACTCTCCAGTTGTATCTAGGTCTCCAGCAGTTCAAGAGAGCTGCCATTATCTCTCCTGCCTACCACCAGAAATGAGATGACTCTGCTCATTGTGTCCCAGTCTATACAGCAAAGCAAAGACAAGTGAATTGCAGAAAACATAGAGGAGGAGATTTATCAAAACTGGTGTAAAGGAAAACTGGCTTAGATGCTGATAGAAACCAATCAGATTCCACCTTTCATTTTCCAATGGGGTCTGATAAATCTGCCCCAAAGAGTCAGTGTAGTGACCGATCTGCAATATTTCTAGATGTTTTTATCAATATAGTCATATAAAAATAAAAACCTACCAAAAATATTAAAATATGTTCATAAGAAAAATGTTTAGATGATGTTCCCCTTTAAATAATTATGTTTTGGAACCAAGCGATGGACCTGCTAGTAGTACTTTCCATTTGCCATAGTATCCGCTGGGAGAGCCACCGCTGGGCCATGAGGGGTAACGAAAGGAGCCGCTTCCATTTCTTCGCATGGTTACTTACCTCCCAACCTGACTTTTTTGCAGGATTTTCCTGTGAAATAGGAAACAGGTGGCAAATAGGCGGAGTCTCTGCGTAAAAGTGGGCGTTCCTTAGGATGTTTAGTGGGCGTTCCAGTGTGCACAAGTCCCATGACTTAGGATACACACGTTGGGAGGCATGATCTCCTGTGACAGGGATGCCTAACCTGCGACCCTCCAGCTCTTGCAAAACTACAATTCCCAGCATGCCTGCACAGCCTACAGCTATTAGGGCATGCTGAGAGTTGTAGTTTTGCAATAGCTGGAGGGCTGGCGGTTGAGCATCCCTGTCCTATGAGATATCAACTGGACCAGCAATATCCCGCCGCTGATCATGACTGTTATGATGCCGCTGATTTACGACTTCTGCGCATATTTCCTGCGCGACCTCATCCACATTTACAACGTCGAACTGGAAACCAGTAACACATTGACGAGGCCCAAAAGATAAAAACAGCTGCGTGTGAATATTTACCGATGATGAATGTCTGACTCCCACTGAGCTGAACATGTATGTCATGGGAGAGAGGCGGGAGGCCTGCGTACCTCCTCATACACGGAGAGGCACGGACACCCTATACCAGAGCATGGCGGAAGATACACCGGACCGCCATGTACAGCTCCAATCACCAAGAGGCTTTCTAATATACTTTGTCTTTCTGTTTCTCACCATTTTCAAGATCTCTGCTTGCTTTGCTTTTCATCCAGTGTAGACAATACTCTAATATAAATGGATCTCTCTCCTGTGCTGAGGGTTTGCTAGGATGTATCAGTGAAGGTAAAATGTAACCGTCTGGAGCCTAAGCTGTTTAGCTCACAGAGAATTGTCTGGACCGGGTGCAATTGTAACAAATCCTCAGCTGTGTGTAGTATTAGGTCTGGAGGGATGTAAATATGTCTTCTGTTAGACCCTGTATTCCAGAATACGGCTTCCATAGTGAGTAGATTGAGGAACCCTTGTGCAGAGCAGATCCTGCTTTACAGGACTCCTTTGTATTGAATGGTCATGATCGCTGGGAGATTTCAGCTCTGAAGCCTGCAGAAGTATGAATGCCATTATGGAGTATAATACAGGTTAGGATGCATTTGTGTGTATATGAGCCCCAAGACACTAATCCTGGAAGGAAAAACAACAGCTTTTAAAAAACATAAGGTATATTCCTATATGGCATAATTTCAGTACAGGATAAGTAATGTAATGTATGTACACAGTGACCACACCAGCAGAATAGTGAGTACAGCTCTGGAGTATAATACTGGATGCAACTCAGGATCAGTACAGGATAAGTAATGTATGTACACAGTGACTGCACCAGCAGAATAGTGAGTGCAGCTCTGGAGTATAATACAGGATGTAACTCGGGATCAGTACAGGATAAGTAATGTATGTACACAGTGACTCCACCAGCAGAATAGTGAGTGCAGCTCTGGAGTATAATAAAGGATGTAACTCAGGATCAGTACAGGATAAGTAATGTATGTACACAGTGACTGCACCAGCAGAATAGTGAGTGCAGCTCTGGAGTATAATACAGGATGTAACTCAGGATCAGTGCAGGATAAGTAATGTATGTACACAGTGACTGCACCAGCAGAATAGTGAGTGCAGCTCTGGAGTATAATACAGGATGTAACTCGGGATCAGTACAGGATAAGTAATGTATGTACACAGTGACTCCACCAGCAGAATAGTGAGTGCAGCTCTGGAGTATAATAAAGGATGTAACTCAGGATCAGTACAGGATAAGTAATGTAATGTATGTACACAGTGACTGCACCAGCAGAATAGTGAGTGCAGCTCTGGAGTATAATACACGATGTAACTCAGGATCCATACAGGATAAGTAATGTAATGTATGTACACAGTGACTCCACCAGCAGAATAGTGAGTGCAGCTTTGGAGTATAATACAGGATGTAACTCAGGATCAGTACAGGATAAGTAATGTAATGTATGTACACAGTGACTGCACCAGCAGAATAGTGAGTGCAGCTCTGGAGTATAATACAGGATGTAACTCAGGATCAGTACAGGATAAGTAATGTATGTACACAGTGACTGCACCAGCAGAATAGTGAGTGCAGCTCTGGAGTATAATACAGGATGTAACTCAGGATCAGTGCAGGATAAGTAATGTAATGTATGTACACAGTGACTGCACCAGCAGAATAGTGAGTGCAGCTCTGGAGTATAATACAGGATGTAGCTCAGGATCAGTACAGGATAGGTAATGTAATGTATGTACACAGTGACTCCACCAGCAGAATAGTGAGTACAGCTCTGGAGTATAATACAGAATGTAACTACGGATCAGTACAGGATAAGTAATGTAAATCATATACACAGTGACTCCACCGGCAGAATAGTGAGTACAGCTCTGGAGTATAATACAAGATGTAACTCAGGATCAGTACAGGATAAGTAATGTATGTACACAGTGACTGCACCTAGCAGAATAGTGAGTGCAGCTCTGGAGTATAATACAGAATGTAACTCGGGATCAGCACAGGATAAGTAATGTAAATCATATACACAGTGACTCCACCGGCAGAATAGTGAGTACAGCTCTGGAGTATAATACAGGATGTAACTCAGGATCAGTACAGGATAAGTAATATAATGTATGCACACAGTGACTGCACCAGCAGAATAGTGAGTGCAGCTCTGGAGTATAATACTGGATCATGTAACTCAGGATCAGTACAGGATAAGTAATGTATGTACACAGTGACTGCACCAGCAGAATAGTGAGTGCGGCTCTGGAGTATAATACAGGATGTAACTCAGGATCAGTACAGGATAAGTAATATAATGTATGCACACAGTGACTGCACCAGCAGAATAGTGAGTGCAGCTCTGGAGTATAATACTGGATCATGTAACTCAGGATCAGTACAGGATAAGTAATGTATGTACACAGTGACTGCACTAGCAGAATAGTGAGTGCAGCTCTGGAGTATAATACAGAATGTAACTCGGGATTAGCACAGGATAAGTAATGTAAATCATATACACAGTGACTCCACCGGCAGAATAGTGAGTGCAGCTCTGCAGTATAATACAGGATGTAACTCAGGATCAGTACAGGATAAGTAATATATGTACACAGTGACTGCACCAGCAGAACAGTGAGTGCAGCTCTGGAGTATAATACAGGATGTAACTCAGGATCAGTACAGGATAAGTAATGTATATGTACACAGTGACTGCACCAGCAGAATAGTGAGTGCAGCTCTGGAGTATAATACAGGATGTAACTCAGGATCAGTACAGGATAAGTCATGTAACGCATGTCATGTATTTATAACGTAATTATTCATTTAAACCATAAACTAATGTTTTAAGGAAACCGTCTGGTTAGGAAAAGGATAAGATCCAACCCGGTGAAGGTCACCATAGAAATTCAATCATTGGTTGATTTTCTGTCCGTGTCTTGCATTAGATGATGTGATGCTGTTTGTCCTACTCTTGCAAGGCTCTGAGGCGCACCTCTGCGTTGTCTCCCGACTCCCTAATCCCGAGCCATAATATGGCACCTATAGAATTCCGCAGACCTCTTCTCTACCTCCATCTCTTGCCTATTCATATCTCACTTGGAGGTGGACATTTCCCCACAATGTTGTGCCTAACGATCTGAAATATAGAACCATATTGGGGCACCATCTGAGGGCATCTTCTTCTCTCTTGGAGGTGCCCAGCAGTGGTGGACAGACCCTGCCGTAGACAAGGTTATGTTAGGCTAGCAGAGAGTCCTGATCAGTTACAGGTTTCACGGGTAACACAACAGACTTGAGGACTGTGAGGAGCTTGCACAGAATGTTCTCACTTGGAAGCTCTTCTGCTCTCACAGCTGCAAAAAATAAGCAGCAGAATCTCGTCCAGAACTTCATCTGTTTTGACTTGTTACCCTCAAAACAAAACTCCCCGCTATTCCCTCTGAAACCCTTCCACAAAGAGTCATCATCACAAGACTTAGCGACTACTGCAAGAGTCACGGTAGAAGGCACCAAGATCTCCGCTGAGGATTGTCCGATCTTCTCCAGGTTGTCAAACCCAGATGGAGCAGAGTCTTAATTTCATTGTGTCAACTTCTAGAGAAGTGTCAAGAGCCGGATGTAATCAGGATCTCTTAAAATCTGATGACTGATACGGAGAGTCAGGCCGGGGTTAGAAAAACCTTGTATAATATGATTCACTCACATAATCAGCTCTCTGCTTTATTAACTCACAGCTACGATCGGTGGCTCCAGCTTAGCTGCGCTGTCTGTTGGGGTCAAACTGTGGCTCCAGCTTAGCTGCACTGTCTGTTGGGGTCAAACGGTGGCTCCAGCTTATCTGCACTGTCTGTTGGGGTCAAACGGTGGCTCCAGCTTAGCTGCACTGTCTGTTGGGGTCAAACGGTGGCTATAGCTTAGCTGCACTGTCTGTTGGGGCCAAACAGTGGCTCCAGCTTAGCTGCACTGTCTGTTGGGGTCAAACGGTGGCTCCAGCTTAGCTGCACTGTCTGTTGGGGTCAAACGGTGGCTCCAGCTTAGTGGCACTGTCTGTTGGGGTCAAACTGTGGCTCTAGCTTAGCTGCACTGTCTGTTGGGGTCAAACGATGGCTCCAGCTTAGCTGCACTGTCTGTTGGGGTCAAACGGTGGCTCCAGCTTAGCTGCACTGTCTGTTGGGGTCAAACGGTGGCTCCAGCTTAGCTGCACTGTCTGTTGGGGTCAAACGGTGGCTCCAGCTTAGCTGCACTGTCTGTTGGGGTCAAACGGTGGCTCCAGCTTAGCTGCACTGTCTGTTGGGGTCAAACGGTGGCTCCAGCTTAGCTGCACTGTCTGTTGGGGTCAAACGGTGGCTCCAGCTTAGCTGCACTGTCTGTTGGGGTCAAACGGTGGCTCCAGCTTAGCTGCACTGTCTGTTGGGGTCAAACGGTGGCTCCAGCTTAGCTGCACTGTCTGTTGGGGTCAAACTGTGGCTCCAGCTTAGCTTCGCTGTCTGTTGGGGTCAAAAGGTGGCTCCAGCTTAGCTGCACTGTCTTTTGGGGTCAAACGGTGGCTCCAGCTTAGCTTCACTGTCTGTTGGGGTCAAACGGTGGCTCCAGCTTAGCTGCACTGTCTGTTGGGGTCAAACTGTGGCTCCAGCTTAGCTGCACTGTCTGTTGGGGTCAAACTGTGGCTCCAGCTTAGCTACACTGTCTGTTGGGGTCAAACGGGGGCTCCAGTTCAGCTGGACTGTCTGTTGGGGTCAAACTGTGGCTCCAGCTTAGCTGCGGTGTCTGCTGGGGTCAAACGGTGGCTCCAGCTTAGCTGCACTGTTTATTGGGGTCAAAGGTAGTCTGAAAACCACCTCCTGTCTCATCAGAGGATCGGGGTGATGTCTCGACATGATTTATGCTGCAGCTCGGCTTGTTCAGAATGGCTCCTGTGTATTAGCACAATCCCACCGCACACCCAGAAGGACGTCAGAGCTACTGGGGGGAATCACATACAAGGGCTGGTGCCTGAGGGCCCTATGCTACATAAGGCTCCAATATTCATTATTGAAGCTTTTATTGATCTGTAGTATTCTGAAATCTACCTCCTGTCTCATCAGAGGATCAAGGTCGTGTCCTCTCATGCTTTATGCTTCAGCTCGGCCTGTTAAGCTTGGCTCCTGTGTATAAGCACAAGCCCACCGCACACCCACAAGGATGTCAGTGAATGGAGAGCTAAATTTCCATTATGGTAAGCATAGAGCAGTTACATTAGATGCAGGAAAGTAACCAAAGGGACGCAGGGTTTAGGAATCACCAAGCTGCTGATAACTGAGGGGGCCCCAAGGACCCCTGTGCTACATAAGAAGTCACCAGTGTTATGTATTGGAGCTTTTTCCATGTTTTATAATTGAAGTTTTCTCCAAGTTTCCAGGTCTGAGGTAGTGTGAAATCCACCTCCTGTTTTATTATGGGATCAGGGCGATGTCCCCTCATGCATTATGCTTCAGCTCGGCTTGTTCAGATCGGCTCCTGTGTAGAAGCACAAGCCCACCACATACCCAAGAGGATGTCAGTGTATAGAAAGCAACATTTCCGTTCTGGTAAGTACAGATCAGTCACATTAGGAGGAGTGTAACTATAGAGGGTGTACAGGTAGGAATCACACACAGGCACTACTGGGGTCCGATGGGGCGCAAAAGACTCCTGGTGTCCATAAGTATACACCGATGCTACAGATTGCAGCTTTTTCCACATTTTCTGGGTCTGAGGTCATCTGAAATCCGTTGCCGGAACTGCCTGCTGGATCCAGAAATCCGTATGCAAACGGATAGCATTTGTTTCCAGATCCGGATGTGGATCCATCTAACAAATGCATTGCAATACCGGATCTGTCTCTCCGGTGTCATCCGGAAAAACGGATCCGGTATTTATCCTTTTCCCAGATATACAGGTCTACGCATGCGCAGACCGGAAAGCCGGATCCGTTTTGCCGGAACTCTTGGAATCGGATCTGGCATTAATACATTTCAATGGAATTAATGCCGGATCCAGCATTCCGGCAAGTGTTCCGAAAACCATAAGAGGGACCGAATGGAAGACATCCCGATGCATCCTGAACGGATTGCTTTTCCATGCATTAGGATAAAACTGAAGCGGAACTCAATACCGGAAAACTTTAACGCTGGTGTAAAAGTACCCTTAGCGTACCTCACTGGCGGCCAATTCGATGAGTAACAATTTAACAACCCTATAGAGTCCGGGAATATATTTATCCTTTTTTTCTGTGTAGTTTCCCTTTAATTTAGTTATAATGTGACGGCCTGATTCCCAGGGGCATGCTCGCCGCGCACACTGACACCTTACATCCCCCCCGAGAACAGCTGCTATATCCAATTATTGACACCGCTACCTCAGATTCCCAGATAACATTTTTTAAGTGTCACATACTTTGTGGAAACGCCTTTGAAGTCTGCGGCCCCCTTCCCTCCCCCGGTGTCATTTTTCCGATGTGAATGACGGTGGTGTTGCTGTATGTTGGGTTGACCTTGCCTGGGAAAGCCAGATGATGAGTTACAAGGATACGCCAATGAATACGACCGCGCCGCTATCCACCTGAGACCAATCAAGCGCTTACCAAGTCACAACAGTCAGCGCTGAAGCCGATTCACCGACAGCTGCGGGGGGCGAAGCTCTTCTCATTGACATGAAGGACAGAACATGATGGCCAATTATACAAAGCCTCCCCGTCAGCGCCTGTCCAAGACCCCATGTGTTGTTTTGTGACCATGAAAGAAACCAGTCATGGATATTCAGTGTGGGGGAGGGGCGCTGTCCTGTAAAATTATTAATAAAGTTTGGACATTTGCTTGCGAAGCCAATTATTATCACACGTGGAGTGAAGACCGACAACTGAGGACGTGAGAATGATAAATGACAACTTTCCAATATACTTTTACTCACCATATTCTAGAAATCTGCTTGCTTTCAGGGACTGGGATCACTCTTGTTTACATTCAGTGGCTGAAAACAGTGTACAGACCTAATACTTCTCACAGAGCATTTGCTACATTGTATCCAGTCTGGAGAATTCTCTGTGAGGCTACAATCTTCATTTCTGATATTCAGTTTGCAACCTGCTCCTAGTTGTCACGAACCAGCGGGTGTGAACCCACTGTGCCACGTGTCCTTCGTCTTCTAACGGCTTGTCTAAGTGAACCCCTCGATCTTCACAGAACCCCTGATGGTGGGGATAGACTTTCCCGAGGGGAACACCAGGTTGCTACCTCTTGAGGAGGATTGACACACGAGGCAGCTGGTCCAGGCAGACCCGGAGGTACCTGAGAAAGGTACCAGAGGTACAAGACCGAAGGATGAGGCAGAGGCGAAGTCAGAAAGGCAATAGGTCAGGGCAGGCTGTACAGGTACAGGTCAGGCAATCCAGATCGGCAACAGGAGAGTCAAGGCAAGCAGGCAGGGATCAAACGGGTAGCAGAGTCCAGGAATACAAGAACGAGTCAGGAACCTTAGCAGGAGAGAAGGACCTTGACACTGAGGCATCTGGGAAGGGGGCTGAGCCACTTATATATGTGCAGGAGGGCCAGGATTGGTCGGCGAGGTCACATGACCTAACCCATAAAGCCCAGGAAGTGATGCGTGCCGTCCCTTAAGGAAGTTCTACAGGAAACAAGCACAAGCATGCTGTGGCCAGGGCTGAGAGTTAACTGTGGAGCGGATCCCAGAACAATAGTACCTACACAGACAGAGCTCAGGAGTGGTGAATGGGAAGCACTGTCCGCAAATCACCGCTGAACATGGCGCCCGGGACCACGGCGGTAAGCGGGGGAACAGCAGCGCACAGCAGCCGCTGTTATAGTACACCCCCCCCCTTACGCCCCCTCTTCTTGAGTCCACGACGAGACAGAACCCTTTTTATCATGTTCGGAGCATGAATGTTCTCTTCTGGTTCCCAAGAACGCTCCTCAGGACCAAAGCCCTTTCAGTCCACAAGATAGTCTCAAATATCTTGTCAGAATCTTCAGATACTGGAGTTGGAGTAGAAGGAGCCGTCGAGAAGCGATTAAGGACTACTGGTTTTAGTAAGGACACGTGGAAGGCATTAGGAATACGCAGAGAGAAAGGCAGACGTAACTTATATGTCACTTCGTTGATCCTCCTCAATACTTCAAAGGGTCCAAGGAACCTAGGAGCAAACTTGAAACTGGGAACCCTTAAGCGGATGTTTTTACAGTAGAGCCATACCTTATCTCCAGATGACAACTGAGGCGGTTTTCTTCTTCTCTTGTCTGCATTCGTTTTCATGCGAGTCACCGCCATGTTGATGCAGTCCTTGGTGTCACTCCAAATCTTCAAAAAATCCCTACAAGAGGAATCCGCAGCTGGTACCCCAGAAGATGTAGGAACATGGAGAGGAGTACGAGGGTGTTGTCCATAATCGACAAAGAACGGAGAGGATCCAGTAGACTCACTAGAGTGGTTGTTAAAGGAGAATTCAGCACAAGGTGGCAATTGTACCCAGTTGTTGTGTTGGGCTGAAACCAAATGCCGGAGACAGTTCTCTAATATTTGATTGACGGCTCTACTTGCCCATTGGTCTGGGGATGATAACCGGAAGAGAAGTCCAGCTCAATTTCGAGCAGTCGGCAAAGAGCTCTCCAGAGCTTAGAGGTAAACTGGACTCCGCTATCTGAAACAATATGCCAAGGTAGACCATGGAAGCGGAATATGTGTCTCACGAACAGTTTAGCAAGTTCAGCAGCCGAGGGCAGTCCAGCCAAAGGACCGAAGTGCACCATCTTGGAGAACCGGTCCACGACCACCCAGATAGCTGTACATCCGGCAGAAGAGGGCAGATCTGTAACAAAGTCCATGGAAATGTGCTGCCATGGGGCATCAGGAACAGGAAGAGGTAACAACAGCCCGGGTGGTTTGGTCCTGGAGACTTTATTCTGAGCACAGACACATAATCACGCACATCCTTAGACAGTGTGGGCCACCAGTAGTGGCGAGACAAAAGTTCTGTGGTCTTGAAGATCTCTGTGTGACCAGCCAGTTTGGAGTTGTGCCCCTGAGCTAGAATACGTTTTCTCTTGTCTTTGAGGGAGGGATGTCTTTTACCAGGACAGGAGCCACTGTGATCAAGCAACCAGGATCTACAATGTACTGGGGCTCCTTCTGCTGGTCAGAGCAGTCACATGACCGAGACAGAGCATCCGCCTTGATGTTCTTCTCAAAAGTGAAGCTCAAAATCAAAATGAGAGAAGAAGAGTGCCCATCTGGCTTGGCCCAGGTTCAGACGCTGGGCCGTCTGCAGATATGTAAGGTTCTTGTGGTCGGTGAAGATCATCACTGGATGCTGGGCCCCCTCCAATAGATAACGCCACTCCTCCAAGGCAAGTTTTATGGCCAGAAGCTCTCTATCTCCTATACAGTAATTCCTCTCAGCAGGGGAGAAGAGCTTGGAGAAAAATCCACATGTAAACATCTTGCCCTTGGAACCTTTCTGTAGTAAAACAGCACCAGCTCCTATGGAGGAGACATCCACTTCTAAAAAGAATTGGCGGGAGAAATCGGGATGACGCAGAACAGGTGCAGAAGCAAAGGACCTTTTATATTGGACAAAGGCCTCTGCCTCAGGAGTCCAGACTCTGGCATTCGCCCCTTTCTTAGTAAGAGCGGAGATCGGAGATGTTCGGGATGAAGTGACGATAGACATTAGCAAATTCAAAGAAGCACTGAATAGCACGAAGACCCTGTGGGTGGGGACAGTCCATTGCTGCATTCAATTATTCTGGATCCATCTGCAACCCAGCATCCAAGATGATGTATCTGAGGAACGGTACGGTAGATTTTTCAAAGATGCATTTCTCGAGTTTGGCATAAAGTCGATTCTCTCTCAACCGCTGTAAAACCAAACGTACATGCTTCCGGTGAGTGGTCAAATCTGGAGAATAGATCAGTATATCGTCCAGGAACACTATCACGAAGACATGGAGCAGGTCCTGGAAGATATCATTTACCAACTCCTGGAAACTGCGGGAGCATTACGCAGACCGAAGAGGATGACTAGATACTCGTAGTGTCCATCACGAGTGTTGAAAGCAGTCTTCCACTCATCGCCTTTTCGAATGTGGATAAGGTTGTATGCGCCGCGCAGGTCGAATTTTGTGAAGACCTTAGCTCCCCAGATCCTGTCAAAGAGTTCGGAGATTAGCGGAAGAGGGTATCGATTCTTGACTGTGACCTTATTCAGACCTCGATAGTCGATACAGGGCCATAAGGATCCATCTTTTTTCTGCACAAAGAAGAACCCGGCACCGTCTGGTAAAGTCGATTTCTGGATAAACCCCCTCTCGAGATTCTCCTTGATTTAATCAGACATCGCTTGGGTCTAAGGAAGTGAGAGTGGGTAGACTCGACCACGAGGAGGAGTGGCACCAGGCAGAAGGTCAATCGGACAATGATGACGAGGAGGAGGCAGGTCTACAGGTACAGTAGGCGAGGAAGCAGGTCGGACCTCTGATAAGCAGGTGGACTGGCAGGATGATCCCCAACGCAGAATCTGACCGGAGTGCCAGTCCAGAACTAAAGTGTTTTGATGCAGCCAGGGAAGACCAAGGATAACTGGATTCACAGACACTGGCAGCATATAACAGGGATGGTCAACCTGCAGCTCTCCAGCTGTTGCAAAACTACAACTCCCAGCATGCCCAGATTGCCTTCAGCTTTCAGCCTACAGCAGGGCATGGTGGGAGTTGTAGTGTTACAACAGCTGGAGAGCCACAGGTTGGCCATCCCTGATATAGCAGATCATCTCTAAATGCAGAACCCCGATTTGCAATATAGGCAGTGCATTTACGGAAGCCACTGACAGAGGCCTTTCTAGACGGATAGTAGGAAGCCGGTACTGATGGACCAGAGCTTGCTGAATGAAGTTACCGGCTGACCCAGAGTCCAAGAATGCAGGCACAGACAGTGTGACTCCCTTGTGAGAGAGAATCACCAGAACTGAAATCCTTGTCTAGGACTACCTCCCCAACTGATCCTAGACATTGGAGTTTCCCGGCTTCTGTGGACAATTATGCACAAAGTGGGCCTTGCCTCCACAATACAGACACAGGTTCTCTGCTTTGTGGCATAAATGTTCCTAGTCAGACAGTCAAAGGCGCTCTATTTGCATGGGCAATTCAGATGGGATGGACACCAGAGGAAGAACCTGCCTCTGGAAGGATGGAGCCAAACGAGGTGCTCTTCTGGTGCCTGCGACCTCTCTAGAACGTTCCCTGAAAACGCATATCTATCCTTGTGGCCAAGGTGATCAGGTCATTCAGAGTAGACGGACGGTCTCGACCAGCTCATTCATCCTTAATCCAGTCAGAAAGGCCCTCCCAGAACAACCGCCAGTTGAGCCTCATTGTTCCATGCAAGTTCGGCAGCCAGGGTACGAAACCGGATGGCGTACTGACCCACAGACGAGGAACCCTGCCGTATACGCAGCAGGGCTGATGCAGCGGAGGACGTGCGGCCGGGCTCTTCAAAGACCAGCCGGAAGGTAGCCAGGAAAGACTGCAGATTAGTGGTCTCTGGACCTCCATGTTCCCAAATAGGATTTGCCCAAGCAAGGACCTCATCAGACAGCAGGGACACAATGTAGGCAACCTTGGACCGCTCATGCAACTCAAAGTGGATCAGACACTGGTTCAGGAATCCACAACAGGTTTTTGGATCTCCACCATAGCGTGATGGCAGAGGGAGTTGCACACCAGCGGCACATAAATCCGGATTCACCGGCGTGGGAATTGCAGGAGAAGCAGCGAATGGCGACCCTGCAGTAGCTGGAGAAGAGATGGCATCCAGACGAGCAGTAACATTGTGCATGAACTGCATCATGACATCCTGACGTTCGCTCTGACACCTCACTTCATGTAACAATTCCTGAACGACAGGCTTGGGGTGACCAGCGGGGTCCATGGCCTCAGTGTACTGTCACAAACTAGCGGGTATGAACCCACTGTGCCACGTGTCCCACCTCCTCTAAGGGCGTTTTCTAAGGGAACCCCTCGAACTTCATAGTACCCCTAATGGTGGGGATAGACATTCCCGAGGGGAACACCAGGTCGCTACCTCTTGAGGAGGATAGGCACATGAGGCAGCTTGTCCAGGCGGACCAGGAGGTACCAGAGAAAGGTACCAGAGGTACAGGCGTTGTTACCAGGAGCAACAGTGCAGGACCGAAGGATGAGGCAGAGGCGAAGTCAGACAGGCGAAAAGTCAGGGCAGGTGGCACAGGTACAGGTCAGGCAATCTGGGTAGGCAACAGGAGAGTCAAGGCAAGCAGGCAGGGATTAAACGGGTAGCAGAGTCCAGGAATACAAGTATGAGTCAGGAACACAAGCGAGATATCAGGAACCTTAGCAGGACACAAGGACCTTGACACTAAGGCATCTGGGAAGGGGGCTGAGCCACTTATATATGTGCAGGAGGGCTAGGATTGGTCAGCGAGGTCACATGACCTAAACCATAAAGCCCAGGAAGTGACGCGCACCGGCTCTTAAGGAAGTGCTGCAGGAAACAAGCAGCAAGCATGCTGCGGCAAGGGCTGAGAGGAAACTGTGGAGCGGATCCCAGAACAACAGTACCTACACAGAAAGAGACCAGGACTGCAACGGTGCCGCAAATCACCGATGAACATGGAGCCCGGGACCGCGGTGGTAAGCAGGGGAACAGCAGCGAACAGCAGCCGCTGTTGCACAAGTTTCAGACTTTTCTCATGTGGGCGTGTCCCTCCCAGTAATACATCTGATCTGTGTGTCTAGGATGCTACTTTCTTTCTTGTGTAAACAGCCTTGTACTTTCCTCCCTATCTACTAGCCTGTATGATTTGACCTTGGATGCTTTCCCCACTCAACACTCTCTGATCTGCTGTATACATCATCCACCCCCTCCCTGCTGCAATCTCTAAGGCCTAATTCACACGTCCGTAGTGTGTTGCGAATACGCAAGTTGCGGATCCGCAACACACCTTGCCACCAGCCCTATAGAGATGCCTATACTTGTCCGCAATTACGGGCAAGAATAGGACATGCTCTATATTATTGCAGAGCCGCCGGTCGGAAGATCGGCGACGCACTCCGCAAATGCGTATGCGGAGAGCACAGTGTGTGCTCTCCACATCCATCACATCTTCTTTCAAAATGAATGGGTCCGCACCCGTTCCGCAGCTTTGCGGAACAGGTGTGGACGAACATTGCAGACGTGTGAATAGGGCCTTACACTGAGAGAAGCAATGGGAGGAGAAGAGAGAGCCATCAGAAATAGGAGCAGTGCTCGGAAGGAGTTATGCCAGTTTCTGCAGCACCAGCAGCTAGGTGAAGGACGTACACACCCTCTGCAGAAGGACAATGGTAGGAAACTCATAGAGTCCAGCCAATATGACTTATTATGTTATAAAGACATCATAGAAGACGTTCTTTCATTAAGTTGCGCCCTATCTATTAGCTAGTATGGTTGCCCAATCATGCCCCACAGTATCAGTTGGAAAACCCCTTAAAATGGGCACTGAAGCTGACACTTGGGCAATGTGACTGGCACTTATATAGGAACACTGCGACTTCAAAATATGCCTACCAGAAGGAGGGGCTTGTATCTATTTTTTATTTAATGGGGTATTCTAGTTTCATTAAAAATATTTATTATATAGTAAAAAGTCCCACAAATGCCACCATTTCTGTATCAATATATTTTAAGATCTCTGTTTGCTGTCATTCAATAGGAACCTTCCTTATTTACTTCCGGGGTATAAAATGCTGTCCCCATCATGTGATGCACACACAGGAGCACAGCTTGTAAGGCTGTTGTGGAAGAGGAGTTTACAGCATCCAGCAAAGCCGGATACCACATCGCGCTGCCGGATCCCCATTCACTGTAATAGGATCCAGCGGACGTGCCGGCTTCTGGGCAGACGAAACATGCTGCATTTTTTGTCAGGCTGTCCCGGCATGTACGCCGGGTACAGTGAATTCTACTGACGGAACAGACTGCTGGAATTAAGGACGCAGATGTGAACCCAGCCTTACAAGTCACAGCTCTGATACATTGTAACATGGTCAGGAAAGATTATTCAGAATATTGTAGGGAAAAATTTTAACTTCTTTCCTCCTTGGCTGCAACTAGAGATAACGAGAGATAAGCGAATTTCTCAAAAATTGTTCACCGATCTTCCCAAAAAGATTTGATTCGATCCGAATTTATTTGTGACGAATCACGTTAAAAAACAGCTATTTTATGGCTGCTGGCTGCTGAGAGCTTGTATAGTGGTGTAGAACACTGTGCCTCGCAGAAACATGCATTATTATCAAATTAACACACCCCAAAATGCATGTCACCTACGGGATTAAATGGAAATACTTCTAGATATTTAAAATAAATACACCCCAAAATTGGTTGTATCCAGGGGTGGGATTCAATTTTTTACAGGTTCTCTACTCATCGGAAGACACGCGGCGTCACGACACATGTTTACATATACATACACCATATATATGCAGCACACATACACACAAATACACCACATACCTGGTACACATACATAAATACACTATATATACACCACACACATATACTGTACCACCCAACTAAGGAGCTAAACTATCGAACTTTAAAAAAAAGTTTGGCGTTCGGGTTGTGGTAATCGCCGCATCCCGTTATGGATTCTACTACCGCGGACTATCGCGGCATATGGAATCCTTGGTGTTCTATGATAGTAAAGAGGTTAATGGTAAAACACTTGGTGTTCTATGATAGTAAAGGGGTTAATAGTAAAACACTTGGTGTTCTATGGTAGTGAAGCGGTTAATGGTAAAACACTTGGTGTTCTATGATAGTAAAGGGGTTAATAGTAAAACACTTGGTGTTCTATGGTAGTGAAGCGGTTAATGGTAAAATACCTGGTGTTCTATGATAGTAAAGGAGTTAATGGTAAAACACTTGGTGTTCTATGATAGTAAAGGGGTTAATGGTAAAACACTTGGTGTTCTATGATAGTAAAGGGGTTAATGGTAAAACACTTGGTGTTCTATGATAGTAAAGGAGTTAATGATAAAACACTTGGTGTTCTATGATAGTAAAGGAGTTAATGGTAAAACACTTGGTGTTCTATGATAGTAAAGGAGTTAATGATAAAACACTTGGTGTTCTATGATAGTAAAGGAGTTAATGGTAAAACACTTGGTGTTCTATGATAGTAAAGGGGTTAATGGTAAAACACTTGGTGTTCTATGATAGTAAAGGGGTTAATGGTAAAACACTTGGTGTTCTATGATAGTAAAGGGGTTAATGGTAAAACACTTGGTGTTCTATGATAGTAAAGGGGTTAATGGTAAAACACTTGGTGTTCTATGATAGTAAAGCGGTTAATGGTAAAATACCTGGTGTTCTATGATAGTAAAGCGGTTAATGGTAAAATACCTGGTGTTCTATGATAGTAAAGCGGTTAATGGTAAAATACTTGGTGTTCTATGATAGTAAAGGGTTTAATGGTAAAATACCTGGTGGTCTAGGGCAGTGAAGGGATAATATTAAAGTCCTTGGTAGTCTAGGGTAGTGAAGGGATAATAGTAAAAACCCTGGTGGTCTAGGGACATGAAGAGATAATTGTAAAGGTCCTGGTTATCAATGGCAGTGAAAGGGTTAATGGTAAAATCCCTAGTGTGCTAGGCTAGTGAAGGGGTCAACGGTAAAGTCCCTGGTTGTCTAGGGCAGTGAAGAGGATTCATTGTAGTCCCTAATAGTTTAAGGATATAAATGGAGTAAAAGTAAAGTCTCTAGTAATCTAGGGACATAAAGGGATTATAGTAAAGTCCCTGGTGGTCTAGGGAAATAAAGGGATTATAGTAAAGTCTCTGGTGGGACTTTACTATAGGGACATGTGGGACATAAAGGGATAGTTGTAAAGGTCCTGGTGATCATGGGCAGTGAAGGGCTTAATGGCAAAATCACTGGTGTTCTAGGACAGTGAGGGGAGTCAATGGTAAAGTCTTGACTCTTTGATGGTCTAGGTCAGTAAAAATGGTTGACGGTGAAGCCCCGGGTGGTCCAGGAGAGGGAAGGGTTAACAGTCCCTGTTGGTGCAGTAATTGTGGGTTCCCTAGAAAGGGAGCACCCCTTAAAACTGACCCTGTGCCTCCTGGTATTAAAGGGGTATTCCCATCACGCCGTTTCATACTTACCTTCTCCCGGCGTGCCGTCCACCTCCTGGTTTCGGCAGGGGGCGTGCTCCATCTTGATTGACGTCTTCTCCCGGCTGGGCCGCGCGCTGGACTGAACGTGCACGCCACCGCGCATGCGTCCTGGTGACTTCTTTCTGGCAAGTATACTATACGTCGTCGACATGCGCTTTCGGGACTGCGCGCGGCCCGGCCGGGAGAAAAGAAGTTATCTGCGCAAGCGAGGCCACCGCGATTCCGGAGAAGAGCGGTGGCTGTAACCAGGGGAGACGGAAGACAACAGTCAGGTAAGTATATCTTCTTTTTCTTCTAAGGGGTGGGAATTAGTTAATTAAATATATTTTGAAAAATAATCACTGTTAAATCATTAAGATGGGAATACCCCTTTAAGTAACAGAATAAACCATGTCCAGTGTGCTAGTGGGGTAGAAATGCAACTTTCGCATATATCAAGGTGCAATAAACAAGTATTTTAGGATTTGCCACTTGGACATAACTGCAGTCAGCAGCACTCGGGGCCAGGACACAACATCTGGAGGTCTCAGTAAAGAATCTGCAGCGAGCTTTACTGGGGCAACTGCCCGGAATAATAACGTCTTCCAGAAAACGACAAGTAAGATTTGACTTATGTTTGAGGATCTGACAGTAAATTACGACTCTCTTACTAATTTCCATGTCTGTGGTTTTATGCACTAAGCTGGGAATATTACGCCCGGGGTACGCTGCTGTCATTATGTGCTCGTTGTCCATTGTTTTCCAGGCAGAATTTACCGTAAAATGAGACATGTGGTTTGTATAAGTATATGCGCCCCGGAAGACAAGGCAGAGCTCTCTTATCAGGTATTACCTTCACCTGCAGAGAATCTGTCCTAACGTCAGATGATTGAGGTTGGTACGACTAACACATGGTTAAAATTCTACCGCCACAGTCCCTTTAAGAAAAGATGCCCCAAATTTTTACATAAAAAGTCCCTTTTACTGCATATTACAGATGTAAAAAATCTGAACTCTGAATCCAGATTTGTACAGTTTTCTTACAATATATTGTATTTATCTTGTAATTCTACTACCCACATCAGGGATCACATCCAAACCGTATTTATTGTTACAATGTACCTAAAATAAATAATAAACCAATTTTGCATATAGTCTGGGTTTCAAAAAATCGCCAATTTATTCTGAATTCAGTTCTTATGCGTTTCGATGGTTGCTGACTACAAAACAAGCCATTGTAGTCTGATCGTGCAGCCATGTCCTAAGGTGCCCATACACATTAGATGTCAGTTAGACAAATATGCAGATTTGGGCATGAATGCCCCAATAACGTATGCGTATGGGGTGGTCAGGACTCTACCCTGATGGTCAGGAAAAAGGGTGGAACATATTGTATTTCAACATGTTCAATTCTTTATTCACTAGCGAGATAATCCACCGCCAGAGTGCCCACCCCACTGAATGTAATCCAGTATATAAGGGTTAGTACTGTAATATATGCTGCTGTCATTAGATGCCACTGTTGTAGCCATATAGGGCTTTACCTGGAAGTGAGTCAGGCTGTGGCTGAAGCCACATGGTGTGCAGAGGTCCCCTGTAGTCAGGGAAAGAACTACAGTTGTGTTCAAAATTATTCAGCCCCCAATGCTGTAAAGGGTTTTAGGGAGTTTAGTGTACATTTGTAATTGTGTTCAGAATGAAATCTTACAAGGACTTTTTAAAGAACCAAATGCAACTAAAATGACATCAATTGTTTTTGTAATACAGTATTAAATGTTTATTTTGTGATTTCTTCATTGACACAATTATTCAACCCCTAAAGACGACCGCTCTTAAGAACAGAGGTTCATTCAAGTGTTCTCGATCAGGTATTGAAAACCCCTGTGGATGTCAAGGAGCAGCAATCAAGCAGAATAAGCCCCAATTAGGCAGATGTAAAATGACTGTGATACTCGGCTCCTTCTAGACATTTACTGGTGCGTTTACAGACATGGTGAAGTCAAGAGAATGGTCCAGGAAGACAAGAGAAGAGGTGATTTCTCTTCACAGGAAGGGCAATGGCTATAAGAAGATTGCAAAGATGTTAAACATACCAAGAGACACCATAGGAAGCATCATTCGCAAATTCAAGGCAAAGGGCACTGTTGAAACGCTACCTGGTCGTGGCAGACAGAAGATGCTGACTTCGACTGCTGTGCGCTACCTGAAGCGCAAAGTGGAGAAAAGTCCCCGTGTGACTGCTGAGGAACTGAAAAAGATTTGTCAGATGCGGGTACTGAAGTTTCAGCTCAGACAATAAGGCGCACACTGCGTAATGAAGGCCTCCATGCCAGAACTCCCAGGCGCACCCCTTGCTGTCTCCAAAGAATAAGAAGAGTCGACTGCAGTATGCCAAAAGTCATGTGGACAAACCACAAAAGCTTTGGGATAGTGTTCTGTGGACTGATGAAACAAAATTAGAACTGTTTGGGCCCATGGATCAACGCTATGTTTGGAGGAGGAAGAACAAGGCCTATGAAGAAAAGAACACCTTGCCTACTGTGAAGCATGGCGGGGGTCAATCATGCTTTGGGGCTGTTTTGCTTCTACAGGTACAGGGAAGCTTCAGCGTGTGCAAGGTACCATGAATTCTCTTCAGTACCAGGAGATATTGGGTGAAAATGTGATGCAGTCCGTCACAAACCTGAGGCTCGGGAGACGTTGGACCTTTCAACAGGACAATGATCCCAAGCATACCTCCAAGTCCACTAGAGCATGGTTGCAGATTAAAGGCTGGAACATTTTGAAGTGGCCATCGCAGTCACCAGACTTACATCCGATTGAGAACCTCTGGTGGGACTTAAAGAAAGCAGTTGCAGCGCGCAATCCTAAGAATGGGACTGAACTGGAGGCTTTTGCCCATGAAGAATGGGCGAAGATACCCGTAGATCGCTGCAAGACACTTGTGTCAAGCTATGCTTCACGTTTAATAGCTGTTATACCTGGAAAAGGAGGTTGTACTAAGTACTAAGAGTGAATGTCACTTGGGGGTTGAATAAAACTGATAATGATGTGAGCACAGAAAAGACATTTGTGGTTATTTCATTATAAATGTTATGTTATATTTGTCTGACTTACAAGGGCCTCTGTGATTTATTGTAAACGAGATGACTGAAATGATCAAAATCAATGTCAAACTGCCTAAACACTCAATTTCAGTGGGGGTTGAATAATTTTGAACACAACTGTAAGTCAGAGGCATGGAGCAGTCCCCTAGGAAGGGGCCTGACGTAGATGACTGTGAGGAATTCGGCAGCTGTGGAGGGATGTGCAGGTGATTATGTGATTGTGGTGAACTTCAGTTCCGTGTGAGACACACCTGAAGAGGCGAGATGTGATGGCACAGGAGGATACCATCGAGGAGGACAAAGAGTCTTGTGGATGCTGTGAGATACAAATGACATGCTGTGTGATTAGTGTGTATATTGTGTTGTGCTTCGCCCTGCACCATTCGGGCCCTTTGTGTAGCAGGTTGGTGGGTTTCAGTCCTCAGTGGCACTGATGTAGATACTGGCCGAGCCCTGGAATATTGGGCAAGTGGAGGTGGTAGTGGAAGTCGTCTTGACACCAGAGAGGGGTTTTGGAGGCACCTGGAGAATCTGTAGTTGGCCTATGTAACTGTTGGTTATAGGATCCGGAGCATTTTGCTGTAGACCACAGAGGGCTTGTTCATCTGAAGAAGCTTTCCATTCTCTGGAGGCTGAAGAGGACTTACCTATCCTGGGAGTAGCAGTGGGCTAGAGGTCCCAAATGTAGTGTCAGAGGCCTGTACATAGGGATCACCCTGCGGGTTTCAGAGACAGTCCTGACAGGTGAGGCCTTAGGCCCCTTTCACATCTGCGTTTTTGCTTCATCCGTTGAAGGACCTGCCGTGATGTCACAGGATCACATGGGTCACATGGTCCACTCAAATGCTTCTATGATTGGACCATGTGACCCTGTGACGTCACCACAGGTCCTCAAGCATCAAAACTATCAAGAGAGAAGACGTTCTGGGGCTCTGCGCGTACAATGGGAGAAGGTAAGTTCACTCTTTATTATTTTTAACCCTTTAAAGCCTGGGGCAAATTGCATTCTGTAATTTGAATGCGATTATTTTCCCTTATAACTATGTTATAAAGGAAAATAATTACACATACAGAATACTCATCCCGAAACCAGACTTCAGTGATGAAGTCTGACTTCGGGTCTGGGTACCAAGCATGCGGATTTTTTCACGCGCATGCTCAACGCACTACAAACGTTAGCACACGCGCGGAAAAATCGCGGCGATTCCCGCAACGCACCCGCATCTTATCCGGGCGTCAAACATGACGCCCGTGTGCAAGAGGCCTAAGGGTGCTTTAATATGAGGAGTTGGTAGAAGAAGGGCAAACGGGCTTGGAGTAGCTGACTGCCATATTAGCTGTATGGAGTCTGAAGGAAACAGGGGAGACTGGAGGGGACAGAGGGGTGTGGAGGGATCAGAGAGGTCTGAAGGAGACAGCAGGGTTTGGGAGGGCCAGAGAGGTCTCAAAGAGACAGAAGTGTCTGCAGGTGACAGAGGTGTTTAAAAGGGATAGAGGGTTCTGCGGTGTTTTTTTTGTAGCTGGTCTCCCTGAGATCAGCTATTGTTGTGTTTGAGTGGTCTCCGAGGCATTGCTCCCGGTTAGCCAGAATCCTACTCCACACTGATGAGGGGCAACACCCCGAAACAGCTGTCTGTGGATGGATAACTGGCTTAGGTTTTCCCTGTCACATCCTTAAAGCTTGTAAAAAAGCGGGATCTTGACATAGGGGCCAATGAAAATGGTGGATTTGGTGATCTCTGTAATGGAGACACCCCTTTGCTTGGTTTTCCTTCCTTTGAGGGATATCTGGCTTTCATTGTGTTGAAGACTTATAACTGGGGCTCCACATTTATTTTGCATATTCCTGTTTCCCAGGGAGCTTTGCACTTCGGATTGCTGTGTTGAGACTCTTAAGTGAGGCTCCGCGGTGTTTTTTGTAGCTGGTCTCCCTGAGATCAGCTATTGTTGTGTTAGGGTTCTGGAAGAGACAGAGAGGTCTGGAGGGGACAGAGGTATCTTAAAGGGACAGAGGGGTCTGGAGGGGACAGAGGTATCTTAAAGGGACAGAGGGGTCTGGAGGGGACAGAGGTATCTTAAAGGGACAGAGGGGTCTAGAGAGGACAGAAAGATCTGAAAGGGACAAAAGTGTCTGGAGGGGACAGAGGAGTCTGGAGGGATAGAGGAGTCTGGTGGGGCAGCGGTGTAAAGACGATAGAGGTGTTAGGAGGATAGTTGTGTCGGGAGGGGTCAGAGGGATCTGAAAAAGACAGAGGTGTCTGGAGAGGGCGATGGTTTTGGCAGTGGCTTATTCTCTTCCAATTAAAAATACATACCACATGCACATTTGTACAAGGAGAATTCAGGAGGTATAGTCGTAGTTTGCCCATGTGAGATTTATGGAAAGCTTTATTCTATTCCCTCTGGCTCTTGCCCCTCGAGAAGAGCAGTTCTGGAGTATTAATAAGTTCTGCCGTTTTCTGTTTTCTAACTCAACAACTTGTATTTTCCACGAAATGGTTATTAACAGAGCAGAAAACTATAATTTGATATCATTTGGAGTCTCAGCTTGGAAACCCAGAGCCGTCTTCATGCTAATTACGATTAACATGAAAGTATGCACAATTATGGCATCTGCTTGGGTTGCCAGACTCGGAAACTATTCCGAAGACCTCTGAAGAGTTGGATGCCTCCATAGAGCTCTCCTTTTTGTTCTAGACATTGCCATGAACACATCCCATCAGAAGAATTTCCTTCCAGATACATCAAGCCTTGGTTTGACGTAAAGTCCAAGACTCGGCCGTGTGCTGTTTGCCATGTTCTTCTGTAAATTTCTTTTTAAGGCTTGACGGCCTCTAAACACCACAGGAGACATTGTGAGGTGGTAACAGCTGGCCAAACACTTCCATAATCCAGACCTTGTAACCATGTTCCATTAATGTGTTGGTTTTGGTGGCCAATCCCAGCAAATACAGAACCTCACATCGATTTCAAAGTATCAGCGTGGCTATAGGATTTCAACAGGACAGATACAATCTATGTGGCCAGGTCACTCCGAGGTTAGGTCACTGACAGTGTCAGTCTGGCTGCCTCACCCCAGGTGGTTTGGCCTCTGTAGGGTACTTGAAGACGAAATTCATATGTGATACCATCTTATTCCTGAAACGCTATACTCAAGGCTTGATGGTAATCAGTCATAGGATTGGTCTTGATGGGGTCAACTGGGGCATAAAGACTTATCACAGCGATTTCTACCTCATTGAACATTTTTGATATACTAGAACCAGACAAATCCTGACAAATCAAGATCGAGGCCTTGCTTGGGATACTGGTCTGCAATTCCTTATCAAAAGAGTCAGATAGCTTCTGATTTATCAAATATAATCGATTGTCCTAGGACAAGGATAAGCTTTGGAGTTTCTGGTTCTCATTGAGAAGATGCAGCTGGTGTGAGGAGACATATTAGCGACCCTAACGACCCTGTAAGTCAATGTCTGTTCCATAAAAGAGCCGGTGATATTGCCTTAGGCTTACTGGTTTGGTGAATATCCCTAGCCATGTTTCAAGGCTCTTTTATGAATCAGACATAGACTTACAGGGTAGCTACCCATAGGGACAGTAGAGAGACAATTTTTTTATTTTATTCTAAAGCACAGAATAGAGTGGTCTAAAAGGCAAAAAATGCTCAAAACCCTAAATGCTGTTGCGCATTTCTACCCAGGGGAGCAAATCCTGCCCATGTGATCAGTTGCTAACCGCAATCCCCAGCAAAAAATGCATACAATGGAGGATGCCCGCAACGGACCAATTGTAAGACAAATGTGCGGATGGGGCTATAAAAAATAGAAAATCACTGAAAAATGGTGCACTACAATGGTAAATGAAATTGAAAATATTTGGCTAAACCCTCACGCTGATATTAAAATGAGACGTTCGCCAATATATTCTTATATAAAGAAAATACTGGAGCCCGCGCACCACGTCAAGGTCTCTCAAAATGGTACGGTACCTAACGCTAACCTACCTATGCCGTATTGACAATTTATGATAGGTGCATAAAGTCTGACACACAGCCAGCAGCTCCCAGTTACCTCCAGCGTGAAATCACACATAAAATGGGAGGAGGCTGTGAGTCCCACCTAAAATGGACTCATGTGACGCAGGCTGCCCAGGTGCACCTGAGTGTTACCTATAGATCAATGTGTGTCAGATGTTATGCACCTAGCATAAATTGTCCATACGACATAGGTAGGTTAGCGCTAGGTCCCGTGCCATTTTGAGAGACCTTGACGGGGTGCGTGGGCTCTGGTATGTTCTTGATCTCTGGAGATGGGTACTGCTATATTTTTATTTTTTTTTGGCTGGTATAATTCCAGCTGTGGTTCTTTCCAGCTAATCTGAATTTAAAGGGCAGTTGTCAGCAAGATCAAGCCTATTAAGCCAGGCACACTGCCTAATAGGATTAATCCTGCTGATTAAAATTATACTTGTCTTGTGAAAATCGGCTGTGGCATTCCAGAGAAAAAAAGACTTTTATTCTGCATACAAATGAGGGCATAGGTGCAACAAGGGGAGTGGCCTGCAATGGTAAGCAGAGGAACTGAGGCCCCGCCCCTAAAGCCCATATCTGCATAAAAAATAAAGGTCTTTTTTCTCAGGAATGCCACAACCGATTTTCACGGAACTGGTATCGTTTTAATCAGCAGGATGAACCCTACCAGACAGTATACCTTGTTTAACAGGGTCAATCTACAGTGTTAATAAAGCTATTCCTTACCAAAGCTCTTCACCCGAAGGCCCTCTCTGCCCATGGACCAGGTTTGCATAAGCCTCTAGACCCATAGGATCTAAGATGTCGGATCAAGGATGGCGTTCAGCTGCCAGTATCTGTGCATATGATGATGTATTCAGCTATAGTGCAGAACATTAGCAAGCCTGGGCCAGCCCATATCAGTGATGGCTAACCTCTGGCACTCCAGCTATGGTGAAACTACAACTCCCAGCATGCTCTACTCCTTTCTGTGGAGTTCTGGGAACAGCCAAGCAAGTGTACATCTTAGTAGTCGTAGTTTTACTACAGCTGGAGTGCCGGAGGTTAGCCATCACTGGTATGGGCTGGCCCAGGCTTGCTAATGTCCTATAAACTCCTATGTGACACTACAAAACAGTTTAGGGAATATTAGGACATAATTTTATTAAATTCCTGGCTACCAGCTATTTGGAGAATGCCGAGGCTTGCCCTGCATATTTGCTTCAGCAACTGAATGGCTGACTATGTTAAAGCACAGATTTAAAAGAGAGGAAGTCACCTTTTGTTTGCCAGGTCTTTGCTTTGTCTCAAAAAAATGGGGACAGCATGATCTTAAATAATAAAATTCTGTCTATCTGCAGCCACCACTAGAGGATGCTAGAGAGCTTATCATATTTACATTAAAGCTTGAATGCAATCATTCATTTTTCTTCGGTGAGCTCCCCTAGTGGATGTTGTAGGTATTTAACTTTATAACTATCCAAGGGATTTTGATCTCTGTATCAGAAAGCAGAGCACTGATAAACTATCTTTGAATATGAAGGTCTTATTACAGTCTTTATGTATTCATGAAATGCTACTTCTTTTCATCCGTATATGTGAACAATTCATGGACAGAAAATAGTAACTGGGTTAAAGTAAAACTTGTAGCTAGCAAAAAGTAAAGCACCATTTCCCTCGATGAAAAACAAACTGTAGCGCAAATGACATAAATCCACAGTTCATAAAAATAAACGGCGACCTATAATGAATGGACGGTTTTTATGTTATAGCGCAACGGTGCAGAGTTAAACCAAGGATAAGAAACGTTCTAGAAAATGTCTAAGGAAATGATAGATTGATGGTGAAACCTTCTGAGGCTCAGTTTATTTATACTAGACATCATCTCAATCTCTAACTAGTCCTGTACTACTACTTGAACTTAGTCTTGTCTAAACAATGACACATTCCACACATCACAGGGTGTCCATATCTATCCTAATATCTATAGATAAACTATATCAGAGATGCTGGGGATCAAGAAAGGAAAACTATTTAGAGGGATAAGGTATAATAAAATCACATCTACATATAAACATCTCTGACATACATCAAAGGGACATTTAATCATATAGTAGACATCTAGATTATATTCAGAGGTATAAAATTACAATAAAACTGCTCCTATGTACAAGAATATAACTACTATAATACTGCTCCTATGTACAGGAATATAACTACTATAATACTGCTCATATGTACAAGAATATAACTATTATAATACTGCTCCTATATATAAGAATATAACTGCTATAATACTGTTCCTATGTACAAGAATATAACTACTATAATACTGCCTCCTATGTACAAGAATATAACTACTATAATACTGCTCCTATATATAAGAATATAACTACTATAATACTGCTCCTATGTACAAGAATATAACTACTATAATACTGCCTCCTATGTACAAGAATATAACTACTATAATACTGCCCCCTATGTACAAGAATATACCTACTATAATACTGCTCCTATGTACAAGAATATAACTACTATAATACTGCTCCTATGTACAAGAATATACCTACTATAATACTGCCTCCTATGTACAAGACTATAACTACTATAATACTGCCCCTATGTACAAGACTATAACTACTATAATGCTGCCTCCTATGTACAAGAATATAACTACTATAATACTGCCTCCTATGTACAAGACTATAACTACTATAATACTGCCCCTATGTACAGGACTATAACTACTTTAATACTGCCCCTATGTACAAGAATATAACTACTATAATACTGCCCCTATGTACAAGAATATAACTACTATAATACTGCTCATATGTACAAGAGTATAACTACTATAATACTGCCTCCTATGTACAAGAATATAATTACTATAATACTGCCTCCTATGTACAAGAATATAACTACTATAATACTGCCTCCTATGTACAAGAATATAACTACTATAATACTGCTACTATGTACAAGAATATAACTACTATAATACTGTCTCCTATGTACAAGAATATAACTACTATAATACTGCTCCTATGTACAAGAATATAACTACCATAATGCTGCCTCATATGTACAAGAATATAACTACTATAATACTGCTCCTATGTACAAGAATATAACTACTATAATACTGCCTCCTATGTACAAGAATATAACTACTATAATACTGCTCCTATGTACAAGAATATAAGTACTATAATACTGCTCCTATGTACAAGAATATAACTACTATAATACTGCCTCCTATGTACAAGAATATAACTACTATAATACTGCCTCCTATGTACAAGAATATAACTACTATAATACTGCCTCCTATGTACAAGAATATAACTACTATAATACTGCTCCTATGTACAAGAATATAACTACTATAATACTGCTCCTCTATATAAGATTTACAATGCATTCGGAAAGTCTTCAGACTTTTTCCACATTGTTATGTTGCGGCCTTGTGCCAAAAACTGTCCAGCTTTTCCCAATAATTCTGATCTCAGTACCCCATTAAGTAAATAAACAGAATTTTAGAAATTTTGAAAATGTATTAAAAAAGAAAAACTAATGCATTTTATCATGTCCTACAGTCAAGAATTCTGGCTTCAAAAGTTGTACAATAGGGGTTTTGCGACTTTACTTGTCCTATGTGTCCTATAGCTACAGTATGTTATGGAGCTTACTCCAGGTTTATTACTAAAACTTGTTAAAGATTTGCAAAAAGAGTCGCTTCAGTACAAGGGTGGAATAGGGAAACTGGAGTAGGACAGAAGTATTAGATTTAAAGATGCAACAGATTTAACAAACGTGCAACATTTGATAAATTTGTTCCAAAGTACGTCAAAGAAGACTTCTGCCAAACAGATTTTAAATATTTCCTCGATGACAACCCCCCCCCCAAAATCTTCACATGGACATAAGTATTCAGAACCTTTGTTATGACACTTGATATTTTGCTGTAGGTCCTCCCATTTTTCTGGATCATCTTTGAGATGTTTCTCCACCTTGACTGGAGTCACCTGTGATGAATTCAGTGGATTGAACATGACTTGGAGATACACAGCCCTGTCTGTATAAGGTCTCACAGCTGACAGTGCATATCAGAGCAAAAACCAAGCCATGAGGAAGAAAAAACTGCCTGTAGAGCTCAGAGACAGGATTGTGGGGAGACACAGATCTGGGACAAAATATTTCTGCACTAAAAGTACCCATGAGTACAGTATTTTCCATATTTCTCCAAATGAAAGAAGTTTGGAACAGCCAATACTCGAGCTAGCCTAGAGCTGGCCGCCCCACCAAGGTAATCAGAGGAGAAGAGTCTTGGTGAGAGAGGTGACCAAGAACCCAATGGTCACTCTGGCTGAACGCCAAAGATCCTCTGTGCAGATGGGAGAAACTTCCACAAGGTCAACCATCACTGTAGCCTTCAACAATTTGGGCTTTATGGCGGAGTGAACAGATAGAAGTCTTCCCTCACTAAAATAGAAAGCCGCCTGGAGTTTGTAAAAAAAAAACACCTAAAGGACTCTCCGACTGTGAGAAACAAAATTCTATGGTCTGATGAAACCATGATTGGCCTTAGTTCTTAGGTCCATGTCTGTAGGAAACCAGGGGCTGCTAATCATCTGCCCAATACCATCCCTACAGTGAAGCATGGTGGTGGTAGCATCATGCTGGGGAGACTGGTCAGGGTGGAGGGAAAGCTGAATGGAGCAAAGTACAGAGATATTCCTAATGAAGACCTGATCCAAAACTTTTAGGAGGACCTCAGACTGGGCCAAGGTTTCCCTTCCAACAGGAAAATGACCCTAAGCACACAGCCAAGACAACACAGGAGAGGCTGAGGGACAACTCTGTGAATGTCCTTGAACATCTCTGGAGAGACCTGAAAAAGACTGTCCACCAACAGCCCCACCCGACAGAGCTTGAGAGGATCTGCAGAGAAAAATGGCAAAAAATCCAGATGTGCAAACCTTCTGCCATCATCCCCAGGAAGACTGGTGGCTGCCATCATTGCCAAAGTCCTGAGTTGAATTGAAGATGAGCAAACTAGTTCGTACTGATACGGTTTTGGTAGGAATTTTGCTATTTTTTAGATTCTTTTCGTACGATTCCAGTAAATCCCGACTTAGCGCCTTTTAGTGCACATGGGGAAAAAGCATTAGGGAGGAAGGAGAATGGGTTTCACATGACCCTGAGGGGAAGTGTGGGGGAGAGCTTGCCTTGATTGGCTCCCAGGCTGACAGACTTGATGAGCCAAAGTGCTAAGGCAGACAGGGAGGTGGCCTAGTAGAACGAGCAGAACCTCATTCTGTGCTGGGCTGTGAATGAGGGTGGTTGGGTCTTACAGTATCTGCCAGGAAAACCACCTTAGGGAGTCAGTGAAAAATCAATCAGGGATAATCAGAGATCAATCAAGCTTATTGCTGCGGAGAGTGAAGGGAAAGGCTAGGATTCCAATGAAGAAGAAGAACTGTGCGTGTAGAATAGGGACAGGCAGGCAAGCTGTCAGCCAGGTTGGAAGGAGTGAGGAGCTGTGGCCGCCGTGCCTCCTAGCAGAACTGCAGCTGCTGCAAACCTCAAAAGCATCTACCTGCAAGGAGATACTTTCATTTTTTCCCTTTGTTTTTTTTTTTTTTGGGGGGGGGTTTACTGGGTGGGGGGAATAAGTGCAAAACATAGAATACTAGTGAGAAATCTGTCAGGTCATCTCACATAGTTCATTTAGTTTTTTTTTTTTTTTTTTTTAAGTTTGAAAAAACATAAAATATGCTGAGTAGTGGACAAAGACATCAGGGACTGATAAGGTAATATTTGGGCGAACCAGACCCAAAACGAATCTCGAGTGGTTCGCTCATCTCTAGTCTGATACTTATGTCAATGCAGGATTTTAGTTTTTCCTGTTTAATAAATTAGCGAAGATTTCTAACATTCTGTTCTCACATTCTCATGATGGGGATTGAGTGCAGAATGATGGGGGATTGAGTGCAGAATGATGTGGGGTTGAGCGCAGAATGTTGGGGGATTGAGCGCAAAATGATGGGGGATTGAGCGCAGAATGATGGGGGGTTGAGCGCAGAATGATGGGGGATTGAGTGAGGAATGATGGGGGATTAAGTGCAGAATGATGGGGGATTGAGCGCAGAATGATGGGGGGTTCAGTGCAGAATGATGGGGGATTGAGTGTAGAATGATGGGGGATTGAGTGCAGAATGATGGGGAATTGAGTGCAGAATGATGGGGGGTTGAGTGCAGAATGATGGGGGGTTGAGCGTAGAATGATGGGGTATTGAGCGTAGAATGATGGGGGGTTGAGTGCAGAATGATGGGGGGTTGAGTGCAGAATGATGGGGGGTTGAGTGCAGAATGATGGGGGGTTGAGTGCAGAATGATGGGGGGTTGAGTGCAGAATGATGGGGGGTTGAGTGCAGAATGATGGGTGGTTGAGTGCAGAATGATGGGGGATTGAGTGCAGAATGATGGGGGATTGAGTGCAGAATGATGGGGGATTGAGTGCAGAATGATGGGGGATTGAGCGCAGAATGATGGGGGATTGAGCGCAGAATGATGGGGGATTGATTGAAGAATGATGGGGGATTGAATGCAGAATGATGGGGGATTGAGCGCAGAATGATGGGGGGTTGAGTGCAGAATGATGGGGGGTTGAGTGCAGAATGATGGGGTATTGAGCGTAGAATGATGGGGGATTGAGCGCAGAATGATGGGAGATTGAGCGCAGAATGATGGGGGATTGAGTGCAGAATGATGGGGGATTGAGTGCAGAATGATGGAAGATTGAGTGCAGAATGATGGGGGGTTGAGTGCAGAATGATGGGTGGTTGAGTGCAGAATGAAAAAACTGGATTTTTTTTATTTTAGCATAAGGAGCAACATTACAAAATGTGAAAAAAGTGAAAGTGCCTGAAGACTTTGGGAATACTACTATAATCCTACACTAATACACCGCACTGATGTCATCCACGTACAGATACATATTATACTGCCCCCATTTCTGTCCAGGAATAACATTGATGAGTTTCTTGCATCTTGTGCTGCTCTCTTGGAGGACATGTAATGTGTTCCTCAGCTGTTCATTTATCATTCTTCACCTCCTCTGGTGCTCTCTGCTGGCTGCGACCTCCTGCCATGTCCCTGACTCCAGACAGAAGGAATTCTGGTCACTTTCTTGGAGCAAATAGAGGGAAATGTCCAATAAAATACCTGCTGGACATTCTCTACACATGTATGAGGCTTACATATTGCCCTTCATCTCCTTGACCTCACAGGACGGGGGGTGAATGTTGAGGGTCAATCACAGACATGAAGAGAAACAGCCATAGGGTTTGCTGGAATTCTCCATTTGTTATATGTGACTCAAGTCAACATAGTGTCAAAGGTCAAGTGTCCCCATGTAGGCTGCATGGGGGAAAACTGGCCTAGGAGCCCCATGGTGGCAGGACATGTGCTTGGGTTTAAGGAAGGTAATGTACCATATGTAATACGTACTGTAGACGCTCCATGAGGGCAGCAAGGAGATTGCAGTATTATTCTTCACTGATGGAGACTGCTGAGCATTTTACTTGTGTTTGTCTTATGGGAATGTAAAAATGTCATTGTACTAACTGTATATATACTGCGACAAGAAAATACCGAACCAAGAAGATACGACCCCTAGCCTGGATACAAGGTGAGATACGGCCTCTAGCCTGGTTACAAGGTGAGATACGGCCTCTAGCCTGGATGCAAGGTGAGATACGGCCTCTAGCCTGGATACAAGGTGAGATACGGCCTCTAGCCTGGATACCAGATGAGATATGGCTTCTAGCCTGGATACAAGGTGAGATACGGCCTCTAGCCTGGATACAAGGTGAGATACGGCCTCTAGCCTGGATACAAGGTGAGATACGGCCTCTAGCCTGGATACAAGATGAGATACGGCCTCTAGCCTGGATACAAGATGAGATACGGCCTCTAGCCTGGATACAAGATGAGATACGGCCTCTAGCCTGGATACAAGATGAGATACAGCCTCTAGCCTGGATACCAGATGAGATACGGCCTCTAGCCTCGATACAAGATGAGATACAGCCTCTAGACTGTATAGAAGATGAGATACGGCCTCTAGCCTGGATACAAGATGAGATACAGCCTCTAGACTGTATAGATGATGAAATACGGCCTCTAGCCTGGATACAAGATGAGATATAGTAGGACATGGAGGCATACATGTCCTGTATCGTATCCTGTGGCACGTTTGCCCACAGATGTTAGAGCTAGCTCTGTAGATCCTGCAAACTTGTAAGTTGCGGAAGCTGACGTCCCAGCTGGTTCCATTAATGCTGGATTGGTGATAACTCTGATAACTGGGCAGTAAAAGAAGTGTTGTAATCTGAAGGAGACATTACGTTACTTACCCTGTAGTGATCCTGAGTTACATCCTGTATTATACTCCAGAGCTGCACTCACTATTCTGCTGGTGTAATCACTGTGTACATACATTACTTATCCTGTACTGATCCTGAGTTACATCCTGTATTATACTCCAGAGCTGCACTCACTATTCTGCTGGTGCAGTCACTGTGTACATACATTACTTATCCTGTACTGATCCTGAGTTACATCCTGTATTATACTCCAGAGCTGCACTCACTATTCTGCTGGTGCAGTCACTGTGTACATACATTACTTATCCTGTACTGATCCTGAGTTACATCCTGTATTATACTCCAGAGCTGCACTCACTGCTGATAGAGTCACTTACTTTACTTGTCCTGTACTTATCCTGAATTAGTTTACATCCTACATTTTACTCCAGAGCCGCACTCACTATTATGAGAGGTGGTAGTTTTTCCTACTTCTTTCTACATCTACAACCACTAATTTTGGCTTTTGAAATGTGAGGAAACAAATGGGATTTATAACTTACTTTATCCAAAGCGCTCCCAGTGCTATTCTACCATATGCTGTCAGGTTAATGGCCACCCATATAATACATGGACGGTCCAAATCTCCAAGAGCCATCGCCCTATGACAGGGCACATAGACAGGTGCATCCTGTGAGGACAAAGAGGCAGAAGTGAAGTCATCACTTGGCCATTTGGGCAGAGCCAGAAGGAACCATAGTCGATTCATCTGTAGAATTGACCCCGGGGTCCAGATCTTTGTTTAGGTGTCTTCTTTCCACATCTCTATTGTTTGCACCCAGGGCCGATGGTCTGAGCTCAGACTTACAGGGCACTGTGTACTAATACCTATCACTAATACCACTCCATGTACAGACATCACTGATGATAAGCTGAGCTCTGCTAACACATGTCAGAGTCTCCGGCCACCACTCACCCTTCTCAGTCGGGATCTTTCGCCCCCTTTCTCTGTCAGAAGAGGGTCAGATATGTCTACCACATGTTCTCATGTTGAACCCCCCATGCAACATCCACTCCCTATGACAACAGGAGGAGTTGCTTTCTCCACCCTAGGTTTTCAGCTTGTGGTATGGTCACCCCAAAGAGGACCTCAGAAGCGTGAACTATGGGCCATTTATCAAGGACATGTTCCATCATGGTGGTCTACCCATCATAGAGGCAGGGACATTGTTTTTTGCTCATTGAGAAGCCCAAGAACTTCAAGTTACATCTCTGGTTTGGTAGACACTGTAGGGGCAGCACTTTTCTAGTCATTTGTAGCTCCGTGGCCATTATATTTATCCATTCAGGGTCTTGAATGTTGACGTATAGAGTAACCAGCCATAGGTCTTTATCAAGATGAGGAGCCCATTTTGATTTTGCTATTGGCCCCTCCCTCCTCATTGTTCACAGTGTGGCACCTGATTGTTGCTACAGTAACTGGACAGAATCTTGTTGATACATATGTTACAATGTTGGATCTGCCTAGCAACACCCATTATTCCCCTCACCCTTCATCTGTATATGGTCATGTGGTCAGTTTACAAGGTTTGGAGGTTACTGAGGTTATTTTTTGAGCAGGCTGATGCAGGAGCCATGGAGCCACATTGGTAAACTACATAAAGTATATGGAGGAAGTATCATGCCCCATATCTTCATCATTGATTTCAGATGTTTAATTCAGCCCCATTGACACAGGTGTATAACATCCGTGGCAATGGGTCTGAATGAAACATCTGCCCCATTTCAGTCTGCCTATATACACTATATACACACTATATATACATGACCACAGGTGTATAACATCCAGCCCTTAGCCATGCAGTCTGCCATTACCGCAGGTGTATAACATCCAACATGGTCATGCAGTCTACCATTGCCACAGTGTAGAACATCCAACCGCCGGCCATGAAGTCTGACATTACTAAAGGTGTATAACATCCAGCACTTGCCATGCAGTCTGCTATTAACACAGGTGTATAACATCCAGCCCCTAGCCATGCAGTCTGACATTACCACAGTGTATAACATCCAGCCCCTAGCCATGCAGTCTGCCATTACCACAGGAGTATAACGTCCAGCTCCCCAGCCATGCAGTCTGTCATTACCACAGGTGTATAACATCCAGCCCCTAGCCATGCAGTCTACCATTACCACAGGGTATAACATCCAGCTCCTGGCCATGCAGTCTGCCATTACCACAGGTGTATAACATCCAGCCCCTAGCCATGCAGTCTACCATTACCACAGTGTATAACATCCAGCTCCTGGCCATGCATTCTGCCATTACTACAGGTGTATAACATCCAGCTCCTGGCCATGCAGTCTGCCATTACCACAGGTGTATAACATCCAGCCCCGGCCATGCATTCTGCCATTACTACAGGTGTATAACATCCAGCCTGAAATTATTTTCCCTCCTAGATATTCCACGATCACCTGTGAGTGGTATTATTGCAAAGTGGCAGGAACCACAGCAACTCAAGTTGCAGAGCGGTGTCACCGAGTGCTAAGGGGCATGAAAGTCACCAACGCTCTGCTGACTCCATAACTGCAGAGTCCAGATCTCCTCTACCATTAACATCATCATAAAGACTGTGCTGTGCCGGGAGCTTCATGACATGGGTCTCCATGGCCAAGGAGCTGCAGACAAGCCTTACATCACCAAGCACAATGCCAAGCGTCAGATGGAGTGGTGTAAAGCCACTGGAAATGTGTTCTGTGGAGTGATGAGTTACTTTTCTATCTGGAGTCTGATGGACGAGTCTGGTGAATGTCAGGAGAACGTTACCTGCATGACTGCACTGTGCCAACTGTAAAGATGGTGGAGGAAGGATAATGTTATGGGGGGTTCTTCAGGAGTTGGCGGCCTCGGACCCTTAGTTCTAGTGAAGGGAAATTTTAAAGCTTCTGCAGACAAGACATTTTGGACTATTGTATGCTTCCAGCTTTGTGGGAACAGTTTGGGGAAGACCCTTTTCTGTTCCAGCATGCACAGTGCATAAAGCAAGATCCATAAAGACATGGTTGGGGGAGTTTGGTGTGGAAGAACTTGACCGGCAGCAGAATCCTGATCTCATCCCCATCCAAAACAGAATGGACACTGTGAGCCAGGCCCTCTCCTCCAACATCAGGGTCTGACCTCACAAATGCTCTTCTGGATGAATGGGCCAAAATTTCCACAGACACCCTCCAAAATCTTGAAGAAAGCTTTCCAAGAGGAGCAAAGCGGCACAACTCCATATGTTTGGCTATGGATGTAGAATGGGACGTCATAAAAGCTCCTGGAGGTGGAACGTGGAGGGATCCAATATTTATCTCCATATAGTGTATGTGTAAATATGGCTTTTCAATTGAATTCTTGTCTGGTCCCTTTCGAGAATTTTCTGCATCATGTTAGCGGGTTTATATTATATACTTATATTGTAATTAAGGGTAGTATATAGGCAGTTATTAGATTACTAACATGGAGCTTTTCTTTGGTCTATGTGATCACTACATGTCAGCATTTTATCAAACATTGAACGGCACTACTACTTAGTGACTCTGTTCTATTACTTGGTGCATAGCATTGTACAGAGGTCCTATGTAGCTAAGGCATGGCATGGTTATTCATGGACCATATTGTACTGTACTTATCATTAAAGGGGTTTTGCCATCTCAGACAATGGGGGATATGCCCCCATTGTCTGATAGGTGCGGGTTCCACCTCTGGGATCCGCACCTACAATGAGATCGGAGCGGGGAAATGAATGATCGGCGCACTGCGCATACGCAGCCGCCCGCCATTCATTTCTATGTGGCCGCCGAAAATAGCCAAGCTCTGGCTCGGCTATTTCCATCTGCCCCATAGAAATGAATGGGAGCATGGGCCGCGCTCCAATTCACTTCTATGGGAGCAGCGGGGAGCAGCGCTTGGTGGTGGACGGACCCCGGGAAATCCCCGCTCCGCTTTCATTGTAGGTGCGGGTCCCAGAGGTGGGACCCACACCTATCAGACAATGGGGGCCTATCCTAGCCATTGTATGTGATGGGAATATCCCTTTAAGAACTCTATGGCAGTACACCATATAGATGGCACATATAGAAATGACACACACGGGCGCAATCCAGTGGAAAGGCAGCTATGTATGGACCTTTGATAATTATTTGAGAGTGCCTCTGAAGGCCATACAGGAAATATATGTGGCTAAGCCTGTGATGGCATGGCGGTAAAACTACAACTCCCAAGATGCATACTTGCTTGGCTGTTTTCAGAACTCCATAGAAATGAATGGAGTGCCGGAGGTTAGCCATCACTGGAGCTGTTCTATCACTCGTCTCTGTACAAAATACATTGTTTAGTATGAAAAAACTAAATAAAAATGTAAAGAATAAATATAAAGTAAGAAAATGAAATAAAATAAAAAATATAATGTACAAAGTAATATTTTAGAGCAAAAGGGCAAAATAAAAAATCAATATAATAAAATGAAATAAAATAAAAAAAATATAATGTACAAAAATATTTTAGCTTGAAAAGACAAAATGAGAAAATAAAAAAAATAAAATGAAATAGAATAAAAATATACAATGTAATTAATACATAAAATATATTTTATAGAAAAATTAAACATGTGGCTAATAATTATGACATAATCAATAACGCTATATATTTTACGATAAAGACAATTTGCGGTATGTTTATTTAATGCAGATTTTCTTGCTTTGCTATACCCTGAGGCAAATTACTATCCGAAAACAATTATTTTCCAATTTACAAATGGTAAAATAATTGGGGCTATATTTGTACATGAATAAAAAAGACATTACAATGTTTTTACAGCTTTAGGGTATCAGGAGGATAGGCAGTCATTTATCAAAGTCTGACGAAAGTCACAAATGTGTCCTTAAATTTAGTGTTTTTTTATTTTTATGAATGTTATGAGTTTTCAAATAACATATACAAGAAAATAGGAGGAGGGGGATAAGGTAATGGGGTCTAATGCTGTCTACACATTTTCTGTGTACTACATTGAACATATGATCTCTGTAGTCAAAGTCACACAAAATATACATTTCAAATAAATTTAATTTACTTTAATATTTATTTTATACTTCTTCATTTTTATCGTCTTTTTCTTCATCTTCCTCGTTTTTTTTTCTTGTTTATTTTCATTTTCTTATTATTATTGATATTATTTTATTACTGTTATTTTTTTACATTTTATTTTATTTTTATTTTACACTTTTTTATTTTCATTTTTCAAATATTCTTTTAATTTGACAGATTATATGTACATATATATATATATATATATAAAGACTTTTTTCGTGCTGTACAATACAACTATGGTAAATTAAATGGTGCCATTAAAAAATATACCACTTGCCTCACAAAAAATAAGCCCTCATATGGCTATGTGAATGGAAAATATTAAAAGAAAGTTATGGATCATGAAAGGTCGGGAGTAAAAACAATCACGCAAAAATGAAAATTGGCCATGTCCTTAAGGGGTTAATTTTAACAATTGCATTTTATTTTAGGTGAAGTGTAATGACACTGTCTTTATTGTTTTTAAACAAAAAGAAAGGGAGAGATAGACGTGGAGGAAACAGCGAGATATTAATTCAGGAAATTACTGGATGATATGAGCAATATAGGAAATTATAGCAATCACATGCACTGTTCAGAAAATTGCTGTTTAAAAACACTTGTAATTAGCATAATTGCTAAGAAAATCCTCAATTATGAAGTCAAAATGAAAAAAAAAAAGTAATTTTTTTTACAAGGCCAGGTAGAAGTTACTGAGGGTCCAGGGTGACGAAGGCTTTTGGTCTTGGACTGGTGATTTTTATGGGATGTGATAAACAGGCAAAACTTATTATTCTAAGGCCTAACTCTTTTTAACTTTTGTTCTGTATTTTAACACCAAAGTTTAACTGTTACAACAGCAAATGTAAGAAACAAGAATAAAAAGCAAGAAGAGGTATAAGCAAAATGAGGTCATACTCCTGGGAAAGTGTGTGAGGTTCACTGCCCGCAGTTATGGATAAAGCTCAAATCTACATAATGTACTCTGTAAAAACAGCAATTTATTTGGAAGTAAAATAGAGGTATAATTGCTGCATCCAAACCTGCCGACTACAATGAGTCATTTCAGCAGAAAACCTCTAAATTTAATGAGGGTTGAAGACATAAAGCATTAATATATTGCTTATATGAATATATTAATAATACAGTTGCAAGAAAAAGTATGTGAACCCTTTGGAATGATATGGATTTCTGCACAAATTGGTCATAAAATGTGATCTGATCTTCATCTAAGTCACAACAATAGACAATCACAGTCTGCTTAACCTAATAACACACAAAGAATTAAATGTTACCATGCTTTTATTGAACACACCATGTAAACATTCACAGTGCAGGTGGAAAAAGTATGTGAACCCTTGGATTTAATAACTGGTTGAACCTCCTTTGGCAGCAATAACTTCACCCAAACGTTTCCTGTAGTTGCAGATCAGACGTGCACAACGGTCAGGAGTAATTCTTGACCATTCCTCTTTACAGAACTGTTTCAGTTCAGCACTATTCTTGGGATGTCTGGTGTAAATCGCTTTCTTGAGGTCATGCCACAGCATCTCAGTCGGGTTGAGGTCAGGACTCTGACTGGGCCACTCCAGAAGGCGTATTTTCTTCTGTTTAAGCCATTCTGTTGTTGATTTACTTCTATGCTTTGGGTCGTTGTCCTGTTGCAACACCCATCTTCTGTTGAGCTTCACAGCTGAACAGATGGCCTTAAGTTCTTCTGCAAAATGTCTTGATAAACTTGGGAATTAATTTTTTGTTCGATGATAGCAATCCGTCCAGGCCCTGACGTAGCAAAGCCGCCCCAAACTATGATGCCCCCACCACTATACTTCACAGTTGGGATGAGGTTTTGATGTTGGTGTGCTGTGCCTCTTTTTCTCCACACATAGTGTTGTGTATTTCTTCCAAATAACTCAATTTTGGTTTCATCTGTCCACAGAATATTTTGCCAGTACTGCTGTGGAACATCCAGGCGCTCTTGTGCAAACTGTAGACGTGAATAATAATTTAATTAAGAATTATTAATTATGGTCATAAAAATAATGAACTATGAATTTTTCATAACTTCTTGAAATCATGACCTGGTAAAGTTCTTTTAACGTAAGATGACATTAATGCTAAAAATGTAGTTTTGCATTATATAATAATACGCAGGTATTATAAAAATATGCAGATTTATTGGCCACTAAATTTTTCGGCCACTTGTGTAGGAGGCAGACTCCGTCCCACGCCTGGTCAAGCATCACCTCGGACCCCTGGGTTCTGTCCACAGTCCGAGGTTTCCACATAGAGATGGTAAACTCTCTGCTCCAAATTCCCACCCCCATACCATGATCCTCTCCAGACAAGCACAGCTCGGCCCTCTGCCACAAAGGAGCAATCAAGCAGTCCCACTGAATGCTTTCGTTTAGTACCAGCACTTCAAGATGGAAGGGATTCACCTCCTCAGAGATATTCTTCTCAAAGGAGATTGGATGGTGAAACTGGACCTAAAAGACACGTATCTGACGGTGCCGGTATCAGCGTCATCCAGAGATTTACTTTGGTTTCTCTGAAAGGGAGACGTGTGTCGATTCACATGTTTCCCCTTCGGTCTTTCCTCAGCCCCTTGGTGCTTCACCAAACTGATTCGGCCTGCCATGGCTTGGCTCCGCAGTCGGGGAATACGTCTGATAATTTATCTAGACAACATCCTTCTTATGGCCCAAGACCATTCCGTCCTCCTGAAGCATTTGAAATGGACAATGGACCTTCTGTCCCATTTGGGATTCCTCCCCAACCTGGAAAAATCCTTTCTAGTGCCTTCCCGATCCATGGAGTTCCTCGGCTTCACGATAGACTCTTCTGCGGAAACACTAAGTCTTCCGCCAGCCAAGGTTCAAGCTATTTGCAAGGAGCTCCATCGCGCCCTATCACTCCCACAGATTTCTCTGCATCACCTGGCTCGGATCATCGGCCTCCTTTCCTCCTCGATCCAAGCAGTCTTCCCGGCCCCGTTGCACTACCGGGCCCTTCAACATCTAAAGATTGCCCACCTTCACTCGAGGGCGTCATACGAGGATTTAATCTCGCTGGATGCAGGAACCAGAGAAGAGTTGACCTGGTGGATCCACAACCGCTCAGCCTGGAATGGCAAAGCGATCTTCGGCCCTCAGTCTTCTGGGTTGGGGTGCTCACTGCAATGGTGTGACCACCGGGGGTGCTGGATGGAAGAAGAAGCCCGGCTACAAATCAACGCTCTGGAGCTCTTGGCAGGTTCGTCAACGATTCAGAGTTTTACGAATGGGATGGCCAAGGCCTGCGTCAGGCTACGAATGGACAACGTCTCGGCAGTCCGATATGTCAACGCTATGGGAGGCACACACTTGGCTGTATTGTCCCATCTGGCGAGGGACTTCTGGTCCTTTTGTCTTTCCAGGGACATTACGGTTCGGGCGGAATACCTTCCGGGTCTGCACAACACCCACGCGGACTGGAGTTCGTAATATCTTTCAGACGGCAGCAACTGGAAATTAGACTTGACAGTGTTTTCTGCCATTTCGTCTCTTTGGGGGCCTTTCTGTATAGATCTCTTCGCTTCCCGTTTGAACACCCAGCTTCCTAGGTTTTACAGTTGGCGTCCAGACCCAGACACAGAAGCAGGTAGAAGCTTTATTGCAGGACTGGTCCGACCATCTCATGTACGCCTGTCTACTGTTCGCCATAATTCCACGGGTCCTTGCCCAGGTTCGCCATCAAATGGCCGACCTGGTTTTGATGGTTCAGTTTTGGGGCACCCAGTCTTGGTTCCCGCAACTATTGGAACTGATGATCCAGAATCCCATTCTTCTTCCAGTATTCCCGGACCTCCTGTGAGGACCTTTAGGCCTACAACATCCTCTCATCCTCGACGCGTCACTTAGGCTTCTAGCATGAAGGGTTTCAGGGACTCCTGGGGAGTCCCAGGAGTTTCGGATTCGACTAGACGCCTTTTGGAAGACTCATGGGCTCCCGGCACCAGATTCTTTTATAGAGCAGCCTGGAGATCTTGGGCTGGCTGGTGCTTGGCTAGAGACTTGGATCCCTTTTCGGCACCTGTGACGGACATCCTTCAGTTCCTTACCTCTTTGTTTGATGACGGCAAAGCATATCGGACGATTAACCTGTTCAGATCGGCCATTTCGTCTTCCCACCGGGGTTTCGACGGTTGTCCCGCTGGTCAACACCCGTAGGTGTGTCGTTTGCTTCGGGTTCTCGTCTTTCCGGCCTCCTAGACCTCGTTTTTCTACGACTTGGGATGTCTCCTGTACTTTATCGCTTTTCTCTGCCTGGCCACCTAATTTGGACCTTTCCTTGCATCAATTATCCGCTAAGTTAGTCTCTCTTTTATGTCTAATTTCTTGTAAAAGAGTTTCTGAAGTCCATGCCCTGGATTATGACACAAGGTGCTTTACACCTGAGGGCGTTACCTTCAACATTACACGTCGCACTAAGACTAACATCCGTTTAGTCTCGTGCCCCAGTTTTCCTTCGTTTCCGGCGCTCTGTCCGGTAGCCTGCCTAAAGGAGTATGAATCTCGTACGTTGGCGCATCGCTCGCCGGAGTGTCCCCAGCTGTTTCTCTCCTTCCGTCGACCCTTTGTTCCGGTCACCAGCACCACCTGGGCCCGGTGGGTTAAGTGGGTCGTGTTAGCGGGGGTGGACACCTCTGTTTTCACTGCACACTCCATTAGAGGAGCGGCGTCTACCTCGAAGGCAGTCTCAGGTGCACGATTGGAAGACATCATGAGACTGGCGGATTGGTCCCGAGTATCCACATTTAGGGAGTTTTATTTTCGCCCTCCTCCACATGCTTTTTCTTTGGTTATGGGTCAGCTTTGAACTCGGAATAGGAGCCTCCGTGTCGTGTTATAAAATTGCATGATTTTCCTAATTTATGAAGTAAAGTCATGATTTTATAAAAGACACGGAGGCGAGTATCGTCCCACCCCCTTTGGTCTACCCGCCCTGGGATATTCAGATTGTGTTATACGATTTGTACTTAACTGTACATTAGTACTGTGCCTTACTTTGACTTACCGTGCATCTATTTGTATTATAATCCTGTGTTTCATGTCTTTATGTCTTCACAGGATGAGTTGATGACATCGTGGGGAGCCTGACTAGAAGAGTTTTACTGTTCCAGTTCACGCCAAGTTCTTAGAAGTTTTGCGTTCCGATGATGTTTGATGATAGAACTACAACGGTTGGAAAAATTCTGGCAGTTTTCTCGAGTTCTGGATTGGTGTCGTTTGCCAAAGAAAAAGGAAGGGCTTACAATTGAGTGAGCTATTATACTAAGGCTGTTAGGGGGAGGGGCCGGTTTCCATGATTACCTTTTTTCAATATGTTTTTCTTCGATTCTCAGTAAAGAAAGAGATAGCAATACTCGCCTCCGTGTCTTTTATAAAATCATGACTTTACTTCATAAATTAGGAAAATCATGCAATTCTACACCTATAAAGCTGTCAATCACTGCATGTGGGCAGTAGAAGCAGGACTCACAGGCCTTCTCTATGAGTGGGAGGAGGAAAGAGGACTCACAGGCTTTCTCTATGAGTGGGAGGAGGAAAGAGGACTCACAGGCTTTCTCTATGAGTGGGAGGAGGAAGCAGGACTCGCAGGCTTTCACTATGAGTGGAGGGGGAAGCAGGACTCACAGGCTTTCTCTATGAGTGGGAGGAGGAAAGAGGACTCACAGGCTTTCTCTATGAGTGGGAGGAGGAAAGAGGACTCACAGGCTTTCTCTATGAGTGGCAGGGGGAAGCAGAACTCACAGGCTTTCTCTATGAGTAGGAGGGGGAAGCAGGACTCACAGGCTTTCTCTGAGTGGGAGGAGGAAAGAGGACTCACAGGCTTTCTCTATGAGTGGGAGGAGGAAGCAGGACTCACAGGCTTTCTCTGAGTGGGAGGAGGAAAGAGGACTCACAGGCTTTCTCTATGAGTGGGAGGAGGAAGCAGGACTCACAGGCTTTCTCTGAGTGGGAGGAGGAAAGAGGACTCACAGGCTTTCTCTATGAGTGGGAGGAGGAAGCAGGACTCACAGGCTTTCTCTATGAGTGGGAGGAGGAAAGAGGACTCACAGGCTTTCTCTATGAGTGGGAGGAGGAAAGAGGACTCACAGGCTTTCTCTATGAGTGGGAGGAGGAAAGAGGACTCACAGGCTTTCTCTATGAGTGGGAGGAGAAAAGAGGACTCACAGGCTTTCTCTATGAGTGGGAGGGGGAAAGAGGACTCACAGGCTTTCTCTATGAGTGGGAGGGGAAAGCAGGACTCACAGACTTTCTCTATGAGTGAGGGTGGAAGCAGGACTCGCAGGCTTTCTCTATGAGTGGGAGGAGGAAAGAGGACTCACAGGCTTTCTCTGTAAGTAACAAAAGAGAGCAGGATTTACAGACTTTCTCTATGAAGGGGAGGGGAAGTAGGTCTCACAGCTTTCTCCATGAGTGGAGAAGGAAGCAGGACTCACAGGCTTTCTTTCATATGTTGGTAAGTTATAAGGTTGTTTTTCAGGTGACCACTCCTATTCTCTCAGTGAAGGTAACATATACTTAGGCCCCCTGTAGACGAGCGTGTGTCACCCTGTCAATCCAGAGTGCAGCTCCCGTCCCGAACTTCCCAGAGCTGACGGGTCACATAGCATTATATTGATTTTTGATGCTATGTAACCCTTACAGTTCTGGAATGTATTGGATAACACTGGCAGCATTATGTCAGTGTTATACAATACATTCCAGACCTCTAAGGGTTACATAGCATCATAAATCAATATACTGCTATTTCGACCCCGTCAGTGCTGGTAGGTCAGGACGGGAGCTGCACTGCGGATTGGCAGCGTGACACACGCTCGTCTTAAAGAGGACCTCTCACTAAGATTTAGGTAGTGAAATACTTACACTACCTTCCTGGGTGGCCCCCGCTGACGTCCAGGCGACATTTCTTTTTTTCAAAATTACCCCCCATTCATCTGCTCCGGTCCCCGTTAGTTTTCACATGCGGCGATTCATTGTATGAGGCGGGGACTCGTCTTTTGCCTGGGGAGTAGTTTTCCTCTCCCTGTCATAGCGCTTGATTCGCAGCTAGGGAGAGGATAATCACTCCCCAGGCAAAAGACAAGTCCCCGCCTCGTAAAAGAAATCCTGCATGTGAAAACTAACGGAAACCGGAGCGCATGAACAGGGGGTTATTTTGAAAAAAAAAATGTTGCCTGGACGTATTTCACTACCTAAATCTTAGTGAAAGGTCCTCTTTAATCTGCCTACATTATAGCCCCCCTCCCAAAAAGAAGCTAAAATAACAAAGAAAATGCAAAAATAAAACTTTAAAAAGTCACGTTGTCGGTGTCTCTAACACAGTATATGCAGTATGTGAGCCGCGCTCGTCCAGGGTGTTGAGAAGTAGAAGAAACATCTACGGGCCCCCGGTGATTCGTATTTACAGCCTTCGAGCTGTCGGAGATTTGCAGCACAACCAGATTTTACAGTCAATTTCCTCTGGTGTATATTTTCTCTTCATTGCGCTGCATTAATTACATTGCGATGGTTCCTGGTGCGGCGCAGGATTTGCCTTTCTGGTGGTCTGAAGTTTCTGTGTGAGAAACATGAGACTTAACGCTAAGAATTAACCAACTACCACCTGGGGAACCGGAGCAGAACTCCTTCCTTGCAGATCTGCATTGCGTTTTCTATAAATAAAGTTGATTGAAACGTACTATAATATCTACATTTAAGTAATTTGGTTCCTTCTTCTCCTTCCGCTATCTAACTCTCATTGTTTGATCCTCTGAAAGATCTGTACACTCATCTGCTTAAATACTCTGTGCTGTGGAAGCCTCTTCTCCTTTCACTATGTAACTCATTTTCTGAGCTCCCACATGATCATCTCACTATTTTGCTGAAATGCTCTGTGCTGCTGGAGGATTATGCTCATTTTTCTATGTATCTTTCATTTTTAAACCCATGAGAGAGCAGCATACTCATCTGCTGAAATACTCTGTGCTGCTGGGAAACCAGCTCCTTCCACTACACTATTCATTGTCTTCCTTCCCAATAGATCAGCGCACTCCTCTGCTGAAATACTCTGTCCTGCTGGTGGAATCTGGTCATTACACTATACAACTTTCATTGCCTAACTTCCCAGAAGTTCTGTGACTTCCTCTGCTGAAATACTCTGCGCTACTGGGAAATCCACTTCTTTCAACTAGGTAACTCTCACTGATCTCCTAGAACAGGCATTCTCAACCTGCGGCCCTCCAGCTGTTGCAAAACTACAACTCCCAGCATGCCCTAATAGCTGTAGGCTGTCCAGGCATGCTGGAAGTTGTAGTTTTGCAACATCTGGAGGTCTGCAGGTTGGGCATCCCTGTCCTAGTAGATGAGTGCATCCTTCTGCTGAAATGCTCTGCGCTGTAGTGGAATCTGCTCATACCCCCATAGAACTCTCATTGCCTGACCTGCCAGAAGAGTTGTGCTCCCCTCTGCTAAAATACTCTGTGCTACTGGGGAATCTGCTATATATATATAGATATAACTCTCATTCTCTGACCGCCCACAAGATCAGTGCACTAATTTGCCCATTCATCTTCTGAAATACTCTGTGCTGCTAAATGACTCTTAAAAGTGACCTCCTACTGTCTCCTTTCCACTCCTTACATCATGACACTGCAGCCCTGTTCACATTATGATCATGAGTGAAGAAGTCCTCCTACTAGATCAGCTACTCTCCTAAAATACTCTGTGCTGCTGGATAAATCTGCTCATGACAAACTGTGTATGCCCTTTATGTCATTTACCGTATGTGTATTCCTTTAATTCTCAGAAATGTCATCAGAATTGAGGCAACCTAAACAAGTTACAATCTCAGCTCTGCTACATGTGCAGCCAGGGTGAAACAATGTATTAGTTTTACTAATTGAATCTGTCTGTGTTAAGGAATAAACAAAAGCTGAAATATGATGGATTTCATTTCCTGCAATATAAAGGGAGACACGCGTGTGGGCATGTGACTGATGCGTGAGCAGCGGCCATTCATCTCACTCAGAACTTGGCTAAAAACCAAGCTCCCCCCCACCCTGAAGAAACTTCAAACATAGGGTCCCTGTAGACCCCATACGTGGATTATTAGAAGATGGCAGCATTATGGCGGCCACCCATGTATCACACAGTCTGCCTCCATGACAGGGAAATGCACCTGCCCAGTCACCTCTTTACTAGGTCCCCCTCTGATGTATATATGCTTTTGCATAGTTTTTGTATCAAAGCCTTTCTTTCCCTTTAAAGCTCAGTTCAGAGTAAGCGATCACCGGTCACTGTTTCGACATGCCTAGCTCACATTACAATTTACTCTCCTCTTTTTCTGCTCTGTTAAATTACAGAGAGAAGGAAATTATCTGCTTAAATCAGAGCCCATGCTGCTGTGATCACAGGACCATTAGTTAGCCAGCTCCCTCTAAAGACTCCCAACAGTGTGTGATTTCCTGATTTGGGAATCTATTATTTCATTATTTATCTATCAATTATCTATCTATCTATCTATCTCTCTATCTATCTATCTATCTAATCTATCATATATCTACAATAAATTCACAAAATAGAGGCAGCACTCAAAAAGTAAGTGAACAGGATGGTGGACCCAAGCTTGGGTGAATAAAGCAAGTCACCACCATGTTTACTTACTTTTGGAGTGCTGCCTCTATTTATTTAGTGGATATTGGTCCTAGGACTCCAGTGGGGTTGCACAATTACTCAAGTTGTGACCAGAGCTGTTGTTTTCTTTGTTTGTATCTATCTATCTATCTATCTATCTATCTATCTATCTATCTATCGATCTATCTATACAAGGAATAAGTAAAGGTCTGCAATAATACAAATGAGACTGCTTGACTGAATCAGGTTTTATGCTGCTGTGATCACAGGACTATTAAGTAGTTAGCTACCTCTAAAGACTCAGGTTGTCATTTCTTGATTGGGAATCTATAATTTCATTATTTGATTGATAGATAGATAAATAAATAAATAATCAATAAATCATCTGTCTATCCTCTGCCTTTTATCTATCTATCTATTGTTTCTGTCTTTGTCTATGCAGGTAGTAAGTAAATGTCTGCAACAGTACAAAGGAGACTGCTTGATTCAATTAGAGCCCATGCTGCTGTGATCACAGGACTATTAGTAAGCCAGTTCCTTCTATAGACTCCTATAATTCCCTGATTGGCAATATGTCTATTTGAAGGCAGTCTCATGTGGAACATGACGCACTTAAATTGTCCCATGATTTGGGATTCAAATGTAGGGAGGTGTGCAATGCATCCCCTAGAAGAAAGCCATTGGGGCATTGTACCTTTATAGTCATTTATTATAACCTCAGTTACAGGGAACCATACGTTGTAAAGTGTATCTGGCTTGCTAAGACCCAACAGTCGTAACCCCCTACAGGACACAAAAGGATCACAGGATCCCATCTCACCACTCAGGGCTTGCTTTATGAGCAAAAACTCTAAAAAAAATCCTTTGTATCACTTCTCCAACCCCTTTAAAGACCTGGGGTCCATTATCCCTCCATAACCCTTGGGGCGATCCCCCTCCTCTTGTTTGATTAATTCCTTTGGAGAGGTGCAAAACAGAAGGGACTAACCAGGGCTGGACCTGCTATCTCCAATGCCCCCCATAACAGCCCCTTGGTCTTCCTCTATGGAACATACACCAATACTGGGGTGGCAATCCCGGTGACATCTGTAATAGCGGCCATATTTGTTGTCCTGCAGTCTTCCCATAATCAAAAGTTTCCCTTTCACCTTTCATGTTAGGCTCCTTTCTATAGGGTGGCTGGACCGTGTTTGCCTTGCATATTGAATATCCTCAGAAGATGCCTACACAGTTGTCCTCTGTTATGGGATAGATTACTTTTGAGAAGATTACCTACTGAGCCCGGGGCCCGTCCTGTCATGCAGGGCCGGTCAGTAGCCCATTACTCATCCTAAGCTCAGTACTGGACTATTGATGGTCTGGTTATGTTTCAGACAGATGGTGTTTGTTTTACTCTGAGAACTGTGAACTCATTAAGTGTCTTGGCCAACATTGTCGCATGTTCATCTGAAACATACTGAACGTAAAGGATAAATCATCCAAAATTAAGAAACCTTATTACAGAAGTGATATGGAGCCTGCACGGGTAATGTCTGACAACCTCATTCCCACACTTATGCTACAGTCAGCTGAAGAATATGGTAATTGAGATGATAGCTGTGCCTATGGTTATGGCTTTACACTTCCATAGCTGCCACCTGGCATTGTGTATGGTGGTCTCAGGCTTCTGTGCAGTAGCTCCAGGCTGAAAAATCACATTGTAACCTGCATACACATAGTGGGAAAAAGTCACATATTTTGGTGTTGTCCACACTGTGCAAAACAATTCCAACATTTTGCAATTTTAGAAGTGACATAAAAAGTGAGTACAGTTTAACGGGAAAGGATGTGTCATCCGGTGGGCTGCCAGATTTACCATAGCTGAGTGTCAACCAAAAGATGAGCCAGATTTATCAAGAAGAACCTCTTAATAAATTGAGTGCATCTTACTCATGTTTTATTATAAAATTCAGGTTGCCTCCCACTGACACTAGAGGGAGTTCACTACATACGGAGTTATACAGCTAGCATTGAACTCAATGGAAGGTATATAAATCTGTATACAGTGAGCTCCACCTAGTGGTGGCTGCAAGTAGCTCAGAGTCAGGACAAGTAGCATTTTCTTGATACGGTACATAGATCCAGTACAGCAGGTCACTACCTATGGCCCAGGTATAGTTTTTGCTCCGGGGTCCTATGGTTTCACACTACTCCGCCGTTCAGCTCTGCAGTCGACAGGTCCTGATGGAGATTATGCAACAGAAATCGTGGAAAGGAGCAATATTTCTGCCCCTACATATTTCAGTGTTTATGGAGGCTAAACCGTAACATCTGCTCCCATTTTGCCTGTAATGATCTTTGATGTCCTCCATCACGAACATTCCTGATCTGGAGGAGGAATCGGCCCGGATTTCATTTCTTGCTTTCACAACGGTCAATTATTATCTGAATTTATTTAGTAAAAGTCGTACTGACAACAGAGGAAGCCGTCAGTATATACAACATAAACACAATGTATCGCACTGCGTTATATACTCAACCTCCAGCAGGGCACGAAAGCAAAGCGCTTAACTGTGGTAAGCATCTGGGCGCCAAATGCATCAACATTGTCTCTTCTAAACAAGTATTCACACTATTCGCTTTATGCGTAAAGACGTGAACGTTATTGTCCTTCCTGCCAAAAGTGGAGACTCTCCTTTGCCCCTGACTCCTTATACTTAGTCACTAAAGCTACATCCAAGCTTCTTCTGCCCTAAATTTCTGGGACAGTAAGAGGCCATCTGATAACCACCACTGCCAGACATATTATTCATAATAGGGTGAATTCCTCAGTCATCTAGTCACCTAGTCAGGCTCCCCCCCCCCCCCCCACATCCTCTATTAGGCATTCTTGGCACTAATTACAGTGGGACAAAAGAACATCCTCCTCTAATCCCTGTTACTGTGCTGAGACTTTCCGTTTCCACTAGAAAAAAAGAATTATTATACAATATCCCTAGTGGTCTAGGGTACTGAAGGGGTAAAAAAAAACAGAATTCCTGGTGGTCTAGGGCAGTAAAAGGGCTTAGATAATTATCTCTGACAGCCTAGGAAAGGAATCAATGCCAACATTCTTGATGGTCTACAGCAGTAAGATCTTATTTATTCATCCCTGGTGGACTACGGCAGTCAGGAGTAAATGTTGACACCCCCATGGTGATGTAAAACAGTACAGTAAGACAGTAATGTCAGCATTCTTATCGGTCTAGGACAGTAAGGTATTAATGCTAGCATCAGTAGTGGTCTAGGGCAAAGAGGAGATAACCTGAGCATTACTGGTGGTCTAGGGCAGTGAGGGGGTTTATATTACTATCCCTGGTGGCCTAGGAAAGAACTCGGTGTCAGCATTCATGATGGTCTAGATAAGGGGTTAATTTTAGCATCCCTGGGGGTCTACAGCTGTAAGGAGTTATTCTCAACAAACCTGGTGGTGTAAGACATTACAGTAATGAGTTAATGTCAGTGTTCTTGTTGGTCTAGGGCAGTGAGGAGTTCATGTCAGCAAGTAGGGCAGAAAAGAGTTAATTTCAACATCACTAGTGGTCAAGGGGTCAGTGGTCAGTGTTAAATGGGTTTTCCGAGACTGTTATACTGCTGATCTATCCACCGGATAGGTCGTCAGTATCTGATCGTGGGGGTCCGACCCGCCAATCAGCTATTCGAGAAGGCACCGGAGCTCGCAGTCGCGTGGCCTTCTCTCAGCTTTCCCTTGGCACAGTGACGAAACGTTCACTGGTCACATGCCCTAGGTGCAGCTCAGCCCCATAGAAGTGAAAGGGGCTTAGCTGCAAAACCAAGCAAAGCCGCTATACAATGTACGGCACTGTGCTTGGTGAGCTGAGAGAAGGTCGAGGCGCCACTGCGAACGTCAGCGTCTTCCCAAACAACTGATCTGCGGGGGTCCCAGGTGTCAGAACCCACCCATCAGATAATGAAGACCTACTCAGAGGATAGGTCATCAGTAAAAAAAAATCTCAGAAAACCCCTTTAACCTCAGCATTATGGGTGGTCTAGGGCAGAGAAGGGATTTACGTCAGCTTCTACAATGCGCTTAAGCATACCTGGTGTGTAGTGTATTACTTACCTGTGGATTTACTTACCAATGGTGACAGCATGAGGGAGGAAGTAGATAGCTTCTCCTAAAAGATGCTACAGTCTTTAGTTTTTCAGTTACTATATAAAGCCATTGGCACCTTGAAACTTTGTGTAGACCCTATGCAAACTTTTTACAGACAATCACATGACTTCCCAACTACTAATGGCATTGGTCAAAAACCTCTCTGGGATACCTTTGTAGTAGGGGTGTAGCTAATGGCTCATGGGCCCTGGTGCAAGAGTTCAGCTTGGGCCCCCCTTCCCTTAGTGCTTTGTGTGTCTATTTATGCGGCACAAGTGTCTTTGAGCCCCCTCAGGCTCCTGGGCCCGGTAGCGACTGCTACCTCTGCATGGGCCCTGGTGCAAGAGTTCAGCTTGGGCCCCTTCCCTCAGTGCTTTGTGTGTCTTCTTATGCGGCATAAGGGTCTTTGGGCCCCCTCAGGCTCCTGGGCCCGGTAGCGACTGCTACCTCTGCACCCCCTATAGCTACGTCCATGCTTTGTACCCTCTGACCAGGGCATCTGCCACTGATTAGAGGTTGGTCAATGCAGAATCCATATTTACTATTAGTGCAGTTTGGAGCTCTAGTCTTCATGTGACCACATGTGACAAAATGCACAGGAGAAATTATAGAAAAATATATTATCTTCGTAAAAAGTATCATTGCAACGACATAGCCTATATCTGCTCAGAGGGCGGAGGGCTGACCCATCTAACCACATATAAATCTGAACTTCATTCCTTGGTGGCACAATCTATCATTTTTATGAATTTTCGATGTAATGTCCACTTTCCATGACACATCTCGCCTCTGCACGAACAGTTGCCTGTTACTTTGGAAAAACAACCAAAAGAAGACATTTGGCCGATACATGGGACAGGCAGCACGTGACGGTTCCAAGAATGACAGCATGGAATGCCTAGAAAATCTGGACAGAGCAAAAGTAAATATAAGTACTGGTACGTAAAAACACCCAAAACATAAAAATGTAGGCAGCTAACCCGAAGTCTCCAATTTCTCCTCAAAGTGGTCCAGGAAGATGAGCTGTGGGGAACTGTTGGAGCTGCTTAAGTGGACTACATTATCTCCAACAATTCCTGGCCAGACTTGGTTGATCATTGGACCTTTTCTTGGGATTCTTCTCCAAGTGGGGCATTTTCTTATCCAAACTATTGGGGTTGGCCCATGGCTCAATGGACGTACGATGATCGTGGCTAAGTGCTGGATCCTGATCCAAGTTAACTCTTCTGAACCTACCAGAGATGATAGGGTTCTCGATCTTTTGTAATGGCCTCTTGGTTTTGAGTTCCTGAGATAACTTCTAGTGACCACCCTAGTCCCTCGAATGAAAGCATATGAACAATTAAAGCAGAGAGGACCCCCAACAAACCACTCCTCATATCTCAGTTGAGCACACCTGTAAGGGCGAGATAGGCAGTGATGGATTATGATATAGGTGGTATGGGTTGTGTTTTGGGTTCAACATTCCTCGGGGGCCAAAAGTTGCCCATCACTAAAAGTGCCACTGGTCTCTTCAAGTTGTGGCCATGCAGCTGAAATACTCTGACCTTCTACACTAAGAATGGACTTCCTCTTCCCACCCTGAGCTCAATGATTGGGCAGAGCGTAATCATAGAGAGAGGTGTATGGCCGTCACAGTCCTCTCTATCCCCTGGTTGCAGTTATCCCTTTGTCAATGCCCCTGGAGAACAAGAAACTGAACCGGAGAGGTGAGAAACCCACTGGACCCAAGGTTTGAAATATCAATCCTTTTACAGCCCTAGACCACCAGACATTTAGACATTAACCCTTTCTCTGACCTAGACCACTAGTGATACTGGAATTACCCCTCTCTGCGCCCAAGACCACCAGGTATGTAGACACTAACATCATTACTACCATAGACCTTCAGATATAGTCTTGTTACCTCTCCTCAGCTCTAAACTATGAGGGATTCTGACATTAACCCCTTAAGTACCCTAGACCACCAGGGATTGTGCAATCAAGGCTACATTTACATCTGCATCTGAGGTTCCGCTCAGGGCCTCCATCATAGATCCCATCAAAGATGCTGGACAAAAGAGTGCACCATGCTGCAGTACTTTGGTAAGATGCCGGGTTGGTTCCCTGATGGAAATCCAAGGGATCCCATGGGTCAACGGAGACCATCAGGGTCCGCTTGTGTCCATCATGTAGGATGTTTTCATTGTTCTCAGAAATAAATGTATAGATGCGAGAGCCAAACCCTTTCTATGTCCCAGACCACCATGGATCCTTTCAAAAATCCATTATCTGGAATGCACCACCAGGGTACAGATTTGACCCCATCACTACCTTAGATCACCTGAACTGCAGACATTAAACCCTTCTCTGCCCTAGCCCCCCGGGATCTTACTACAAGCCCAATAACTAATTATTGGGCACTTTACAGCCATGGTTATTTGCTGCCACGTTGGATCATCAGGGTTAGAGGGAACAGTGCGAGGTCCTTAGTACTTTTTAGAAGTCTTGTTTTTAGAAATAATTTTCGGTATGTTTTCCTTTGAATCTGCCAGAGTTCTTTTTTTTGGCCCTATGAAATTCATATTTTAAAGTCGTAAACCCTCGGAGAACAGATACTCCTGGTGTAAGTTTTCGTGCAATGGACAATGAGATGAGATGTTTTTGACAAGCTGCTTTTCATCTCTTGACTAATGCGCTCCATATTCTCCTCGCCTCCTCTAGATCTCTTCCATCTGCCGGCTCCCCTATTCTGAAAGATCTTCTTTCGTTAAATAATGGTGGCCAGAATTGAGGGAGGGTCGAAGGTCATAGATTATTTTTGAATTTACTGAGACCTCAATTTCACAAAGGTTTTGGGTTGGTGGAGGGGGCTTCTCAAAAAATGGCATCCCGGGACGTAATTGGTATTAACGCCACATACCATAAAAATAAAACGAAGAGCCGTAGATCCGGGCAGGGATAAGAAGCCGCACGTGGACCTGTTTCAAAGCCTTGGATTTGCCGTGCTCAGTGTGAGCCTGGGACGTTGGGGGAGGAATCGTACCAGGATGAGATAGGATTTCAGTATTTGAGGGGCTGAAATACTTTGTTGTGAACATAAAAGAGGCAATAAAAGCCTCGCCATAAACTATTACATTTAGGAAACTGCTGATTTTACATGGGGGGGGGGAGATGATGACTCTTTCCATATTGCCATCTGCTGGGACATATGAAGCTTCTTTGTTGTTTCGAATATCCCCAAATAAGGCCATAACCTAAAATACAAACACATGGACCTCTTACTCCAGTTGTCTTCAGTTCAGTTCCAGACTCTCTCAGGATTTTCGGATTATCAGAGGTTCTTCCATTTAGTAAGTTCTAAGGACATTTTGCAGAATTGCTTCTTCAACAATCCATTGGGTGCAGATTTTGGAAATCTAAAAGGGGCACTCCCATCTGGACATCTATGGCATATCGATAAGATATGCCATGAATCTCCTATTAGGTGCCGGTCCCACCTATGGAACCCGTTTCTGTCTAAAGAATGGAGTCATAAAGTAAATGGAGAGCAAGCTGTGCGGCACATACAAGGGTACCCTCCATTCACAGCTATGGGACTTCCGAAAATAGTCAAGTGCCATAGCAGTGGATTGAGGGTGGCCACGCATGCGCAGCATAATCTCCATTCATGACGGGGGCCCTTTTTGGAGCCAGAGGTGGGACACACACCTAGAAGACATTGATGGCATATCCTATGCATATGCAATCAAGGTCTCGGATAGGAATATCCCTTGAAAAGATTTTCCCAGAAGTTTGTAAAGAAAACTTAAAGGGTGCTCCACTTAGCAAAATACCATTTTAATAGACGGACCCCCAGTGATCAGAGAATGCGTCACTGCAGGGACCCCCAGCAATCAGCTGTGATCTGTGGAGGAAATGACTAGAAAGTGAGCAGGGGCAGTTTCTATGCAGCACCCCCACTGGAGAAATAAAGCATTACACCGTGACCATTCAAATCTGTATTAGGACGTTGAGATCCTCCACAGACAAGCGCTCTCTGAAGTCACCCCCCCCCCCCCCCATCATGGATAAAAGGAGGATTCTGGATGTGGGACCCCCTTATTAACCCAGAATTCTGTAATATTGGAAAAACAGCTTTCTAAAATTTTAAAGTCACTCATGGTCAGCAGTTCATACATATTCATCATGATGATCTTGGTGGATAAGTAATGTAATGAATGTACACAGTGACTGCACCAGCAGAATAGTGAGTGCAGCTCTGGAGTATAATACAGGATGTAACTCAGGATCAGTACAGGATAAGTAATGTATGTACACAGTGACTGCACCAGCAGAATAGTGAGTGCAGCTCTGGAGTATAATACAGGATGTAACTCAGGATCAGTACAGGATAAGTAATGTATGTACACAGTGACTGCACCAGCAGAATAGTGAGTGCAGCTCTGGGGTATAATACAGGATGTAACTCAGGATCAGTACAGGATAAGTAATGTATGTACACAGTGCTGCACCAGCAGAATAGTGAGTGCAGCTCTGGAGTATAATACAGGATGTAACTCAGGATCAGTGCAGGATAAGTAATGTATGTACACAGTGACTGCACCAGCAGAATAGTGAGTGCAGCTCTGGAGTATAATACAGGATGTAACTCAGGATCAGTACAGGATTAGTAATGTAATGTATGTACACAGTGACTGCACCAGCAGAATAGTGAGTGCAGCTCTGGAGTATAATACAGGATGTAATGCAGGATCAGTACAGGATAAGTAATGTATGTACACAGTGACTGCACCAGCAGAATAGTGAGTGCAGCTCTGGAGTATAATACAGAATGTAACTGAGGATCAGAACAGGATAAGTAATGTATGTACACACTGATTGCACCAGCAGAATAGAGAGTGCAGCTCTGGAGTATAATACAGGATGTAACTCAGGATCAGTGCAGGATAAGTAATGTAATGTATGTACACAGTGACTGCACCAGCAGAATAGTGAGTGCAGCTCTGGAGTATAATACAGGATGTAACTCAGGATCAGTACAGGATAAGTAATGTAATGTATGTACACAGTGACTGCACCAGCAGAATAGTGAGTGCAGCTCTGGAGTATAATACAGAATGTAACTCAGGATCAGTACAGGATAAGTAATGTATGTGCACAGTGACTGCACCAGCAGAATAGAGAGTGCAGCTCTGGAGTATAATACAGAATGTAACTCAGGATCAGTACAGGATAAGTAATGTATGTACACACTGATTGCACCAGCAGAATAGAGAGTGCAGCTCTGGAGTATAATACAGGATGTAACTCAGGATCAGTGCAGGATAAGTAATGTAATGTATGTACACAGTGACTCCACCAGCAGAATAGTGAGTGCAGCTCTGGAGTATAATACAGGATGTAACTCAGGATCAGTACAGGATAAGTAATGTAATGTATGTACACAGTGACTGCACCAGCAGAATAGTGAGTGCAGCTCTGGAGTAAAATACAGAATGTAACTCAGGATCAGTACAGGATAAGTAATGTATGTGCACAGTGACTGCACCAGCAGAATAGAGAGTGCAGCTCTGGAGTATAATACAGAATGTAACTCAGGATCAGTACAGGATAAGTAATGTATGTACACACTGATTGCACCAGCAGAATAGAGAGTGCAGCTCTGGAGTATAATACAGGATGTAACTCAGGATCAGTGCAGGATACGTAATGTAATGTATGTACACAGTGACTCCACCAGCAGAATAGTGAGTGCAGCTCTGGAGTATAATACAGGATGTAACTCAGGATCAGTACAGGATAAGTAATGTAATGTATGTACACAGTGACTGCACAAGCAGAATAGTGAGTGCAGCTCTGGAGTATAATACAGGATGTAACTCAGGATCAGTACAGGATAAGTAATGTATGTGCACAGTGACTGCACCAGCAGAATAGTGGGTGCAGCTCTGGAGTATGATACAGGATGTAACTCAGGATCAGTACAGGATAAGTAATGTATGTACACACTGATTGCACCAGCAGAATAGAGAGTGCAGCTCTGGAGTATAATACAGGATGTAACTCAGGATCAGTGCAGGATAAGTAATGTAATGTATGTACACAGTGACTCCACCAGCAGAATAGTGAGTGCAGCTCTGGAGTATAATACAGGATGTAACTCAGGATCAGTACAGGATAAGTAATGTAATGTATGTACACAGTGACTCCACCAGCAGAATAGTGAGTGCAGCTCTGGAGTATAATACAGGATGTAACTCAGGATCAGTACAGGATAAGTAATGTAATGTATGTACACAGTGACTCCACCAGCAGAATAGTGAGTGCAGCTCTGGAGTATAATACAGGATGTAACTCAGGATCAGTACAGGATAAGTAATGTAATGTATGTACACAGTGACTGCACCAGCAGAATAGTGAGTGCAGCTCTGGAGTATAATACAGGATGTAACTCAGGATCAGTACAGGATAAGTAATGTATGTACACAGTGACTGCACCAGCAGAATAGTGAGTGCAGCTCTGGAGTATAATACAGAATGTAACTCAGGATCAGTACAGGATAAGTAATGTATGTACACAGTGACTGCACCAGCAGAATAGTGAGTGCAGCTCTGGAGTATAATACAGGATGTAACTCAGGATCAGTACAGGATAAGTAATGTAATGTATGTACACAATGACTGCACCAGCAGAATAGTGAGTGCAGCTCTGGAGTATAATACAGGATGTAACTCAGGATCAGTACAGGATAAGTAATGTATGTACACAGTGACTGCACCAGCAGAATAGTGAGTGCAGCTCTGGAGTATAATACAGGATGTAACTCAGGATCAGTACAGGATAAGTAATGTATGTACACAGTGCTGCACCAGCAGAATAGTGAGTGCAGCTCTGGAGTATAATACAGGATGTAACTCAGGATCAGTACAGGATAAGTAATGTATGTACACAGTGCTGCACCAGCAGAATAGTGAGTGCAGCTCTGGAGTATAATACAGGATGTAACTCAGGATCAGTACAGGATAAGTAATGTAATTTATGTACACAGTGACTGCACCAGCAGAATAGTGAGTGCAGCTCTGGCGTATAATACAGGATGTAACTCAGGATCAGTACAGGATAAGTAATGTAATGTATGTACACAGTGCTGCACCAGCAGAATAGTGAGTGCAGCTCTGGAGTATAATACAGGATGTAACTCAGGATCAGTACAGGATAAGTAATGTATGTACACAGTGCTGCACCAGCAGAATAGTGAGTGCAGCTCTGGAGTATAATACAGGATGTAACTCAGGATCAGTACAGGATAAGTAATGTAATGTATGTACACAGTGACTGCACCAGCAGAATAGTGAGTGCAGCTCTGGAGTATAATACAGGATGTAACGCAGGATCAGTACAGGATAAGTAATATAATGTATGTACACAGTGACTGCACCAGCAGAATAGTGAGTGCAGCTCTGGAGTATAATACAGGATGTAACGCAGGATCAGTACAGGATAAGTAATGTAATTTATGTACACAGTGAGTGCACCAGCAGAATAGTGAGTGCAGCTCTGGAGTATAATACAGGATGTAACTCAGGATCAGTACAGGATAAGTAATGATGTATGTACACAGTGATGCACCAGCAGAATAGTGAGTGCAGCTCTGGAGTATAATAAAGAATGTAACTCAGGATCAGTACAGGATATATAATGTACTGTATGTACACAGTGACTGCACCAGCAGAATAGTGAGTGCAGCTCTGGAGTATAATACAGGATGTAACGCAGGATCAGTACAGGATAAGTAATATAATGTATGTACACAGTGACTGCACCAGCAGAATAGTGAGTGCAGCTCTGGAGTATAATACAGGATGTAACGCAGGATCAGTACAGGATAAGTAATGTAATTTATGTACACAGTGACTGCACCAGCAGAATAGTGAGTGCAGCTCTGGAGTATAATACAGGATGTAACGCAGGATCAGTACAGGATAAGTAATGTAATTTATGTACACAGTGACTGCACCAGCAGAATAGTGAGTGCAGCTCTGGAGTATAATACAGGATGTAACTCAGGATCAGTACAGGATAAGTAATGTAATGTATGTACACAGTGACTGCACCAGCAGAATAGTGAGTGCAGCTCTGGAGTATAATACAGAATGTAACTCAGGATCAGTACAGGATAAGTAATGTATGTGCACAGTGACTGCACCAGCAGAATAGAGAGTGCAGCTCTGGAGTATAATACAGAATGTAACTCAGGATCAGTACAGGATAAGTAATGTATGTACACACTGATTGCACCAGCAGAATAGAGAGTGCAGCTCAGGAGTATAATACAGGATGTAACTCAGGATCAGTGCAGGATAAGTAATGTAATGTATGTACACAGTGACTCCACCAGCAGAATAGTGAGTGCAGCTCTGGAGTATAATACAGGATGTAACTCAGGATCAGTACAGGATAAGTAATGTAATGTATGTACACAGTGACTGCACCAGCAGAATAGTGAGTGCAGCTCTGGAGTAAAATACAGAATGTAACTCAGGATCAGTACAGGATAAGTAATGTATGTGCACAGTGACTGCACCAGCAGAATAGAGAGTGCAGCTCTGGAGTATAATACAGAATGTAACTCAGGATCAGTACAGGATAAGTAATGTATGTACACACTGATTGCACCAGCAGAATAGAGAGTGCAGCTCTGGAGTATAATACAGGATGTAACTCAGGATCAGTGCAGGATACGTAATGTAATGTATGTACACAGTGACTCCACCAGCAGAATAGTGAGTGCAGCTCTGGAGTATAATACAGGATGTAACTCAGGATCAGTACAGGATAAGTAATGTAATGTATGTACACAGTGACTGCACCAGCAGAATAGTGAGTGCAGCTCTGGAGTATAATACAGGATGTAACTCAGGATCAGTACAGGATAAGTAATGTATGTGCACAGTGACTGCACCAGCAGAATAGTGAGTGCAGCTCTGGAGTATGATACAGGATGTAACTCAGGATCAGTACAGGATAAGTAATGTATGTACACACTGATTGCACAAGCAGAATAGAGAGTGCAGCTCTGGAGTATAATACAGGATGTAACTCAGGATCAGTGCAGGATAAGTAATGTAATGTATGTACACAGTGACTCCACCAGCAGAATAGTGAGTGCAGCTCTGGAGTATAATACAGGATGTAACTCAGGATCAGTACAGGATAAGTAATGTAATGTATGTACACAGTGACTCCACCAGCAGAATTGTGAGTGCAGCTCTGGAGTATAATACAGGATGTAACTCAGGATCAGTACAGGATAAGTAATGTAATGTATGTACACAGTGACTGCACCAGCAGAATCGTGAGTGCAGCTCTGGAGTATAATACAGGATGTAACTCAGGATCAGTACAGGATAAGTAATGTATGTACACAGTGACTGCACCAGCAGAATAGTGAGTGCAGCTCTGGAGTATAATACAGAATGTAACTCAGGATCAGTACAGGATAAGTAATGTATGTACACAGTGACTGCACCAGCAGAATAGTGAGTGCAGCTCTGGAGTATAATACAGGATGTAACTCAGGATCAGTACAGGATAAGTAATGTAATGTATGTACACAATGACTGCACCAGCAGAATAGTGAGTGCAGCTCTGGAGTATAATACAGGATGTAACTCAGGATCAGTACAGGATAAGTAATGTATGTACACAGTGACTGCACCAGCAGAATAGTGAGTGCAGCTCTGGAGTATAATACAGGATGTAACTCAGGATCAGTACAGGATAAGTAATGTATGTACACAGTGCTGCACCAGCAGAATAGTGAGTGCAGCTCTGGAGTATAATACAGGATGTAACTCAGGATCAGTACAGGATAAGTAATGTATGTACACAGTGCTGCACCAGCAGAATAGTGAGTGCAGCTCTGGAGTATAATACAGGATGTAACTCAGGATCAGTACAGGATAAGTAATGTAATTTATGTACACAGTGACTGCACCAGCAGAATAGTGAGTGCAGCTCTGGCGTATAATACAGGATGTAACTCAGGATCAGTACAGGATAAGTAATGTATGTACACAGTGCTGCACCAGCAGAATAGTGAGTGCAGCTCTGGAGTATAATACAGGATGTAACTCAGGATCAGTACAGGATAAGTAATGTATGTACACAGTGCTGCACCAGCAGAATAGTGAGTGCAGCTCTGGAGTATAATACAGGATGTAACTCAGGATCAGTACAGGATAAGTAATGTAATGTATGTACACAGTGACTGCACCAGCAGAATAGTGAGTGCAGCTCTGGAGTATAATACAGGATGTAACGCAGGATCAGTACAGGATAAGTAATATAATGTATGTACACAGTGACTGCACCAGCAGAATAGTGAGTGCAGCTCTGGAGTATAATACAGGATGTAACGCAGGATCAGTACAGGATAAGTAATGTAATTTATGTACACAGTGAGTGCACCAGCAGAATAGTGAGTGCAGCTCTGGAGTATAATACAGGATGTAACTCAGGATCAGTACAGGATAAGTAATGTATGTACACAGTGATGCACCAGCAGAATAGTGAGTGCAGCTCTGGAGTATAATAAAGAATGTAACTCAGGATCAGTACAGGATATATAATGTACTGTATGTACACAGTGACTGCACCAGCAGAATAGTAAGTGCAGCTCTGGAGTATAATACAGGATGTAACGCAGGATCAGTACAGGATAAGTAATATAATGTATGTACACAGTGACTGCACCAGCAGAATAGTGAGTGCAGCTCTGGAGTATAATACAGGATGTAACGCAGGATCAGTACAGGATAAGTAATGTAATTTATGTACACAGTGACTGCACCAGCAGAATAGTGAGTGCAGCTCTGGAGTATAATACAGGATGTAACGCAGGATCAGTACAGGATAAGTAATGTAATTTATGTACACAGAGCCATCCATATTAGCTTGGGAGCGAAATCAGAGACTGTGCCAAAAGAAAGAGTGACATATGAAACTAGCTGGATTTTGGATGTAACTAAAGTACAATAAAAATGTAACTAAAGATAAGTATAACAAATTGTAAATTATTCTTTAAGATTAAATAAAGAAATCAGTGATATGAATTTGGATCCAACCACAAAATATTTCGTCCTGATCTGGAAGTAACAGGTGGCAGAGCACGCCGTCATGGCTGCACTGTGAGAATTGTGATGTTTCAGCCTTTTCAAATGCAGCCAAGATCAGATTCTCATTGTGTGACTCCTGACGATATGCTCCGACTGCAAATCTTGAGAAATTCCCAGTGTTCTTCACATAAAGAAGCATCTGCAGGATCTCAGCCAAGACACGAAGTCTTCTTCTGCAATGTGAGAGACGTAAGACACTAACGAGGGAAGGCAAATGTTAATGTAAAGCCTGCAGCGCAGCCCCGAGAGATGACACCGCAGCATGAAAGGCCCCCTGATGCACGGATTATGGAGTGGACATGCAGAATCTACCTCTTATAACTGTGAAAGACCATTCATCAGAGAGGGAAAGCTCTAAACTCCTCCAAGAGACGTATCCAAGCTGTTCCCACCAGCCGCTGTAAGGATGTGAGCAGCTCAGCAAATCTGAAACTTCATCATGTTGGGCCCTAATGAACATCTGTCAGAGGGCCCCACTTACCATGTGCCATTTATTGTACAATACTGGCGTCTTATTGTGTGGCAGAGGGGACCTTGCCCCTGCTTGGGCACCAGGGCCAGGGTGCGACTGCTACCTCTGCAACCCCTATTGCTGAACCCCCTAAGCAGAGGTAGGAGATAGCAGTACTGGCAGACCACCTCTGAATGTAAGCAAGGGTGTTCTCATTCACTGACAGCAAACACCTATCATGGAAATGGTGAGAACTGAAACACAGGGGGAGATTTACTAAGCGAAATGGGCAGAATTGTCACTCTCACTCATGTGTTAGACACTTTTTTGCACCTCACAGTTTTAAAAAATAGAGCACCTTCTGTCTGCCAGTCCTTCTTTAACCACCTAACTGTTCTGCCAGAACTGGGAAGTGGAAGGGGGGGGGGGAGGGGGTGCCTTAGCTGCTGATATCTGCTGAATGGTAGGAACTAGAAGCATGGCTTTCATACAAGACCAAAATGACAGCATTAGCCCAAACTAAGCAGGAGATATCACTGTTAGAAATGGAGTCGGGAATAATTTGGCTGAAACTTGCATTTAGTTTCAGCTGTATTCACCAAATTCCGATTTGTAACAGTGATATCTTCCCATGTACTGAAGATAATGCTGTAGTTCAGCTTTCAAACAATACAAAGCCCACATTTCTAGCTGCTGCCAAACCAGAGCTATGAGCAGCTAAAGCAGCCGCCCCCATCCCTTCAGTCTGAAGGAGTGGGGGGGGGGGGAGCAGTTGCAGAGCTGACTGGCTGCAGGAGAAAAGGAAAATAATAAAAATATAAAGAAACGTGGCATTAGCATCAGTGTACTAACCCACTTAATAAAATTATGTTGTTTTTAATGCACAGTCAACGCCGTAAATAAATTCTACAAAATAATACTAAAATATATTATCTTGCTCTCTAAAAATAAAATAAAAGTTATTTACTACATTATTTATATACCCCAAAATGGTTCCTAAAAACCTATAATTATTCCTGCAAAAGAAAAAAATAATTAATAATTAAAAAGTTGTGACTGCTGGAACACAAAGCGGGAAAATATTATTGTCCCTTAAGGTTAAAATTAATTATGTCACTAAGGAGCTAAAAATGCAATTGTGTCCCCTGAGTTGTGTGCAAACAAGATTTACTGCAGGCCCCCGTTGCTCCTAGAGGCTCATTTGCATGGATTAAAACGTGATTTTTCTCAGCAATGCGGGCACATATGGACATGGGACCAACACAGATGCCTTCAGATGCCAAGTGCACATGTAACAGGTCAGCCAGTGTCATAGGTGCAAAACTGCTGACAGATGCCCTTTAGATAAGTGTTACATTTCAGTGGATACTTTGTATTAGTAAGGTTGAGTCCTTCTCATTCTAAGGCCTCATGCACATGACAGTATTTTGCGGACCGTATACTGGCCGTTTTTTCAGTTCAGTATACTGACAGTTCAGTATACTGACTTTAATGGGACCGCAAAAAATACTGAAGTGTCTCCGTATGCCTTCCGTTTCCGTTTTTTCCGTTCCGTTTAAATATAGACCATGTCCTATTCTTGTCTGCAAATCACGTTTAGTGGCTCCATTCAAGTCAATGGGTCTGCAAAAAAAACAGAAAGCATACGGAAGTGCATCCGTATGTCTTCTGTATCCATTCCATTTTTTGCAGACCCATCTATTGAAAATTTTAAGACCAGCCCAATATTTTCTATGGTATTACTGTATACTGTATATGCCATACGGAAAAACGGAACGGAAAAACGGACCGCAAAACACTGAAAAAGCCATACGGTCGTGTGCAAGAGGCCTAATCATGACCCTTCTTGTTTTCTACTGGTTCCGTTTTTTTGTTTTGTTTTACAGCACATAATTAATTTGTCCATTCAGTCATTCATTAATTTAAAAAATAATTCTATTTCTCCATTTGATTGTCATTCATCCTGTCACCGCTCATTTATAAAGGTGTCTACTTCTCTGCTTCGTTCATTCTCCTGTAATCTATTCATCCCCCATTCAGTCATTTCTTTTTATTTCCCTTGGAAATAGCTCATTAGTTGTTAAAAAATAACTAAACTTTTCAACAACTTTATTTACAAATGTCCTAAAAAGAATTCTTCTAATATAATTTATTCATGGATTTTGCTTTTTTACTAAAGAAATAGTCAGCAGCACTACATATCAGAAGCGTACGTGTGTGCGGATTTCACTGTACTGTGGAATGGAGCCGCAGCGAGCACTGGACGGATTGCCGCTCCTGTTCCGTACACACGTACACCGCCGACATGTGCAGTGATTCTAAAGCCCAAGTTCGGCTGACTATTTATTTGGTTAAAAAAAAATCTAAATCCATTATTAAAGTATATTAGAAAAATTAGTTTTAGGACATTTCAATTTTTTTTTTATCTATTCTTAAAAGTTTGTTTGATATTTTATATTTGAGGATGACTAGGAAGCTGTACTGGTTTTTGACTTTCATCTTGTCTTATCCTCCGATCACATCCAAAGCTGCACTTAAAAACCTGCCAATGTCCATTGAGCTTATGGAGCAGGGCCTCATAGCTCACAATTAGGGCTCATTCACATGACCATTGTTTGGGTCTGCATCTGAGCCGCATTTTTTGCCACATCGATGCGGAGCCATTCACTTCAATGGGGCCACAAAACATGCGGATAGCACTCCGTTCTGTGGTCCCGCAAAAAAATAGAACATGTCCTATTCTTGTCCGTTTTTCGGACAAAGTAGTATCCAGCAGAATTGTGAATGCAGCTCTGGATGTGAAAAGAGTAAAAGAAATTGTGTAACCCCCAAATCATCACAAAGTAAAGACAAAGAGATAAGGGCATACATAGAAATAATAAAATATTAAAATAAATGCTGCCAACCTGGTCTTGACCCCCATGCGTGGTCTGCCTTTACGGTACAGAAACCCATCATATAAAGAATTGGAAAAAATATTAAATTCTGAATTTGCATTATTTCTTTCGCTACATTTAGTCACTGCTACAATTGGCTCAGATACAGTACAAGCGCTTGGTGGGCATTTGCATAAAACCCATGAAATGTGTGGCACTGCTCCACTGCTCACACATTACTCAGTATTTTCTGCTCATGTCACAAGTGGGAATAAAAGAAACACAGAAAGCGTATTTACTTTCCATTAACCTGACACCTCTCACTTTGATTTCATGTTCAGAATGAGATTCCTTGTTAACAAGCCTCAATCTGTTAAGATACAAGTTACAAATTAGTTTCAAAGGAGAAAAGTAAACACTGAACATTCCCCTTCAACATCAGCAAAGTATTTCTAGACCTCATATATCACATGTAAAGGCAAACAGGAGCGCTGTCATATTCCTCACATTAAAGAGCTGTCTGCTGTATGATCCACAAACAGAGCAAAATGTATACTGAAGAAGGAGATGACTGGCATACATCATGTTGTGAACAAGAAAAGAACTATAATACTGACTCAAATGTACAAGAATATAACTACTATAATACTGCTCCTGTGTACAAGAATATAACTACTATAATACTGCTCCTATGTACAAGACTATAACTACTATAATACTGCCTCCTATGTACAAGAATATAACTACTATAATACTGCTCCTATGTACAAGAATATAACTACTATAATACTGCTCCTATGTACAAGAATATAACTACTATAATACTGCTCCCTATGTACAAGAATATAAATACTATAATACTGCTCCTATGTACAAGAATATAACTACTATAATACTGCTCCTATGTACAAGAATATAACTACTATTATACTGCTCCTATGTACAAGAATATAACTACTATAATACTGCTCCTATGTACAAGAATATAACTACTATAATACTGCTCCTATGTACAAGAATATAACTACTATAATACTGCCTCCTATGTACAAGAATATAACTACTATAATACTGCTCCTATGTACAAGAATATAACTACTATAATACTGCTCCTATGTACAAGAATATAACTACTATAATACTGCTCCTATGTACAAGAATATAACTACTATAATACTGCTCCTATGTACAAGAATATAACTACTATAATACTGCTCCTATGTACAAGAATATAACTACTATAATGCTGCTCCTATGTACAAGAATATAACTACTATAATACTGCTCCTATGTACAAGAATATAACTACTATAATACTGCTCCTATGTACAAGAGATATAACTACTATAATACTGCCTCCTATGTACAAGAATATAACTACTATAATACTGCTCCTATGTACAAGAATATAACTACTATAATGCTGCTCCTATGTACAAGAATATAACTACTATAATACTGCTCCTATGTACAAGAATATAACTACTATAATACTGCTCCTATGTACAAGGAATATAACTACTATAATACTGCTCCTATGTACAAGAATATAACTACTATAATACTGCTCCTATGTACAAGAATATAACTACTATAATACTGCTCCTATGTACAAGAATATAACTACTATAATGCTGCCTCCTATGTACAAGAATATAACTACTATAATACTGCTCCTATGTACAAGAATATAACTACTATAATACTGCTCCTATGTACAAGAATATAACTACTATAATACTGCTCCTATGTACAAGAATATAACTACTATAATACTGCTCCTATGTACAAGAATATAACTACTATAATACTGCTCCTATGTACAAGAATATAACTACTATAATGCTGCTCCTATGTACAAGAATATAACTACTATAATACTGCTCCTATGTACAAGAATATAACTACTATAATACTGCCTCCTATGTACAAGAATATAACTACTATAATACTGCTCCTATGTACAAGAATATAACTACTATAATGCTGCTCCTATGTACAAGAATATAACTACTATAATGCTGCTCCTATGTACAAGAATATAACTACTATAATACTGCTCCTATGTACAAGAATATAACTACTATAATACTGCTCCTATGTACAAGAATATAACTACTATAATGCTGCTCCTATGTACAAGAATATAACTACTATAATACTGCTCCTATGTACGAGGAATATAACTACTATAATACTGCTCCTATGTACAAGAATATAACTACTATAATGCTGCCTCCTATGTACAAGAATATAACTACTATAATACTGCTCCTATGTACAAGAATATAACTACTATAATACTGCCTCCTATGTACAAGAATATATCTACTATAATACTGCTCCTATGTACAAGAATATAACTACTATAATACTGCTCCTATGTACAAGAATATAACTACTATAATACTGCCTCCTATGTACAAGAATATAACTACTATAATGCTGCCTCCTATGTACAAGAATATAACTGCTTTAATACTGGCTGCTAGTTTCTGAGCTCCTCGTCCTTTCTGGTGTTTTATCCCCTTTCTCAGCTTATAAGCATCGCTCAGATGGGTAAAGTGGGGAGAGATCGCTCTAAAGACCAACAAGAAACCACTCCGGTTCGGTCCAAACAACTCGATATGAACCAGTTCCTGAGGTTCTCGACTCAGCCCTGGCCCCTATTAAGAAGGACCTGGCCAACATTAAAGAGGACCTACGCAACCTAGGACACCGAGTGGCGCTGCTCGAAAAGCGCGAAGAACAGACCTACCAGGTTATTCGGGCACATACCGACCTGCTCAATGAGGCGCTTTTGCGAATTGAAGATCAGTAAAATCGGAATCCCCGAACCTGAGGATCCGAGGCCTACCGGAATTGATCGCTTCTGAATCGCTAAATAAAGTGGCATTAGAAATATTTGCGAACCTCTTAGGCCTGGAGAGAGTTGCAAACATTGTAATCGAGCGTATTCACCTAGCTTTGAGGCCTAAGCCTAAGTCCTCCGATCCTCCTCGGAATGTCGTCTGTGGTCTTCTTAGTTACGTTGACACAGTCGCCCTTATGAGAGCAAGCAGAGAAGCGGACCAACTCTCCTATGACGGTACGCCCATTATGTTCTTCCAGGATCTGGCGCCGTCCACATTGGCTAAACGACATCTACTTCGCCCACTGCTTGAGGCACTTAAATCCTCAGCCACCCCGTTCCGCTGGCTATTCCCTTTCGGTCTTGCAGTAATGGAAAACGGGTGTCAAATCACCATCAGATCCCCAGAGGATTTAAAAATGGCGTGGGGTCTTCTAGGACTTACTCCCATTGAGATTCCCTCGATGCTGGCAGACCTGGAGAAACCACTGCTCCCACCACCTCGGTCAGAGGAATGGAGACCTGTCTCGTCCAGAAAAGTGGCCAAGCTCAAGACTTATCGCCTACTCCCTGCTAAAACCTGAGCTCATACTCCTTTTTACGGTCTGTTGAGACCTTCCATGGTCCGGTTTTGGAGCGTGGCTGCGCTCGTTCAGCACTTTTCTCATATTGGCATAATAAGTTCTGTGCCTTGCTGGAACTTTACGGTCACCTGTTCATCTCAACGCCAACTGAGCCTCGGTCCTGGTAGCTTGTTACTGTGATGCCTGGTTTGTGGAAGTCTAATTCCAAGCTGCTCTGCTCACTCACCATGTTTGGTAGCTTGGGCTACCCAGCCTTTCCATCTGATTGTCCCTCCCCTGATGGCCTTTTTTCGGCCCTCACTAGCTCTTCGGGATCAGGTTGCTCTCCGTGATGAAAAAGGGTCTCTCTCGAGTCAGGTGCCCAGTGGAGCTATTGTTTTTGGTTCTGTATCTGCTATTAATGTACTTGTTTGTTTTGTACTCCCCCTTCCTTCCTTTTGTGTCTTCTCCCCTCCCCTTCTACAGATGTCGCCCATAGATCGTCTAGGAGCTATGATCTACTTACACACTTTAAGATGGAGTCCGTTATGAATTATCTTCTCTCAACGTTCGGGGGTTGAACGAGCCATGTAAGAGATCTCAGGTACTAGCTCTACTACAGAGTGGACAAAGTGTCGATTGCTTGCTTCCAGGAAACTAATTTCCGCACGGGTAAGATCCCTACCTTACCGCCTAAAAATTTTTCTCATAGCAGCGATAGCTCGGCTAGCAGGGGTGCCAGCATAGCGATTCACAAACAGCTTCCATTTAAGCACTCTACACTCTCCTCAGACCCTGAGAGTCGATATCTGTTTGTAAAGGGAACTAGCGCTGACACAGCGGTTACCCTCGCGAATGTCTATGCTCCTAACCGGGGTCAAGTAGCATGGCTTGTTTAAACTCTCGCTTCGTTATCCTCTTTTAGGGAGGAAATGGATATTCTAGGCGGAGATTTCAATGTCGCCCTTGGGCCGGCATTAGACTCTTCTAACAAAAAGTCAGCCATAACGTCTGAGACGCTTGAAACTTGCTTTGAAGAGGTTAGGTGTTATAGACATCTGGCATGCCCTCAACCCCTCTGGTAAAGACTTTACCTTTTATTCCAGTGCTAAACTCTCCTATCACAGACTTGATTATCTATTCCTTTCTACTGTATATGCCGATAAGGTCACTCTAGCTAAAATAGGGAACATTACCCTTTCCGACCACGCCCTTATCTTTTTAGATGTCTCTTTGCACTGCCTCCCAAAGAAGGAATAGAACTGGCGTATCAATCATACCCTTATCCTAGACCCCTCCTGTACCTCCAAGTTGTCTTCTTCGCTAAAAGAGGTTTTTGAGCGCAACACCTCTGGTTCTTCTGCTCCCCAACTCCCCCCGCCCATCATATGGGTAGTCATAAGGGGACAATGATCGCCCTAGGGGCGCATCTTAAAAACAGCATTCGCAGGCTAGGACTGAATTGCCTCTCGCATAGCAACTCTTGAACTAGCTCATAAGCACTCCCAAGACCTCAGTTATGCTGCTGAGCTCTCGGAAGCTCGGGCTAAACTTAAAAACTTGCTGAGTGTCACCTCAGCTAAACTAACTCCTTATGCGCGCTAAGTTCCGTGCCTATGTCCACGGAAATAAGGGGAACAGGCTAAAGAAACAACGCACTGACTCCTTTATCGCTGCGGTCAAAGACGCTAGAGGTATATTACATAAATCTACCCCCGATATAGCGAAAGCCTTTTGTGCTTTCTATACAGACCTTTATAACCTAGCTCCCACCAACCAACCCACGCCGGAACATGTCTCAGAGGCAACCGCAAACTTCCTCTCCGCCCTACAACTCCCATCCATTACTCCTTTGCAATCATCCCAGCTGCAGGCACCAATCACCGACACCGAGATCCTGAAGGTCCTCTCTTCCATCCCATCCAGGAAGAGTCCAGGCCCGGATGGCTTTTCTATATCCTACTATAAAACCTTTAAACATATTTTAGTACACCATTTTAAGACCCTTTGTAATTGCTTACTTATCGGGGGTTCCCTCCCTCGCCAATCGCTTTCGGCCCACATAACTGTTATCCATAAAGAAAACAAGGACCCCCTAAGCTGTGGTAGTTACCGTCCAATTTCCCTTTTGATCACAGATGTAAAATGGTGGGCAAAGATCTTGGCCCATCGAATCCAGGCTGTTCTTCCTGACATCATAAATAGGGAACAGGTGGGGTTTGTCTCTGGCAGACAGGGATGCAAGAACATGGCGCACCTGATACACCTAGTGGTGCGAGCTGGACAGGCTTCTACGTCTTTGGCCTTACTTAGCACAGAAGCAGAGAAGGCCTCCGACAGGGTCAGCTGGCACTTTATGACTCGGGCCCTGTCGAAATTTGGCCTCCCTGACCAATTTGTCTCAGCTATTTTTTCTTTGTATTCTTCCCCCTCTGCCAGGGTCAGGATCAACGGTACCCTCTCAACGGCCTTTTCCATTACCAATGGCATGAGGCAAGGATGTCCGTTGTCTCCTGCCCTTTTTGTCATTGTTATGGAAACGCTGCTCGCTAAAATTAGACAGGACCCAGACATTGATGGGATCCGAGTGGGCTTACATACTCACCTTACTGCAGCCTTCGCCGATGACCTTCTGGTTATTACCTCCAACCCCGAGTCCTCCTTCCCCAGACTGCGTGCCCTCTTTGAGGAGTTTGGATTGGTCTCCAATTTTAAAATCAACTACAGCAAGTCTATGGCCCTAAATGTCTCCTGTCCAATCGCGATTATTGAAGATCTTAAACGTGTCACGGATTAAGGATTTGGTCACCCTGAACCATGCCCCCTTGCTTAGTTCTATTAGATCCCACTTGCGCTCTCTGAGACTCCCCTTCATCTCGTAGATAGGAAGAAAAAATTATCTCAAGGCCTTTATGGTCCCTAAGCTCTTATAATTAATCCAGACACTACCTATCTGGTTGCCCCGTTCCATCTTTGTGGAGGTACGCCGCATTTTTTCCTTTTTTGTTTGGGCGGGCAAATCCCCTAGGATTGCTTATTCTGTCTTGACTCGAGAAAGGAAACTTGGGGGTTTTGGTCTCCCTAATATATACCTTTGCTATAAAAGCCTCATTATTAGGTAAAGGACTTAGCCTCCTCTCCTGTCAATCAGTAAACCTCTGTTCCCAACTGGAACGGGATATACTGACCTATAAAAAAAAGTTGGTCCTTTGGGAATTATGTACGAGAACGGCCAATAATAGGTTTTCATTTCCCATATGGAACGGCCTTCTGGTAGAATGGGCCAAACTGTATCAGTCCCGAGTTCTCAGTTTCCCTAGCCCCGTCTGCCACTTTACCTACTTCAGTTCAACATACACCCAACAGCCCTTGAACCATCTGGGATATGGCCACTACTATCGGATCTTACTTTGCAGGATATTACCTCTGATACAGGAGGGTTGGCCTAGAGTGGGGTCCGTGAACTTCCAAAGATCAGGGAGGCCTCTTTGGCCTTTAGGAAGGATTTAGCCCTTCTCAAAACGCTACCTCGGCCTTCTGAATCTCCTTCTTGGATGGAGAAAAGGCCTGCCTCCACCCGCCTCCCGTCTAAACCACTATCTATACTATACAGGGAGCTGCTCTCCTCCGCACCCCCAGATTTACAGTTCTTGAAGGCCTGGGAGAAAGAGCTCTCAATAAATTGCAGTAAAATCCACCCAGGTTGGACCCAGGTTGAAAACCTGTTGAATAGAGTCTGTGCTTCCCAGGTTCAGTTAGAAGCTAAATTGATTTTGCTCTGGTGCCCTAATGACTCCCTGACCCCTTCTAGATCTAACCTACCGACTATGCTTATAACCGCGGCTCGCTTACTGATACCCCTCTTACGGAGGAGCGATCCCCCCCCCCCTCCATCTCGACATGGATTGAGAGAACGAAACAAATATTTAGCTTTGAAGAGCTGGCACATTGGGAAACTCATACCAGACCTCAGTTTCTAAAGTTATGGCTCCCTTGGAAACGATTCTGAAATTTTTAGAATCTCAACATTTACGACATCTTATGCAACCCCCCTCCCTGGTCCTCTCCTCCCTCCTCTTCCCTTGTCAGCTCCCCCCTTTCTTTTTTGTCTTTTTGTCATATGTTTTGCGCGTCTAAATATGTTATTTCATACATTTAAGGAATTATCATCAATGCCTTGGACTGCGTTGGTATAGGATTATATTGCCAGCTGCGACTGGCTTATTGTGCTGACATATCTTGTCCTTGGTGATATTTTGCTTCTCAATGACAGAGACTTGGTTCTTGAGAATTATCTCTTATGCTTATTTTTTGTGCCGCACTACCTGTGTTATTCTTGTCATTGACATTGATCAATGTTTATTTGGCTTTATTGAAAAACCCTAATAAAATGTTAACTTGAAAAAAAAAGAGTATTGGTTCACAATATAACTACTATAATACTGCTCATATGTAGAAGAATATATTTACTGTAATACTGCTCCTATGTACAAGAATAAACCTACTATAATACTGCCTCCTATGTACAAGAATATAACTACTATAATACTGCCTCCTATGTACAGGAATATAACTACTATAATACTGCCCCTATGTACAAGAATATAACTACTATAATACTGCCTCCTATATACAAGAATATAACTACTAAAATACTGCTTCCTAAGTACAAGAATATAACTACTATAATACTGCTTCCTATGTACAAGAATATAACTACTATAATATTGCTCCTATGTACAAGAATATAACTACTATAATACTGCTCCTATGTACAAGAATATAACTACTATAATACTGCTCCTATGTACAAGAACATAACTACTATAATACTGCCTTCTATGTACAAGAATATAACTACTATAATACTGCTCCTATGTACAAGAATATAACTACTATAATACTACTCCTATATACAAGAATATAACTACTATAATACTGCTCCTATGTACAAGAATATAACTACTATAATACTGCTCCTATGTACAAGAATATAAATACTATAATACCGCTCCTATGTACAAGAATATAACTACTATAATACTGCCTCCTATGTACAAGAATATAACTACTATAATACTGCCTCCTATGTACAAGAATATAACTACTATAATACTGCTCCCATGTACAAGAATATAACTACTACAATCCTGCTCCTATGTACAAGAATATAACTACTATAATACTGCTCCTATGTACAAGAATACAACTACTATAATACTGCTCCTATGTACAAGAATATAACTACTATAATACTGCTCCTATGTACAAGAATATAACTACTATAATACTGCCTCCTATGTACAAGAATATAACTACTATAATACTGTTCCTATGTACAGGAATATAACTACTATAATACTGCTCCTATGTACAAGAATATAACTACTATAATACTACTCCTATGTACAAGAATATAACTACTATAATACTGCCTCCTATGTACAGGAATATAACCACTATAATACTTCTCCTATGTACAAGAATATAACTACTATAATACTCCTCCTATGTACAAGAATATAACTACTATAACTACTGGAATGGGTGCTAAGCTGCAGAATGCACTGCATACTGTATGGCACCATTTGCCTGCAGCTTTGTCCGCTTTATTGTTCCCTGCACCCTGGTTTAGCATATATCGTTTTTTATAAATTATTGTCTTATGTATGTCAGTATAGTAACCTGCACTGTACTGAATCTGCCGGCAGTGTTCGGGGCATCCCCAGCTCTGTATTACATGGTGAAATGACACTTTAAGCTGACAGAAGATGAAACACGACTATATCATTGACCTCCCCTCCCCTCAAAATCAAGGGGGAAATCACTTAGCTAACATCCTAATATTATTTTTAATGTGCAGGACATGGTGATTCTCCATGGGAAAATGTAACTAAGCTCCATGACGTGAAAAAGAAATCATACGGAGATAAGAGGAAACTGAATGAATACATTACTTACATAGGGTAAGGGATATAAATGATGTCAGATCCTAGAAATGGGGGGAAAAACAGGAGAGAAAAGAAGGAAAAATGTTTTTACATGAAAGTGCTACACAGTCTAAAACAAGGGGAAAGGAGGGAAGAAGGAAGGCAAGAAGGATAGACAGGAAGGAAGGAAAGGAAGAATGGAAGGAATAGAAGGAAGGAGGGAAAAAGGTGGTATAGAATGAAGGAAGAAGGGGAGAGGAGGAAGGTAGGAAGGAAAGATATCAAAGAAAGCATAATAGTAAGGAATAGAAAAAGGAAGGAAAGAAGGATAGCCAGGAAGGAAGGAAAGCAACAAAGAAAGGAAGGAGGGAAAACAGTGGCATAGATGAAGGAAGCAGGGGAGAGGAGGAAGGTAGGAAGGAAACACATGAAAGAAAGGAGAGTAGTAAGGAAGGGAAGAAGGAAGAGAAGGTAATAAAAGATGGTAAAGAACGAAGAAAGAAAGTAAGGGAAGGAGGGTGGAAAGGAATGGGAAGGAAAGAAATAGATGGTGTAAAAGAACAAAGAAAGGAAGGAAGGAAGGAAGGAGGGCAGAAAGGAACAGAGGAAGGAATAAAATGAATAAAGGTAGGTAGAGTGGAAAACAATTACAGAAGGAAGGAAGGGAATAAAAGGTGTTATAGAAGAAAGGGAAAGTAGAAAGGAAATAAATTAAGGAAGGCACTTCTGCAAATGGCATTTATCATGTAGAGAAACTTAATACCAGGCTCTTACTAATGTATTGTGATTGTCCATATTGCTTCCTTTGCCGGCTAGATTAATTTTTCAATCACATTTTACACTGCGCGTTTCCATGGTTACGACCACCCTTTGAGATCCTGCATCAGTGGCTATGCTTGCACACTATAGGAAAAAGCATCGGCCTATGTGTGCTCCTATGGTCCCGGCCGTCATAGAGGCTGGCGCTATTTTCTATAGTGGGCAAGCGCGGCCGCCGATGCTGGATTGCAGGGTGGTCGTAACCATGGAAACGAGAAGTGTATAATGTGATGGAAAAATGAGTCTAGTTAACAAATATGGACAATAACAATACAGACATTAGTAAGTGCCTTGTATATCACCTACTTATATAAGATCTCTCCCCGTCTGTCGTCTTCGGTGACTATAAATTCTGATTCCGCCAGCGTCTCGATAATCACACACATTATCCTGACATTCTATCTTTAATCCGCATTCAGATTTTGTAAGTTGTAAGCTCAGATGGAAATCCCATGGACGCCCATTCCTGGCTGTTCATAATCATCTGTTTTCTATAAAATTAGTCACCTTTTCTGCAAATATCCATTGTTCTGACCAATTAGATCTTGCCCGTGAATTACCTCAGTCATATTTGTTAATAGGGAATGTATCGAAAATCTGAAAAAACATTACGTATATCAGATTTTCATTGTAAACAGAATTTTTTGTTTCATTTTTTGGGTCTTATCTTATTTTGTTATGTAACTTTCCATATAAAATGAGCTTGGAATATTGCACTACCTGGCATATGCATACTCAGACAGGACGGAAGTCCCTCCAGGTAAGGTTTTCAAAATATAAAATATCTACAACATTAAATACAATAATAAACCCATTGGGGAGATTTATCAAAATGGAGTAAAAGGAAAATGGCTTAGTTGCCAATAGTAACCAATCAGATTCCATCTTACATTTTCCAAAGGAGCTCAGAAAATAAAAGGTGGAATCTGATTGGTTGCTATGGGCAACTAGGAAAGTTCTACTTTACTCCAGTTTGATCAATTTCCCCCATTGTTTCTCTTTTATAGACTGATTCCTAAAGAACTCAATTGCCATACATGAGCCGTTCCCTTCCATTGCCTGAAAGGGACCTCACATAAATAGGCACCTTTCCTACCTAAGAAATGAAGGAAATGAACAAAGCAAAGCAGAGTAGGAAGGAAGCAAAAGAAAAAGGATGGGAAGGAAGGAAGCAAAAAAAAAAAAAAGATGGGAAAGAAGGAAGGAAGGAAGGAAAGAAAGAGAAAAATGATTAAACTAAAGCAGAGTAGGAAGGAAGCAAAAGAAAAAGGATGGGAAAGAAGGAAGCAAAAAAAAAGATGGGAAAGAAGAAAGGAAGGAAGGAAGGAAGGAAAAGAAAAAGGATGGGAAGAAAGGAAGCAAAAAAAAAAAAGATGGGAAAGAAGGAAGGAAGGAAGGAAGGAAAGAGAAAAATTAATAAACTAAAGCAGAGTAGGAAGGAAGCAAAAGAAAAAGGATGGGAAGGAAGGAAGCAAAAAAAAAGATGGGAAAGAAGAAAGGAAGGAAGGAAGGAAAAGAAAAAGGATGGGAAGAAAGGAAGCAAAAAAAAAAAAAAAGATGGGAAAGAAGAAAGGAAGGAAGGAAGGAAGGAAAGAGAAAAAAGAATAAACTAAAGCAGAGTAGGAAGGAAGGGAATAAAGGATGGTAAAAGATGAAGGAAGAGAGAAAAGGAAAAAAGGAAGAGAAGAAAGGAAAGGAGGAAGAAAATTAATAAAGGAAAGCACAGTAGGAAGGAAGGAAGTTAGGGAATAAAGGATGGTAAAGCATGAAGGAATAAAGGAAGAGAAGGAGGATGAAAAGGAACAAAGGAAGGGAAAGAAGGAAGCTCCCTATTCACTTTGGGGCCCTGCACTTGGAGCAGTTCACAGAGGTGGGCCCCACATGTATCAGACATATATGGCAAATCCTATCAATATGCCATAAACGTACCGAATGAGAATGGTCCTTTATCTTAAAGGGGTTTGTGGAGGTGGAAGATTCCCTGTCAGTAATTTTATGAATAAATGAGCAGCAGCAGAAATTAAGCAGTGGTGTGAATAGGAACCTGCAGCTCCAGAGATGAGGCAGGAGAGGGATAACAATGGGAGCTGTATGATGTAACAATATAACAAATGTAACAAAAATGTGACAACTTCCTGTAAACATTCTACTGTTCCACACTCAGCCTGCTTTATGGCCAATATGATCTCAGTGAGATTTCCTCCTCTAATCAATACTTTTCAGCAGTTTATTTGAGTTATCTGATTCTCAAAAAGCTGGGTGACAATCAGTATGCCAACCATTACGTAGATCTGCCCAGTCAATATAAGAAACAAAGAATGGAAAACGATATAACTAGTCTACTTTACCATTCAGGAATTTGGAAAATCTGGAAGATGAGTTCTGCGAACACCCAGCTTTCCTGGAAACAGGAACAACTATACTGCAGATGAATTTTTTTTGTGTAAGGACATGGAGGGGTTCACATACTTTTACAGAGCTCTCCTACCACTGCACCACATATACGGGTCGATGTGAGTCAAGCTTCTGAATATGTGACTAAGGGAGCATCAAAGACTGCCCTGAGTGAGGTTACTGCAAATTAAACCCGGGGGGCCCGGCCCGGATCACCTCCATTACTTATAATCTGTGAATTCAGGACGGCAATGCAGATGTCACAGATCATCTTCAAATATGGAAGGAATATAAACCCCTGAGACGTCGGCTTCAGTGACATTCTTTACTCACCCACTCGTTCTAGTGTCACTTCTACCGAGGGTCTGGGCTTATTGTGGATAACGTATGTCCCAAAGTCAGTGCACCCCCTTCTGATCAGTAGCTTTAACCATGTCTAAGATAATCCAGCATGCAGATGTGTCCTTCCTTACCTTTCCTCTCGGCTCGACATATCTTGTGATGAACGGCACAAGATAAAAATTCTCACTTCCTTGCTGGTCCTCGGTTATACTGCATGTAAATTTGTAAAGTGGGAAATCGGAGACCTACTGAAGGGTAAGGTCCAGGGGCGTAGCTAAAGGCTCATGGGCCCTGGTGCAAGAGTTCATCTTGGGCCCCTCTTCCCTCCGTGCTTTGTGTGTCTTCTTATGTGGCACAAGTGTCTTTGGGCCCCCTCAGGCTCCTGGGCCGGTAGCGACTGCTACCTCTGCACCCCCTATAGCTACGCCCCTGGTAAGGGTGGAAAAGTCTGTGTAAAAGAAACTTAGTCAAAAAGTTCACAGCTCTCACCTGCATATATTCCATCCGGAGCACGGACACTATCCCAGGGTCCACAGGAACAAATAGAAATAAACGAAGACGTCCAGCTCCAAGATGTTTAAAAGGTGTTTTTCCAATACTTTATTCTTCAATAAAAAGTGCATATACAGTGCAGATAGGAATATTTTCTCAGATCAACGCGTTTCAGACTATATCAATCACAGTCCTTCCTCATGATCCCCCCATCATGAGGAAGGACTGTGATTGATATAGTCTGAAACGCGTTCATCTGAGAAAATATTCCTATACTTAGTTTATGAGTTTATGAAAATATTCCTATACTTAGTTTATGAGGTTTGTGGAGGTCTTACCCTCCCGGACCCCACCCCATTTCTAATGAATGCGGTTAAGATGTAGTACCACTTTTGGCTGAGCAGTGGGAATCCATACACATTAGAGCAAAGCTGGGTGAACCTACAGATTGTGTGCATGGGTTCCTCTTGACTCTCCCTCGACAGATGGATGTCAGTGGAATCATGGATTGGGCATGCTGAATTTCAGCGCTCAATCTCAGGGTAGATAAGCCACCGCCAGGGGTATCTGGCAGCGCCTTACTCAACTCTCCTCATTCAGAACTGAGTCGAGCCCCCATGCAGCCTCTTTGTGAGTAAATGGATGAGGTGAGTATGTATGACCGTTCCTCGTCATTGCGAATTCAATTTCTTTGTGGAATTCAGCGAAGCCTCCGAATCAAATTTTTCATAACTTCGCTCATCTCTAGTAGTTTTATCACCAGCTGGAGCCACAGGAACCACAGAGTAACATGTTACCTTACAAACTGCTTCTCGGGGGCTTCATGCTTAGGAGCCTTCATCACTAAACAGCTATACCCAATGCCAGGTGGCAGCTCGACTAGGGTAAAGCCATTGTCAATAATCTCTGGAGTGGGGAAGACATGTTTTGGAGGGTGCAGTCTATGGGGGAAATCTGGGTTTGGTACATGACAGAAGGACACTTTTTGACTAAATGTTTAGAGCTTAACGTAAAGTTTTGAGGAAGAAAACTACTGATCCAGGGATTGAGTTCCAGTGGATGATGGACTTCGTGACAACAGTTTAGTGACGTCTTCTCCTGAGGACAAAGAGAGATCAAAACTGGTTTCTAGAGGAAAACCTTGACTGCAAAGAGGCCACATCTCAGCCACGTGGGACACCCATGTGAGGTGAACTTATGCCCAATCTCACCAAAGTTGTTGTGGTTGAATGGACGGGACCATCAAAGCCTTGACCTAAAATCTGGTGGTAACCTTTTCAGATTGTGAGCTGTTCCCGAAGCCCGCATGGAGGCGAAGTTCAGGGTGCACATACGTATGACCCCCGTAGATTACAGAAAGTTCAGCTATTTCAACTCCACACAATTTTTCTTCAAAGCAAATCTCCAGTCGTGAAATCTGACCCTAAACCGAGCGTATCTGGAATGATCCTCGCCGGCTCAGTCATCACTTTCATTAGTATATTTTCTGCAGCAAACAAATGAAGCAAATTAGAACCTGTAAACCCACAAAATCTGCTAAAATTAGAAACCCACAGAGGCCCTCAGAATGGTTTAACATCATCAAAACAGATGATGTCCTGTGCAGCGGTCCCAGCAGAGTCCTCACGCACTGCCTGCAATGGGCTCAGAAAGCGGGGGGAGACCCAATCACTGGTCCTCAGGACTGCAGCGCCATCTTGTGGTCACAATAACACCATTTCAGCAGCAAATAGAAGTTGTTTTTTGGAAACCCCTTTGGCCGTCGTACACGCTCCCAATGGGGGGGCACCTGGTCTGCCAGAGACTCATGAACATATCCAGTTATACAGGTGTGTCGCTATAGAAGGTGCACAGGTAAAAGCTGTCCCTGGATCCTGGTACCTCAGGAAGCCGTAGGGATCCTCTGCCACATAAGAAGGCACGAGTATTTGAGAATTAGTACATGGTAGGGCGGTGCTTTTATAGGTTTGTATGGGGGCCCAGGTGTTTGAGGTTACACCTCGGCTGGTATAATCCCTCTCCCTTTAAATGGATGCATTTTAGGACCCATTAAAGCAGGCATGCTCAACCTGTGGCCCTCCAGCTGTTGCAAAACTACAACTCCCATCATTCCCTGACAGCCTACAGCTATCATCCTACAGCAGGGCATTGTGGGAGTCAACAGCTGGAGGGCCGCAGGTTCAGCATCCCTGCATTAAAGTCTTGGAACCCCTTTTCAGCTGAGCTTAGACAACCCGATGATCAGAAGAACCCCGGGAGGTCCGGGTCTTGCAGACATAATACAGACATTAAAATACGTCCTACATATGATTTGCATATCAAAGCTCCTGGACAACTTTCTGACAACCCCTACGGCAGCCGCATTAGGCCCCTTTTACACGGGCGAGTTTTCCGTGCGGGTGCAATGCGTGAGGTGAAAGCATTGCACCCGCACTAAATCCGGACCCATTTATTCAATGGGGCTGTGCACATGAGCGGTGATTTTCCTGCATCACTTTTGCTTTGTGTGAAAATCGCAGCATGTTCTATATTCTGTGTTTTTCACGCAACGCATGCCCCATAGAAGTGAATGGGACTGCGGGAAAATCGCAAGCAAGTGCGGATGCGGTGCGATTTTCCCACATGGTTGCTAGGAGACTATCGGGATGGGGACCCGATCTTTATTATTTCCCCTTATACCATGGTTATAAGGGAAAATAATAGCATTCTTTAATACAGAATGCTTAGTAAAAGCACAATTGAGGGTTAAAAATAACAAAAGATTAACTTACCTCCTCCAATTGATCGCGTAGGTGCCGGTCTCCTGTTCTCTCTTCAGCTGTGGGTAAAGGACCTGTGGTGATGTCACTGAGCTCATCACATGGTTTATCACCATGGTGATGGATCATGTGATGGACCATGTGATGAGCTCAGTGACATCACCACAGGTCCTTTACCCACAGCTGAAGAGAGAACAGGAGACCGGCACCCATTAATTGGAGGAGGTGAGTTAATCTTTTCTTATTTTTAACCCTCAGATGTCTCTTCACTATGCATTCTGTATTGAGAATGCTATTATTTTTCCTTATAACCATGTTATAAGGGATAATAATAAAATCGACATAACACCTAACCCAAGCCCGAACTTTAGTGATGAAGTCCGGGTTCAGGTCTGGGTACCAAACATGCTGATTTTTCGCACTTGCGTGCAAAACGCATTAAAACACTTTGCACTCGCACGGAAAAATCGCGCATTTTTCCGCAACGCACCCGCATCTATGTGTGAAAGAGGCCTTAGTTGTCAGCCAGCTTTCCTGGCAAGGTGGATTTTCAGTATTTTTTGCTGTAGAATATTTCTAATTTTTTTTCATCCAGATCTATAGTTTCAGTGATTTACAATGACCCATGTGACAGGACGCGCTGACAAGCAGGTAGCGTCCTCACCGTGAAATGAGCCCGAGCGTCATCCAGTTTACTGTACGAGATCCCGCCTGCGCACTGTGATGACCATGCATTGCGCAGGCGGGATCTAGTCAAGTACACTGGATGATGCCAGAGGCTTACAGGGCAGGCCGAGCAGTAGGCCGGGGAGGGGGTGTGTGAGAAGAAGGAAGAGCGGCCTGGGCACTTGCGAGCCCTCATTTACCTATGAATAAAACCATTTGATTCGTCTACAGCGCTATGTAAGCGGCGTACAATGGCATACTGGGTGACAGACTCCCTTTAAGAATAAAAAAAATTATGAAAAAGTTACTGCACGCTGAAATACTCTGTGCTGCTGAAAGACCCTGCATGCTCAGTCTGTGACACCCTCCTCACCTACCACCACACACACAAGGTCAATATATTCCTTTTCTGAAATCCTCTGTGCTGCTGGACAACTGTTCACCTTCTAGTATGTAGCTCGCACCCTTAAATACTCTGTGCTGGCACTCTGACACTTCCAATATCTTTAAGGGCTCATGGACAAGAAGCTGTGCGGCCCATGCCCCTGCTGTGGACCACAAAATTCACTCCGCACCGCAAAAACAATAGAACATGTTCTGTTGTTTTGCCGTGCGGACTGAAACATATTTTTTGTCCATGTCCGCTTTTTTTGCAGCCCGTACGCGGAACAGCTCATTTCAATGGGGGAGCAAAAAAAAACGGAAATGACTCGTGCATTCCATCTTCACCTGTCTGCAAGTCCATTCCGCAAAAAAATAGAACATGTCCTATTCTTGTCCGTTTTGCAGACAGGCATTGTTACAATGATCCGCCAAAAATACGGATGTAACAAGGATGTCACCCGTTTTTTTTTTTTTGCGGATCGGTGTGCATGAGCTCTCAAGTCTGCGGGCCTCTCGTCTGGCATCTTGCTGAAAACTAGACACAGCAGAAGCAGTTTGACCGATGTGAGGCACGAGGTTCTCCTGAGAGCCGCGTCGAGCGCTGACCTCATGAGAATCGGATCCTTCGCCATTGTGTATTTTAGGTTTAGTTACATTTTCCGTGTGGTGTCCAGGAAGCTTTCAGGAATGTAATCGTTACTCCACATACTTTCCCTGCCGCTATCTCAAAGCCACCTGAGTATTCAGCTCCGCAGCGCTCTGGGATCGCTCTCAGGCCGATAACAGGATTTAAAGGGAACATGTCACTGAGAAAAGCAGAACTGTAGATCAAATATGGTGGAAGTAACCTGCAGAACATTACTGTGGAAATAACCTGCAGAACATTACTGTGGAAATAACCTGCAGAACATTACTGCGGAAATAACCTGCAGAACACTACTGTGGAAATAACCTGCAGAACACTACTGTGGAAATAACCTGCAGAACATTACTGTGGAAGTAACTGGCAGAACACTACTGCGGAAATAACCTGCAGAACATTACTGTGGAAATAACCTGCAGAACATTACTGCGGAAATAACCTGCAGAACACTACTGTGGAAATAACCTGCAGAACACTACTGTGGAAATAACCTGCAGAACATTACTGTGGAAGTAACTGGCAGAACACTACTGCGGAAATAACCTGCAGAACATTACTGCGGAAATAACCTGCAGAACACTACTGTGGAAATAACCTGCAGAACACTACTGCGGAAATAACCTGCAGAACACTACTGTGGAAATAACCTGCAGAACACTACTGTGGAAATAACCTGCAGAACACTACTGTGGAAATAACCTGCAGAACACTACTGTGGAAATAACCTGCAGAACACTACTGCGGAAATAACCTGCAGAACACTACTGTGGAAATAACCTGCAGAACACTACTGTGGAAATAACCTGCAGAACACTACTGTGGAAATAACCTGCAGAACACTACTGCGGAAATAACCTGCAGAACACTACTGCGGAAATAACCTGCAGAACATTACTGTGGTTATAACCTGCAGAACATTACTGTGGAAATAACCTGCAGAACATTACTGCGGAAATAACCTGCAGAACATTACTGTGGAAATAACCTGCAGAACACTACTGGGAAATAACCTGCAGAACACTACTGCGAAAATAACCTGCAGAACACTACTGCGGAAATAACCTGCAGAACACTACTGTGGAAATAACCTGCAGAACACTACTGTGGAAATAACCTGCAGAACATTACTGTGGAAATAATCTGCCGAACACTACTGCGGAAATAACCTGCAGAACACCACTGTGGAAATAACCTGCAGAACATTACTGTGGAAATAACCTGCAGAACACTACTGTGGAAATAACCTGCAGAAAATTACTGTGGAAATAACCTGCAGAACACTACTGCGGAAATAACCTGCAGAACATTACTGTGGAAATAACCTGCAGAACATTACTGTGGAAATAACCTGCAGAACACTACTGTGGAAATAACCTGCAGAATACTACTGTGGAAATAACCTGCAGAACACTACTGTGGAAATAACCTGCAGAACATTACTGTGGAAGTAACCTGCAGAACACTACTGTGGAAATAACCTGCAGAACACTACTGCGGAAATAACCTGCAGAACATTACTGTGGAAATAACCTGCAGAACATTACTGTGGAAATAACCTGCAGAACACTACTGTGGAAATAACCGGCAGAACACTACTGTGGAAATAACCTGCAGAACACTACTGTGGAAATAACCTGCAGAACACTACTGCGGAAATAACCTGCAGAACATTACTGTGGAAATAACCTGCAGAACACTACTGTGGAAATAACCTGCAGAACTTTACTGCGGAAATAATCTGCAGAACACTACTGTGGAAATAACCTGCAGAACATTACTGTGGAAATAACCGGCAGAACACTACTGTGGAAATAACCTGCAGAACACTACTGTGGAAATAACCTGTAGAACACTACTGTGGAAATAACCTGCAGAACACTACTGTGGAAATAACCTGCAGAACACTACTGCGGAAATAACCTGTAGAACATTACTGTGGAAGTAACCGGCAGAACACTACTGTGGAAATAACCTGCAGAACACTACTGTGGAAATAACCTGTAGAACATTACTGTGGAAGTAACCGGCAGAACACTACTGTGGAAATAACCTGCAGAACACTACTGTGGAAATAACCTGCAGAACACTACTGTGGAAATAACCTGCAGAAAATTACTGTGGAAATAACCTGAAGAACACTACTGTGGAAATAACCTGCAGAACACTACTGTGGAAATAACCTGCAGAACACTACTGCGGAAATAACCTGCAGAACACTACTGTGGAAGAACCCTGCAGAACACTACTGCAGAAATAACCTGCAGAACACCACTGTGGAAATAACCTGCAGAACATTACTGCGGAAATAACCTGCAGAACACTACTGCGGAAATAACCTGCAGAACATTACTGTGGAAATAACCTGCAGAACATTACTGCGGAAATAACCTGCAGAACACTACTGCGGAAATAACCTGCAGAACACTACTGTGGAAGTAACCTGCAGAACACTACTGCAGAAATAACCTGCAGAAAATTACTGTGGAAATAACCTGCAGAACACCACTGTGGAAATAACCTGCAGAACACTACTGCAGAAATAACCTGCAGAACACTACTGTGGAAATAACCGGCAGAACACTACTGCAGAAATAACCTGCAGAACACCACTGTGGAAATAACCTGCAGAACACTACTGTGGAAATAACCTGCAGAACACTACTGCGGAAATAACCTGCAGAACACTACTGCGGAAATAACCTGCAGAACACTACTGCGGAAATAACCAGCAGAATATTACTGTGGAAATATGGATGCGAATGGAGGATGTGTTAAAGCTTTCCATGATAAGTGCAGCTCTTTCTGTATATCATGTGCAGTGATCACGGCCAGAAGTGAAATGGTTAAAACTTGCTAATACAAAGGCTGCACGGCTCGCCCGATCTCCCTCCGTATCATTTACGTCTCGCTCATGCTTCCCACGTGTACAAAGGCTTTCAAAAGCAATAAATAACAACCTGCTCAGTTCCTGCAGGAGCAAAGAATAAACCGATAAAATCTCAGGCCTTTATGGCAGCAGCCAGGCGCTTTTTATTTCAGTCATCAAGGCTGAGAGCGAGCAGAAGGTAATGGGAGCGAGCGGAGACGTGACGGCGTAAAAATCTGGAAGGTTACAAGGATCTGGCAATGCTGAGGTCATGGAATACCAGAAACGGCACGCGGAAACTTCAAAGACAACGAAAAAGAAAAGGCCGGATAAAAGAAAGCAATGAACAGACCGAAAGAGGGAAATACACAGAATTCATAAATAGGGATTATTATCATCAGAGTACGCTCATTTATGGAGTCAATAAAATAGAGGTCCATAAATTATACACCGCCACGGTCCTAGAGTACTCCGCTATACAGGGAATATATACCAAGAGCAAACACATGTACTCAGAGCAGAAATCAGACTGAGCCTTAGGACTCATGCACACGACCGTTGTTGTTTTGCGGTCCGTTTTTCACCCATCTGAGTTTTTTCTTCACTATGATTTAGGTCCTCTTCCGTTCCGTTATTCCACAAAACATATCCGTATGGTTTCCGTTTTTGATCCGTTTTTTGTGGATTGGAAATGGAAACAGTAACTTATTAATCACCAAACACATGAGCAACATGGGCTGCGCATAGCATTTCTACAGTATGGATCCGCAAAATACGGATAAAATAAGATGTGTTCTGTGTACATAGGAGGCAGTATTATAGTAGTTATATTCTTGTACATAGGAGGCAGTATTATAGTAGTTATATTCTTGTACATAGGAGGCAGTATTATAGTAGTTATATTCTTGTACATAGGAGCATTATTATAGTAGTTATATTCTTATACATAGGAGGCAGTATTATAGTAGTTATATTCTTGTACATAGGAGGCAGTATTATAGTAGTTATATTCTTGTACATAGGAGGCAGTATTATAGTAGTTATATTCTTGTACATAGGAGGCAGTATTATAGTAGTTATATTCTTGTACATAGGAGCAGTATTATAGTAGTTATATTCCTGTACATAGGAGCAGTATTATAGTAGTTATATTCTTGTACATAGGAGGCAGTATTATAGTAGTTATATTCTTGTACATAGGAGCAGTATTATAGTAGTTATATTCTTGTACATAGGAGCAGTATTATAGCAGTTATATTCCTGTACATAGGAGCAGTATTATAGTAGTTATAGTCCTGTACATAGGAGCATTATTATAGTAGTTATATTCTTGTACATGGGAGCAGTATTATAGCAGTTATATTCCTGTACATAGGAGGCAGTATTATAGTAGTTATATTCTTGTACATAGGGAGCAGTATTATAGTAGTTATATTCTTGTACATAGGAGCAGTATTATAGCAGTTATATTCTTGTACGTAGAAGCAGTATTATAGTAGTTATATTCTTGTACATAGGAGCAGTATTATAGTAGTTATATTCTTGTACATAGGAGCAGTATTATAGTAGTTATATTCTTGTACATAGGAGCAGTATTATAGTAGTTATATTCTTGTACATAGGAGGCAGTATTATAGTAATTATATTCTTGTACATAGGAGACAGTATTATAGTAGTTATATTCTTGTACATAGGAGACAGTATTATAGTAGTTATATTCCTGTACATAGGAGGCAGTATTATAGTAGTTATATTCTTGTACATAGGGAGCAGTATTATAGTAGTTATATTCTTGTACATAGGAGCAGTATTATAGCAGTTATATTCTTGTACGTAGAAGCAGTATTATAGTAGTTATATTCTTGTACATAGGAGCAGTATTATAGTAGTTATATTCTTGTACATAGGAGCAGTATTATAGTAGTTATATTCTTGTACATAGGAGGCAGTACTAGTTTTGGTGAGGTCTCAGTAGTCAGATCTCCATCATTCAGGAAATGGTGTTAAATCTGCCCAGAATCAAAAGTAGGAGAATCAAACTGTCCCAGAATACAGATCAATGCAAGACTATCGCATAATAGGAGCATAGCTTATCTATTAGGGATGTGTTTTACAAGAATCTCGCTGATTTTCTCCTAATAGCATCCAGCAGCCTGGGATTATAATACATGGTGTACTGACCAGAGTTGATTGCTTTGTATACAGACTTGATGGCCGCTCTTACGCCTGGGCGCTCATTGCGAACCTGTGACAACCCTTAGTTATCTGGACCTCTGCCATCAGTTCTACACCTCATTTATTTGATGCCCCCTGTAGCACACCTCTCCTTACTAGTGACTACACTGGGGATCCAACTGGGAAAGTTCATAACTTCGCACGGTAGCAAATGGTGAAGTGTGAGAAGGATCCTTGGAGTCAAAACCCTCGAAGCCAGCACCGACCCGTTGTGACAGAGGCTCCACTTACTTGAGTCCATTGTACGATGGCGGCCATAGTGGCAGATGAATCTGATTGTTTTACCCCACAATTAGGACAAGACATGAATCAAACCACCGTGCATAAACCCAAAGAGTGAATGACCCCACAGGTATGATCCATCCTCGCCGTGATGTATACGGTAAATGATAGACAGATGACTGGGCTTCAGGTTTCTTACAGTGGCCCAGATTGCCTTGTCCTGCTTGACTTCCAGGGGAATAGGAAACCATTAGAGGTAATTCTGATTGATCGGGCTGGCAGATGACATACGCCGGGGTTTAAATCAACAGATGGAAGCGAATACTTCTGTGATTTGTAAGATTTAAAAAAAGCTTCATCAATCAACCGCAAAGGAAGTGACATTTCAGAGCCTTCGAATAAACCAGAGATAAAATTGAAAGCAGATCCTCCGCCGCAGCTGGTTAGCATATAGCACTGACGCGTTTCAGACAAATTCGGGGAGATTTATCATAGAGCTGAATATAAAATGGCGCACGCTACATTATTACCATTGGTGCTTACTAGGCACACTTGACTTCGTCGATCTCCCCTATTGGGACACATTCATGAAATGGAAATTAAGCAAGTGATATGCACCAGACCTAGCTTCACTATTGACCTTGTTCTGCAGCATGTGTCAAAAAGGATAGCAATGTTTTGAACTTTTAGATTTCAGGCTCCATATCTCACCATCCACTACAGCTTTGGACGCAAGACTCCCATCATTGTATAGACAATCCTCTCGGCTATCTCATACATACACTGGACCTGCAGCTATTCAGCATATGATCAGTTCTGTAGATTCTGCCCATGTACCTGCATTGTTACTGTTTTGCTCCTGGTGGTGGAACAATCTTCTTCTTCTTCTACAAATTACTGGTCACTTGTTCCAATCTGGGAGCCGCCATGAAGAAGATTTTCCCAAGAAAAGAGAAAGAGCATCATCCAGCTCATTGATAGCGGTATCTCGGCCAAGAAAATTGCCAAACTGCTTCATGTGAGCGCCATGACAGCTGGAAGAATACGAAATGAAGTCCGTCCATCCATTCCAAAGCCAAGAGGTGGACGTCAACAAGTCGGCTCATCACAAGGTCTATTAGTTCTGGAGCGATAAACACGGCAGTGGAGGCGGCTCGTATGATTCGTAATAGTGAGATCACAGACGTCCATGCAAGCAACGTACAACGCACATTACACAAGTCTGGAATGGTGGCCCGAAAAAAGGTGAAGAAGCCTCGACTTCAGTATTGTTATAAGAAGCATAGGCTCGAGTTTGCAAAAAAGTACGAACGGTGGACAGTAGAAGATTGGAAACGGGTGATCTGGAGCGATGAGATGAAAGTCAATAGACTGGGCTCTGATGGGGCAAGAGAAGGGAAAAGGGGGCTTACGGATCAAGAAATTGAAGGAACTGAGAAGTTTGGTGGAGGAAGCCTGGGGTTTTGTTTCACAGCCAAAGGTGTTGGATATTTGACCAGGATCGATAGTGGTCTCAATGCTGAGCTCTATGTGAGTGTCCTACAAGACGAGTTACTTCCTACACTCGAGTACTATGGGAATAAAAAGGACGACATATTGTTCCAGCAGGACAATGGCCCGAAGCTTACGTCGAGATTGGCGAAGAAATGGTTCAATGACAATGCAGTAGAGGTGCTGGATTGGCCCCCACAGTCCCTAGACCTCAACCCAATTCAACACTAGAGTTAAAGAAAAAGCTGTATTCGTACCCAAATGTGTCGACCGGTATGCACCAACATTGAGAAGAGACCTGGGAACAGATTTCGGTCAAGACATGCTTGAATCTGATCGAGGTCGTGCCCAGAAGGATTCAGGCAGTGCTGAAAGCCAAAGGTGAATTTACAAAAAAATTAAATTTTAATTTAGAATTTTAGGAGCAAAACAGTAACAATGCAGTCACATGAGAAGAATGTGCAGAACGAATCATATGCTGAATAGCTGCAAGTCCAGTGTACGTATGAGATAGCCGAGAGGATTGTCTATACAATGATGGGAGTCCCATGTTGGAAGCTGTAGTGGATGGTGAGATATGGAGCCTGAAAGTCAAAAGTTCTAAACATTGTTTCCCTTTTGCTCGTCAGTGTATAGCTCTTAGGGCTCTTTCACACTTGAGTTTTTACTTTCCGTCGTCGGGGCTCAATACTGGAAAACTACTGATCAGGATTATCCTAATGCATTCTGAATGGAGAGAAATCCATTCAGGATGCATCAGGATGTCTTCCGTTCAGTACCCAAAAGCTTTTTGGCCGGAGAAAAATCTGCAGCATGCTGTGGATTTTCCTCCGGCCAAAAATCCGGAGGACTTGCCGTAACGCCGGATCCAGAATTAATGCCCATTGAAGTGCATTAATCCGGATCCGGAATCAAGCTAAACGTCGTTTCGGCGCATCGCCGGATCCGACGTTTAGCTCTGCGCATGCGCAGCAGCAGTTCCGATCGGGGCCCCAGTGTAAGCTGGGGCTCCGATCAGTTACCATGGAAGCCAGGATGCTACAGAAGTCCTGAATGCCATGGCAAGTACTCTGCAGCAGTGTACTTACCTGCGCTGCGGCCACCGTGCACCGCATTGATCTATGCGCCGCGGGGACCTGTGATGTCATGAAGGAGATCTCATACACCAATTTTCAGGCCAATTGGAGCACTTTTGGTTCCGGTAAAATCCATTTGTACCCAGATCGACTCTGCCGAATCAAACTCAAATCAAATTTTGACTGATTCACCCATTCTACATCATTCCACTGGACGGTGAAGAAGCTGCCATCTTCCGTATTCGTATTATTTTAACTATATTGGGGTAGATATATAAATCTCACTGCGCGCGGATTGTGTCTTGATTTGCACCAGAATCTATGGCTGCTGCGCTAAACATATGAAGTGTACGCGCCACAGCATGCTAGTTTTATTGAGACAACTTCTGCTTGATGTTCCTGTCTGCGCCTGATTTTCGGCTTGTTTTGTAAAAGAATTTTGGCACGTTTTGGAAAAAGACTAGGCCGGCTCCCAGGTGGTACAAAAAGTGCTGTAACATTCTGATAGTATAGAGCCCTGTGCACACTGTGTCGCATCTTGCCCTCTCCACTATCGGAAACATCACAGCGGTAGCCCTAGCTCACCCGGCCAGTGATTTCCATCAGTGATTGGGTCAAAAACGCAGAACTGGTAGAAATCTTTCCATTATACCTGATCTCTGTGGAGGCGCCACACCTGGTTTCGGGTCACATCACTGATGAAAAGCACTGACCAAACACTGAAGTGTGAACTAGGCCTTAAACACCATTAACAATCCAGGTCACAAATTTAGGACAAGCACAATACTGTAGTGAAAATAAATCTATGTTAATATAGTGCTCCACTGTATGTGTATCGGTACAATGTATGTGTATCAGTATAATGTATGTGTATCGGTATAATGTATGTGTATCGGTATACTGTATGTGTATCGGTATACTGTATGTGTATCGGTATACTGTATGTGTATCGGTATAATGTACGTGTATCGGTATAATGTATGTGTATCGGTACAATGTATGTGTATCGGTATAATGTACGTGTATCGGTATAATGTACGTGTATCGGTATAATGTATGTGTATCAGTATAATGTATGTGTATCGGTATAATGTATGTGTATCGGTATACGGTATATGTATCGGTATAATGTATGTGTATTGGTATACGGTATGTGTATCGGTATAATGTATGTGTATCAGTATACGGTATATGTATCGGTATAATGTATGTGTATCAGTATACGGTATATGTATCGGTATAATGTATGTTTATCAGTATACGGTATATGTATCGGTATAATTTATGTGTATCAGTATACGGTATATGTATCGGTATAATGTATGTGTATCAGTATACGGTATATGTATCGGTATAATTTATGTGTATCAGTATACGGTATATGTATCGGTATAATGTATGTGTATCAGTATACGGTATATGTATCGGTATACTGTACGGTTTCCCTGTGTCGGAAAACAAACATATTTGAGTCAATAAAAGTAAACAAAAATCAAAGTAAAGAAGAAACACTTTCTGTGGTAAATTCCCCAACTTGTCGTCCAACTTCATTATTTTCTTTCAAGTGTCTCATTGCTCCACCTAGTGGTAGAAGATACCTTCTGCTTCTATTACAGTTGTTGCCCCCAGAAGTCTCTGTGAAGTCTGCTATTATTAAGTTCAGTCTTTTTTTTTCAGTTTCACCATTTTCACGTCAGTGACGTCCAATACACTGTAGCTCACACTAAATAACAAATCCGGTGGCTATATAATGGGGGCAGGAACGTCTCAAGAGTCTGGGAAAGTAGGTTATACTGGTGGCCATGTTGGTTCTAAATGAATGTTAATAGACTTCTCACATTTTGCACCGAGCCTGAGGCGTTCCACGTACCGCCATCAGGCGCCTTCGTGTTGCAGAGCCATTCCTCCCTGTAAGCAATGCTTCTCGGGGTGCTCAGATATAGAGGTTCCCATATACTGTGGCGTCTTGGTTTCAGACAACTTGAGAAGGGACCCAATCTTTTGCTGAAGCCATGAAGGTGCGGCGCAGCTTCTCAGGGTGCTCTGCTCAGCTTTTCCAGGGTGTAGGGTATAGCGCTGGGTGCCTAGGGCCCACTGTGTAGTTACCGTACCTGCATATACTACCTGCTCACTTAGCGGTAGGCAGCAGTAAGAAGCTCAAGATGGTAGATTTTGGGGGTCTCCCGCAGCATCTCATCTCAGCCACCCGATGCATCTAATAAACAGGGTAGTTTTTTAAAAATAATTTATATGGAGACGGACTGACTGAGACGCTGCGCAGGGCAACTGGTGGCCCATCTGTATCAGGGGCCCATTAGGGCATTCACATGTAGAAAATAATGCACTATAAAACTAGATGCAAGCATAACATATGGACTAGGCCCTCACTCTTGATAAAAACTTGGTCAATACATTTTGATCAAAATACATCTAAGCCCACCTACCGACGACAAGGTGGTCTCAACCCGCCTAAACTGAGACCACCTTGTCGTCGGTAGGTGGGCTTAGATGTATTTTGATCAAAATGTATTGACCAAGTGTCTCAGTTTTTATCAAGAGTGAGGGCCTAGTCCATATGTTATGCTTGCATCTAATTTTATAGTGCATTATTTTCTGTGATTTTGTAAATGTAGCCATATACGGTACATCCACGCATTTAATACCATATTGTGCAGGATGGTTTATATATAGTTTTTTCTGTGATTTGTTTGCATTCACATGTTCCCCTGTGGGCCAGTCTGAGCCTGATCCTATATAAGTTGAGCAGAAGGTTTAGGTCCACTTTAAGCTTTTATTTTACGGTAGAAATGTTTTTTAACCCCTTCAGGACCTTGCCATTTTCCTGCCTTTCCGGAGCCACAGCTTTTTTTGGTGTTTTTCCTTTCACAGAGCTGTTCGAGGGGGCAAATTGCTGCACAATATCGTTGGCAAATATTAAATGTGGACTGTAAATTGATGCAAACTGTTTATTAGAATATACAGGACAATCCCTATACAGGATTATAAAAAACGATTGATATATAGCAATAATCCACGGGCCCCTGCGGTGTATATCTATACATACCGTATATTCTATCAGCTAGAGTGCTCATTCCAACATTATCAAAAATATGATAAAAACAAAAAAAACATGTCGGTATCCTTGATGCAGAGCACCGTAAAGAAGAATAGAACTTTGTTTAAAAATGTTACAGCCGCAACACGATGGATCTGTCTCCGATAATTATTATACCAAAGCAACCCTGAGGCTTTGCATCCAAAATGGCTTCAGTGGTAACGTATTGTGCGCAACATACGGAAATCCTTTTTGGTTACAATTCACTATAGTTTAGTCTCAGCTTTCTTATATCATATCACAGGGATCAACAACTTCCGGCACTCCAACTTTTTGAAACTACAACTCCCAGAATCCTCCTTTTCAGCAGCTGGAGTGCCAAAGGTTGCCGATCCTTGCCGTGTCATATAGCGGTTTATTGGTTGCACTTGTGCTGTACTCCGCTTTCGCTGGAATTCCCATAGAAATGAATGGACCGACCCCAAGCATGTACGACCGGCCGCTCCGTTCATTTCAAGGGGGCTGCAGGGAGTACAGGGCCCCTGTTCTCGTGATCAGTGGGGCTCCCAGTGGTAGGACTTCCGCTGATCTAATAGTGACCCCCTATCCTGTGGATAGGGGATAACTTCAAACAACCGGAATACGCCTTTAAGGCTTAGCTTACGGAGGGGCCAGCAACACTAAAGTTCTGGGAAAGTCCATGAAGTTAGAATCACGCGATTAGGCTTAAAGGGGTTTTCCCATCACAAACAATGGCAGCATATTGCTAGGATACGCCCCCCATTGTCCGCACCTACACCGAGAACGGAGCGGGGAAAAGTGGCGGTGGGCATGCTGTGCATGCTCAGCCGCCCTCCATTCATGTCTAGGGGGCCTGCGCTGGCTCGGCTATTTCCGTCGACCTCATAGAAATGAATGGGAGCGGTGGGGAGCATGCAACTTATATGGGGAGAGCGCTTGGCATCAGCAGGACCACGGGAAACCTGGGGCCCACCAGCCACTGCTCACCCTGCTCTTTTCTCTATATAGGTGGGAGTCCCAGAGGTGGACCCACACCTATCAGACAATGGGGACATATCTTAGCGATATGCTTCCATTGTCTGTGATGGGAATACCCCTTTAAACCTATGAAAGACCTTTGAAATGCCATGGAAATTCCTGGTCACCCTGCAGTTGCGTTGTTGGATGCCAATGGGCTTACAGAAGGTGCCGCTTCCCTCTGTCAAACTCCTTAAACATCTCTCATTGTGGTATCTAAAGGGGGTTAAACTGTGAGGATCGGCGAGGTCTATAACCCGGCCGGTTGCAGGGAGCTCGACAACCTGAACAGCACTCACAGGGTGCCAGGAATGGGTTAACGCAGTCTCGGGTGTCACAGTGAAACTTCTTTGTGACAACAGAAAATTGCATTGAAAAACGGTCTTCTAGAACGGTGGTCTTCTCAAAGACGATGGCCAACCTACAGGGTGAGGCACCGGACACACCCTTTGAACTGGTGTAATTTATAGAATATGGACTTCCAATGCGTGAAAGTATTAATTATTTGTTGTTGCAGGAAATGTTTTTTGCCACCATTTTGAAATCAGCCATATTGAACTCTGGATAGGTCATCAGTAGGGATGAGCGAATGGACTTCGGAGGAAACATCCGGAGTCGATTTGCATAAAACTTCGTTCTGATACTGTACGGAGCAGGAGCTCCGTACAGTATTAGAATGTATTGGCTCCGATGAGCCGAAGTTATTGCTTCGCAAAGTCTCACGAGACTTTGCATAATAACTTTATAAATTAATTTGTATTGTAAAAAAACATTTCCCGAACTCGGGTTCGGTTCCATATGGAACCGAACCCGAGTTCAGGAAATGTTTTTTTACAGTACAAATTAATTTATGAAGTTATTGCGCGAAATCTCTTGAGACTTCGTGAAACAATAATTTAATCTCATCAGAGCCAATACATTCTAATACTGTACGGAGCTCCTGCTCCGTACAGTATCAGAACGAAGTTTTATGCAAATCGACTTCGGATGTTTCATCCGAAGTCGATTCGCTCATCCCTAGTCATCAGTATCTGATCAGTGGGGGTCCGACACCATATATAAATTGCCATATATATATTTTAATAAACAGTTTGCATCATATTTACAGTCCATATTTAATAGGTATAGTGGTTGTTCTTGGTATCGTGCTCTGCCACATTCACTTCTATGGGGCTGAGCTGCTCCCAGGCCATGTGATTGATGAACGTGACGTCACGTGGCCTAGGAAAAGCAGGAGAAGGCCATCGTGCTACTACGAGCGCCGTTGCCTTCTCTAACAGCTGATTGGCGGGGTCCTGGGTATCAGACCACCAAAGATCAGATACTGATGACCGCTCTAAATAACCCCTTTAAATCCTAAACAGGTAAAGATATGTCAAAGCTTACACTTCCAGTGTATTTCTGAGTACATTGTAACCAAGACTGATACATCACATGACCCCTTCCTATTGGAAAAACGTGCTGAATTCAATATGGTGGAATTCAAAATGGCAGCAGAAAACCTTTCCACCACCTTCCCAAGTAATACTTTCACACATTGGAAGCCAATTCTCTACAATGTACACCAGTTACAAGGGCCCAGACTTTTGCCTCCATTCCTCTACATAGTGTAAGATGAACTGACGATGTGGGACAGGGATGTTTTGACGTTGATCAACGTTCTTCAGCTCATGAATCATCCGACACCATCTATTCCCTTCATCCCTCATTTCATCACCCTACAACCCGAGACTGAATTCTCTCCGACAAGGAAAACACATCCCATTAGTTCAGCGTGTCATCCATAAAGCCATCTCCATTCGCTTTCTTTACGATGAAACATTTTTTGCTAATTACCGTCCAATTTGTTTGGAGATTGTCTTTACTTTCCTTCCAGGATCGGGGATGGGGGGGCGGCTGCGGCGACATGAAAAGCACATGAGAACGTAATAAGGAAATGTTTTCTTCATGACATACAGATTGGCCGGCCACAATCGCAGTTCCTGAGCAGCTGTGGCTGATAAGCGCTGTCAGAATCTCTCAAGGATGAATTTAAACGGAGGAGAGAAAACACAGAACATCGAGAAGCTGAAACGATGGACAATTGGAGGATTAAATTGCTCCTTCATAAGAAAAAAAAGATTTACATAATATTGTATCCAAAAATTCTACTTGTACAAAAAGCAAAAATTCTAAAAATAAAAAAAATGCAAAGGTCTATCGTAGAATTGCTAGGACAAGCGGAGGTAGCAGAGCCGATATGGTTCTTCCTTGCAGAGGGACACTCCTAACCACCAATGAGTGGTCGAGGTGCCATGGTACAGGGAAGATTCAGAAAGGGACACAGTTCTCCACCAGGATCCCAAAGAGCTTATCCCAGGGATAGGCCATGACTTTATAGGGTGAGAATGACTCCATGAACTGGGCACCAGAGATTTCGATCGACTGGTCTCTGCAAATTCATGGTCGGTCCGTGAAGATTCTCATTGTAGATAACAATGCCAGAAGTCTCCAACAATTGGCAGATCTCTGCCTTGATCTGTGGCCCCATCTGGGCTTTAGTGTTGAGCGAATTTTTGAAAAATTTAATTTGGCTGCTTCGCTGAATTTCACAAAGAAAGTAGCGGGCGCAATGACGATTACACCGACCTCAGTCACTGAACCCCTCAGGTGCCGCATTCATTGCTAATCGCGGCATCTGAGAATAATAGTGAGGGCTTTCAGGGGTAATCCATAAAAAAATAATAATACTCACCTCATCCATTTGAGTGCGAAGAGGCCATCTTGAGTGAAGATCCCACGCAAAATCTGGTGTAGTGCTTGATGACGTCATCACGCTGGTCGGCGTGGGGACGTCATACATCACCATGCACAAGATTTCACGTGGGATCTTCAATCAAGATGGCCGCGGCGACCTCTCCGCACTCAAATGGATGAGGCGAGTACGTTTATTTTTTAATGCCATTTCAGGGAAAATTGATTCGTTACCACAAAGCACTTGGAAATTTGGCTTTGCAAATTCTCCCTGTAATTTGGATCGAAATCCACTTTGGATACACTCGACCCTAGTTAGAGTTATGAAGCGCACAATAAGTTGATTGGTACAAATGTCGATCCAAGGATTGCAAGCAACCCAAAAATCCAACACAGTACGTCAAATTTTCGTATACCTGCTTTCGGTCGGCATTGGCTTGCTCTCTTAGGTTACGAAAAGTCTCTGACATTCAGCAATAAATGTTCTAAATAAGCCGTATCATCCATCTGAAAACTCTCGTGTATGGCCGGGTTTAGAAGTGAGGGCAGTGACGTAACTTGAAGCTCACGTACCTCAATGCAAAATCTGTAACAGCCCCCCCACCTACTGGTGTCTACCCATTAGGCCCCCAGTCCAGGCTACGACAGCGACCTCTGCACCACAAGTATAGATGAGCCGATCGATTTTCTACCTTTGCAATTCACTTTTGATTTGGGAACTATTTGCCGTGTCTGGAAGGACAAATTAATTTCCAAATCTTACGACCGTCTCTAACAACGACTAGAAGTTTGTGAATTGACTCCAAATTTGGAGACTCGCATATTCGGTAATGTAAAAGTAAAGGACATTTTTGGAACTTTACAATACATCTAATTTTGCATTACCCAACCCCCTAGTTAGGACACAGTGAAGAATGGACGTTCTTATACTATTCTCCTTTTTCTTTTCCTACGACATATTGACAGCAAATGCCGAGCGTGACCCATGGAGTACATGGAAGAACATCTCCACCGAAAAAAAACAACAACGTACAGCATCACAATCCCTCCAAACGAAAGCATTTCGGCCATATCATGGCACAGAGCTATGGCTTCAAGTGTCAAGAGTGCCTTAGGCCATGTTTCATGGCTTTGATTTGAGGCAGATCTCACCTGTGGACCATCTGGATTGTTGCAGATTTGGAATTGGAAATGACCTCAAGAGGAAAAAGGACGAGCCTCCAATGGATACCATGACCAGGCACCGGAGGATGGACAGGAAGGTCTCCCAAATCATTGTTCAGGTAATTGGTTAGTGATGTCATTTCATAGATCTAAAGATATTCTACGCTTTTTCCCCCCACGTTTTTGTATGTACTGTAAATAAAGCTATTATAGTAATATGTGAAGTGGACTAATCACTGCCACCGCTTCCACTTGACATCCTACCATTGCTTTTGCTCACCAATCAGAAGTAGAAGGGCTGCGATGAAATGGAGTTTTCTTGTTTTATATCAAACTGAAAGGGCGGTTTCTAGGACCCATAATTCCTTCAAACTCACCTAAAATTACACATAACTCACCTGTGGAACAGTACTGATCAAAGTTGCATGAACCGGGTGTCCCGTGACGCTCCCCTTCTGAAAATCCTGCTTCTGCCAATGTCAAGTCCTTTACCAGGTTTCCGGCCTGGGCTGTGGACGGGGTCAGAACTGTTGCTCTCCCTGGCAAATGTGCAAACTCCCTAAATCCACCTCATCTGCACATGTGCCAGAGAGAGGAGCAGTTGTGGCCCCGTCCACAGAAGAAGTGACCTTCCGTCCTTAGCCCATAAAACAGGCTATACATTTAAGAATATCCTGCTTCTGCCAGCCTCACATCCTTCGCTAGGTTTCTAGCCTGGGCTATGGACAGGACGTCACTTTCACTATTCCTCTCCTTGGTGCATGCATAAACTTCTGGATCTCCCTCATCTGCACATGCGCCAGAGAGAGTCGTAGTAGTTCTGGCCCCGCCATCCACAGCAGAAGTGATGTCCCGTCCATAGACCAGACCAGAAACCTGGTAAAGGATGTGATGTCGGCAAAAGAAAGATTTTCAGAAGAAAAGTAGCACTTGACTGGGTTTACAGAGAGGCCGAGCCATGCAACTGATACTGTACATACGTCAGAAGTGTTTTTGGCGTACACGCTAAATGTACATAGCCTAACACCACGCTAAAGAGCGCAGCCCCCAAGTCCCCCGCCCAGTACTACTCATGGGGGTAAATAGTAAACAATGTGTGACCCCTGGTCCGGTTACCTTTGCAAAGAAGGCGTATATCAAAATGAACATGAATCTAACAAAACATTGACTCTATAGACAATCAGGCCAAATACTGAAAACATTTTTTGAGATGGATCGGATATAATTTTTGCAATTGCTCCAAACAGTGCAAATTCCAACTTGTTCACATTGTAGGGTGGTAGATGGTGAAGCATTTTGTAAGACCTGCAATGGAAACGTCCAAACGACGCTGAAAATGCTTTGTGGCGCTGCACAAAGTACGGAGCACCGAGCTCAGTTCTTCAAAAAGTTCCTGTAGAGACAGACTGTTGTACGTGGAGTGGTAAAGACATCTTCAGACTGAGTGAAATGAGAGAAGCCGCGCTCTAACGCCTTAAGATACCGCCATAAATCTCATCTGTGCCAGAAATCAACATTTGGTGTGGATTACTGCAAATATCCAGATGTTCAGCTATGACAATCTAAAAGGAATCCACCAAAATCTAAGGAGTCATAGACCACCTGCAACATCTTCGAGAATAGCTGTTATTCTTCTTATAGTTGATGAAATGCCATCTGATGAAACCGGCTATGACCGAGACCCGGTTCTGTAATGACTACTTCGGAGAATTATTTCACCATCATTCCCGTCCTGTAAAGGTTATTAAACCAACTATGGAATCATTCGGCCGCTTCTTTCAGACTGTCATCACTGCAGAGCTCTGAGCTGGGCGAGGAAAGAAACTATGCGTACATATCTGATTACATGACTGGTATAACACAAAGCACACGGCACAATCCTTTCTTGGTTTAGAAAGCAAAATCTGCAAAAGGAACGAAAACTCGCCCAATTAATGTATCCTGGGAGTGGTGGTCAATGATTCATACTGCGAATGGTCCCCGGTTATAAGTTGTGGACCCCAAGGTGCAGTATTGGGACCAGTATAAATGACAGAGGATGATATTAACATGGTTTTCACTTTATAAGACGCACTTTTAATGGCAGTGCATCTTATAAAGCAAATATTAGTTAGCACCTCCATTATGGAAGCGCTCACTAGTATGAAGGAGGTGCATGGAGCGGTGAGTGTAGCGCTGGCTTACTCACTTTTCCCTGGTCCATTCAAGATGGCAGCTGGACTGTCATGATATTGGAGTCTTATATAGGCATCTGATCAAAAACATTTTTTTTTCAGATTTTCCTCCTCTAAAACCTAGGTGTGTCTTATAAAGCGAAAAATACAGTATGACATTTAATATGTCCATAGAAGAGCTTACCATCTGATACTGGGCGCTTACGTAGCAGATATATGAGAATCAATGTGGATAAATGTAAGTTTATAGATCTGGGTGCTAATAATCTACATGCCCAATAGGTTCTGGGGGAAAAAAATGATATATAAGGATCTGGATGTACTAGTAGATAGTAACAGCACAATGTCAATCTGGTGCTTTGAAAGCTGTTTTTCACTTTATAAGATGCACACACAAAAGTGGGGGATTTCAGTGCGTCTTATAAAGCGAATACCAGTTAGAATCTCCATTATGGAAGCGCTCACTAGTATGCAGGAGGTGCGGAAAGCAGTGAATATAATGCTGGTTTACTCACCTTTCACTGGTCTTCTCCGGGCGTCACACTGCCCATGTCGATGTTGAGTCTTAACAGGAGTCTGATGGAAAATATTTTTTCTGATTTTCCTTCCGTAAAACCTAGGTGTGTCTTATAAAGCAAAAATACAGTATGTAATTTAATATGCCCATAGAAGAGCTTAGTAAATTACCATCTGATAATGGGCGCTTACGTAGCAGATATATGAGAATCAATGTGGATAAATTAAGTTTATAGATCTGGGTGCTAATAATCTACATGCCCCATAGGTTCTGGGGACAAAAAATGATATACTAGATAGACTAATTAACAGCACAATGTCAATCTTGTGCTTCGAAAGCTGGTTTTCGCTTTATAAGACGCACTTATTCCTCCCCCAAAAAAGTGGGGGACGGCAGTGCGTTTTATAAAGCGAATACCAGTTAGCATCTCTATTATGGAAGCGCTCACTAGTATGCAGGAGGTGCGGGAAGCAGTGAATGTAATGCTGGTTTACTCACCTTTCACTGGTCTTCTCTGGGCGGCACACTGCACTGTCATGATAAGGGAGTCATACAGGAGTCTGATGGAAAATATTTTTTTCTGATTTTCCTCCTCTAAAACCTAGGTGTGTCTTATATTCCAGTGCGTCTTATAAAGTGAAAAATACAGTATATGTAATTTAATATGCCCATAGAAGGGGTTAGTAAATTACCGTCATGATACTGGGCGCTTACGTAGCAGATATATGAGAATCAATGTGGATAAATGTAAGTTTATAGATCTGGGTGCTAATAATCTACATGCCCCATAGGTTCTGGGGACAAAAAATGATATGTAAGGATCTGGGTGTACTAGTAGATAGACCAATTAACAGCACAATGTCAATCTGGTGCTTCGAAGCTGGTTTTCGCTTTATAAGACGCACTTCCCCTCCCCAAAAGGGGGAATGGCAGTGCCATCTTATAAAGCGAATACTAGTTAGCACCTCCATTATGGAAGCGCTCACTAGTATGAAGGAGGTGCAGGGAGCGGTGAGTGTAGCGCTGGCTTACTCACTTTTCCCTGGTCCATTCAAGATGGCAGCTGGACTGTCATGATATTGGAGTCTTATATAGGCATCTTATCAGAGGTCTGATGAAAAACATTTTTTTCAGATTTTCCTCCTGTAAAACCTAGGTGTGTCTCATAAAGCGAAAAATACAGTGTATGTAATTTAATATGCCCATAGAAGAGGTTAGTAAATTACTATCTGATACTGGGCGCTTACGTAGCAGATATATGAGAGTCAATGTGGATAAATGTAAGTTTATAGATCTGGGTGCTAATAATCTACATGCCCAATAGGTTCTGGGGAAAAAAATTATATATAAGGATCTGGATGTACTAGTAGATAGTAACAGCACAATGTCAATCTGGTGCTTTGAAAGCTGTTTTTCACTTTATAAGATGCACACACAAAAGTGGGGGATTTCAGTGCGTCTTATAAAGCGAATAGCAGTTAGCATCTCCAGTATGCAGGAGGTGCGGAAAGCAGTGAATATAATGCTGGTTTACTCACCTTTCACTGGTCTTCTCCGGGCGTCACACTGCCCTGTCATGATAAGGGAGTCTGATGTTGGAGTCTTATACAGGAGTCTGATGGAAAATATTTTTTTCTGATTTTCCTTCCGTAAAACCTAGGTGTGTCTTATAAAGCAAAAAATACAGTATGTAATTTAATATGCCCATAGAAGAGCTTAGTAAATTACCATCTGATAATGGGCGCTTACGTAGCAGATATATGAGAATCAATGTGGATAAATTAAGTTTATAGATCTGGGTGCTAATAATCTACAAGCCCCATAGGTTCTGGGGGAAAAAAATGATATACTAGATAGACTAATTAACAGCACAATGTCAATCTTGAGCTTCGAAAGCTGGTTTTCGCTTTATAAGACGCACTTTTTCCTCCCCCAAAAAAGTGGGGGACGGCAGTGCGTTTTATAAAGCGAATACCAGTTAGCATCTCCATTATGGAAGCGCTCACTAATATGCAGGAGGTGCGGGAAGCAGTGAATGTAATGCTGGTTTACTCGCCTTTCACTGGTCTTCTCTGGGCGGCACACTGCACTGTCATGACTGTCATGATAAGGGAGTCTAATAGAGGAGTCTGATGGAAAATATTTTTTTCTGATTTTCCTCCTCTAAAACCTAGGTGTGTCTTATATTCCAGTGCGTCTTATAAAGTGAAAAATACAGTGTATGTAATTTAATATGCCCATAGAAGGGGTTAGTAAATTACCGTCATGATACTGGGCGCTTACGTAGCAGATATATGAGAATCAATGTGGATAAATGTAAGTTTATAGATCTGGGTGCTAATAATCTACATGCACTATAGGTTCTGGGGACAAAAAATGATATATAAGGATCTGGGTGTACTAGTAGATAGACCAATTAACAGCACAATGTCAATCTGGTGCTTCGAAAGCTGGTTTTCGCTTTATAAGACGCACTTCCCCCTCCCCAAAAAGGGGGGAATGGCAGTGCCACTTAAAAAGCGAATACTAGTTAGCACCTCCATTATGGAAGCGCTCACCAGTATGCAGGAGGTGCGGAGAGCAGTGAGTGTAGCGCTGGCTTACTCACCTTTCCCTGGTCTTCTCCAGGCAGCAGACTGCATTGTCATGTTATGGAGTCTGATGAAAAATATTTTTTTCAGATTTCCTCCTCTAAAACCTAGGTGTGTCTTATATTCCAGTGTGTCTTACAAAGCGAAAAATACAGTGTTTGTAATTTAATATGCATATAGATGAAGTAGAACAAGGTCATCCTATAGAGCAGGTATGCTCAACCTGTGGCCCTCCAGCTGTTGCAAAACTAGAACTCCCAGCATGTCCTAATAGGTGTAGGCTGCCCAGGCATGCTGGGAGTTGTAGTTGTACAACAGCTTGAGGGCCGCAGGTTGAGCATCCCTGCTATAGAGATTTCACATCTCCCAGAGTTTTGTTTTCAGGGCACATTTGGAGAAGATTGAACCAAAGACCCAAGGTAACGCTCGTCATTATAACCATTGAAGAAATGCCTCGCGCAAAGCAAAAAATCCCCCACACCCCCCTCCTGCCAAACAGTATATAGTGTGAGCCTGGAAGCACCAACCTCTTGACTGCTCTTGAACTACAAGTAACTTACTGCCTTGTTGTGGGCCACCCTTGTCTTTTAATAAAATTCTGGCCCTTCATGGTTTCCATGCCTGCCTATCTACTTGAGCATTTTCTTCATATATGTTGTTGGCGCCAGAACATCTTCCCTACTTTCCGTGTCTCTGGGGCCTACCTTAAGTCCAGGCTTAATTTAGTTACTACTACTGTTGGTCCTCAGTATCTGTTCCCATACTTTCGTTATACTCCCAGGCCCCGATAGCTTGCCTTAGTTGCCTAGTTGTTGCCAACTTTATGATACCTCCTTCTGCTTGAAGCGTGACATTTTTGTTCTTTTATTAAACATTTAATTTTTTTTAAAAAAATTCTATTAAAACATTGAAGATCACTTAGGGTACTTTCACATTAGCGTTTTTCTTTTCCGGCGTAGAGATCCGTCCTCGGGGCTCAATACCAGAAAAAAACTGATCAGTTTTATCCCAATGCATTCTGAATGGAGAGAAATCCGTTCAGGATGCATCAGGATGTCTTCAGTTCAGTCACTGTTGGCGTTTTGGACTGAGGAAATACCGCAGCATGCTGAGGTATTATCTCTGTCCAAAATGCCTGATCAGTTACCGGATCCGGCATTAATTTACATTGAAATGTATTAGTGCCAAATCCGGCATTAAAAATACCACAATGACGGAATAGGCATTCTGGTCTGCGCATGTGCAGACCTTTATAAATGTGAAAAAAATAAATATCGGATCCGTTTTGCCTGATGACACCAGAAAAACGGGTGCAATGCATTTTTCTGACTGATCAGTCTAAAAAATGTCTGATCAGTCAGAAAAAATGACATGCGTTTGCATACAGTTTGCCTGATCAGGCAGGCAGTTCAGACAACTGAACTGCTTGCCCGATCACACTGCTGCAAGTGTGAAAGTACCCTAAGTGTTGGAGAAAGAGGGCAATGAGCGGATCCCTATGTGTAGAAGTATACTACATCCCTTTTTGCAAATGGCTCTGGGTTCTAAAGCAATGTTTGAGAAACGCTTCGAAATGACTTTCTAAAAAGAAAACACTTTTATTTTTTTTTCCCTAAATGTTAGAAAAACAATTTTAGTAAAAAAATACAACCAGAAAATTAATTTGTACATCTTAAACTTTTTTTTCCCCTAACTCTTCAGCTCGGCTAATCAGCACTACTTCAGTGTGAAACTCAATCTACTAAAACGAGATCTCTCCAAGTAACGAGCTCCAAATAACAGATAAAATACTCTGTACCTAAAGAAGTACAGATCTGAAATATTCACATTTAGCCATAAAACCTTCAGATATCCTTAAAGGTCTATTTCTTTTATTGCATACACTTTCTCTATTACAATTTTAGGGTCAAAGACTACGTGCCCGGGCCGCCATTCCTTCTACAAAACCTCTGCTTGTAGAATAACATAACTATTTTCTGTTCACGTAAGGTCAAAGTGCCAGGACCTATGAAAAACTCTTACGTTCTTGACATTTTAGTACAAGTGCATTGTTATTTGGGCAATCTGCATCAAACTTCATCCACAATTTCTGAACGTGGAGACATGGACTCAAACTTGCCATCATTTTCAACCATTTTCATGTACGTGTCCACCATTACGTCCAAGTCATACTTGGAATCGTAGCTTATGTTGACTAAGGCCAGTTGGCTTGACCTTTGCTCCACGGGTGTGCTCTCCAGGTAGAACTTCAGACGCTTTCGTCCACTTTCATATTTCTCATTTTCGACTTTAAAAACAGGTAAAATGCACAAAACCTTAAGGAGGGCGTAAACATTCGGGAAGAATTTTATATCCTGGAGATGAAGGGATTCGAAGATGTTGGATGGAAGCTCAACATCTTTGCCTCTGTGTTTCCATTTGACCCGCCAACAGTGGAGCTCTGCAGAGAGCGTTTCTGGACTGGGGAGGTCATATTTATACAAATTAGTATTATGTTCCTCGCTGGTGCTGAATTTGAGCTGACCCATAACAGATGGCACAAGGGATAAGCATTTGAGGGCTTTCAGATGCTGTTCAGAAAAGACGTCCTTCAACCCTTGAATAATGTGTTGGATGGTCGGTATGCTGAGAGCTTCTTTATAAAAGTTTTCTGACGTCAGGTCGGATTGCAAGTTCACGTGCTGCATTCTATTTAACCGACCCGGGAGTTTGACAGGGATGTCCATCTTTACCGCCAGGTTAGTTGCTTCCTCAAACCAGAACTCGTGATAAACTTCGATATTCTCCATGACCTCATTCAAGGTGTGTAAAACGGCTGTTAAGCTATTGGCTGCAGAAAATACATCGGAGGTCAGTCCTTGTAAATTTTTGCCAAAAGCTCGCGTAAACGAGAGGGCGTTTTTCAATATGACAATAGTGACGACAAAGTCAAAATCCGTCAAGGCACTGGACAGTAGAAATGCTTGGCTGGTTACCCTCGTATTCCATCTAAAGGAGTTCTCGCAGGCTACTCGGTCCAAGCAGAGAACAATCGAAGGGAGGAGAGTCACTATAATTTCGAAAGTATCGTGTCTGCTTATCCACTCCGATCTCAGGATTTCCTTGAGTTCGTTACCTTTCTCAACATTGTCCATGAAAAGACTGGTGATTGTATTATCCAGCTCGATTTCTAAGGTAGACGACTTACCAAAAAATAAATAAATGTCTTCCAAAGTACCCAACACTACGGAGATTCCGGTGACAGGTATGGACTTTGCCAACCATATATTCAAGGCACAAGAAGAACAAAGTGTATAAGTTGCTTGCGGACATTTTTGTAATAGCCGTGAAGCTACAATTTTCATTTTAGAAGACAGTCTACTGGAAGTAATGTACGACTGTCCACGGCAGTATTCCATATTTAGCTTCCATTTTTCTGTGATCGTTGTGAGGAAGTTCATGCCCATAATTTCTGCATCCTCTTCGCATGGAAGGAACCCGACGAACACTTCGTGGAGGTTGTTGGCGTCATCTATATGCCTGATGAAAATGGGCATGTGTTCTTCTCCTGCCAAGTCAACTGCGTCTTCGACAATAATGGAAAAAAACTGGGAGTTCCGGACGTCCCGCATCACCTCCTCTCTTATGCACCTATCGCAGACGTCCAAGATCTGCTCCTGCTGGAAACGAGAGCAGTACTCCTGATTGACGGCGAGCATCTCAAATTTCTTTCTCAGAACTTCATCCCCAGAATTGATACGGTACTCGAGAAGCGCCTGGAAGTTGTCCTGGGAGTAGACTCCGTTCTGATCTTTAAAATTACGCCCTTCCAAGGAAACGTTCTGCTTTCCCATCAGAAGCACGATCTCAAACAAAGACTTGATGTAGTCCTTGTTATACCTTTCTTCATCGGTCATGGCTGCACTTTCCTCCGAATCTTCAATTTCGATCTGGATTTCTACATCGTTGTTATTGGTTTGATGGTTTTCTTGCAAGGGGATGACGGCATCCACTAAAAGGAAAAGAGAAAAATTATGTTTACTGCAGAGAAGATACAGTTTTCTAAAAATGACCTACCAGCAAATTCTGAGTTTGTGCTTTTGAACATTTTCTCTCCTTGCCTTTCAAAAGGTAAGACTTGACATGTTGGTCCTTATTTCTACACTGGATAAAGAAGGTCTGTTGGGTATTATATGGCCTTTAAACTATTAAAGAGGGTTTCCAGGCTCCTGATATTGGTGACCCATACTCAGGATAGGTCATCAACATCCTATCAGTAGGGGTCCAAAACTCTTGATCAGCCGTTCCCTTCAGCCTTCGGTGCACTTTGAATGTTTAGTGGCTGTGGCAGGTAACTGGGAGCTACTGGTGGCTGTGGCAGGTTACTGGGAGCTGAGCTGCGGTAACCCAGCATGGCCACAACACTTTGAACGGAATTCTGCTTGGCTCCACTCAAAGTGCTAGTTCCGGTGGTGGAGAAGCGGGGTGTTCGACCTTGACCTATTAATGACCTACACCGAGGATAGGTCATCAATATCAGGAGCCTGGAAAACCCCTTTAATGTTACTGGGCAGAGTGCATGATTTGGAGGATACCATATCTCCTTATGGAGAGCGCTAAAATCGGCATGAGTCTTAGAGGCCAGGCAACGCTCCTCTGGAATTCTGGAAAGAGGGTATGCAAATAAGCTCTTAAAGGGGTTGTGCAGGGGTTTTATACTGATGACCTATCCTCAGGATAGGTCATCAATATCAGATCGGCGGAGATGCCGGGACTTGCGGGGTTTGAAGTGAAGGCAGCGGTCAAGTAAGCGCTGCTTCCTGTACACCACATGGCGTCTCACTCCTCTCGGCGCAATGTAAATACAAGTGCTCGGTCTACTCACTTCAATGGGTTGAGCACTTGAAATCACACTGCGCTGACTCTGTAAGCGAGACGACGCGGTGTGCAATACTGAAGAGGAAGCAGAGACATGATCGCCGCCTCCTCTTCACAGCAGAGTCCTGAGGTCATCCATATAAAACCCCTGCCCAACCCCTTTAACAAGCTTTGCCTCTAACACATGAGAAATGCTATTCTTTATGTAAATTAGGGCGATCCCCCACTCTTCTGAGCGAATACCGCCTTGACTCACAGCTTCACTAGTCTGCATCATCACAGGCTTCATCCACAATATCTTGCGCATGCGGTCTGTGGCCCTCGGCTGTTGCACGAGCAGCAGTCCCCCAGCAGTGGGTAAGTCCTCAGAGTTGTACATCAGTGAGGGCTTTGTTCACTGGAGGGAGACTACTGAGCATGCACCGGCTCAGGACCGTACAGCGCATGCGCAATATTTGGCGGTCAGATGCAATGACATTGCAGATTAGCGAGAACCACGGAGGGGTGGCGTCTACTCAGGAAAGCCAGAGCACTGAAGAGAATGTAGCCTCTCCTTCGCTGCAAAAACAAAGCGGTCAGCGGACACACATTTATGTCTTTAGGTGTCCTACGTGGCGATATTAATGGTTTAATGGTCATATGACATGTAGCGCCCAGACTGAGGAGGACTGGAAAATGACAAAGTTGCATGGATATGCACTATGAGCGTTTCGGTTACTCATCCCAAAAAAATTAGTTCAGCGATTTAGATCACAATGAGGGGCCCTGCACCATTCCGTAATATACCTCCCACGCCATTCCGTAATATGCCTCCCGCACCATTCCGCAACATGCCTCCCGCACCATTCCGTAACATGCCTCCCGCACCATTCCGTAACATGCCTCCCGCACTATTCCGTAACATGCCTCCCGCACCATTCCGTAACATGCCTCCCGCACCATTCCGTAACATGCCTCCCGCACCATTCCGTAACATGCCTCCCGCACCATTCCGTAATATGCCTCCCGCACAATTCCGTAATATGCCTCCCGCACCATTCCGTAACATGCCTCCCGCACCATTCCGTAACATGCCTCCCGCACCATTCCCTAATATGCCTCCCGCACCATTCCATAACATGCCTCCCGCACCAAATAAGTGTAAATGTAATGCTGCAACACTGATCCATCATAATTAGCCAAATGCATAAAACCTGGCGCAAGAACAAAGCCCGCTGAAGCCACGAAAAAGGGGGTCATGCAGGACGTATTTTTTTCCCCTGTACGTTTCATTTTTTTTTTGCGGCCCGTATGTGAAACCATTCACTTCAATTGGGCTTTGAAAAAAAAAAAAAACCTGAATGAATACGTGTGCATTCCGTTTCTGTATTTCCGTTCTGCAAACAATAGAACTTGTCCTTTTATTGTACCCAGGGATAGGACTATTCTATTAGGCGCAAGTTTGTTCCGTAAAGTACGGAATGCACAACCCCGGTATCCGCGTTTTGCAGATCCGCAATTTATGGCATGAGCATGATGCCTAAGACAGATGCTCAATTAGGAAAAATCCTTTTACAAGGTACACCTGCTCTCAGCCACGAAGAAAACACGCAAATAGTGGCGCCAGATGCTTAATAAATAAGGGCCAGACGTGACTGGCGTCCACCGGCCGCTGCGGGCAGACAAGAGGTCACTTGTTTCTAGCTGGATGACTTCTCTTCTCACCAGGTGTTTCCCTTCGAGGCTGCTTTTTCGACAGTGGTTATAATGCAACGGGACAATAGACTTTTTTTTTTTTAAGCTTCAGTGTCCAGCGCCTTTTCCCCCTCATAGAGGTGCGGTCATACGGTAACCGTGTGTCTGGTTTGTCTATCGGAATTTCACGCTATCGGGGGAAAATTCTCCAGTGGAGGCAAAAAGGTTTGAGACAAGGGCAAGCCGGACACTTTGTATTTGATAAGGGCAGTCCTTGATGGGCCCGGTTTGGCGCAACAATGTACTACATGATCATCCATTCATCAGAATGGGCGCAGAATAACACCAAAACACTGGGGGATTATTTTAACAATAATCATATTTAACCTCTGGGATACCAGTCGCTTGTTCGTTTTTGCGTTTTCATTTTTCTTTCCTATCTTTCCGGAGCCATAACTATTTTTATTTTTCCATTCACATATCCATATTTTTGCGGGACAAGTTGTACTTACCAATGCCACCATTTAATATGGCATAAAATTTAGTGGGAAGCGGTTGGGGGTGGTGGTTTGAGATTTCCAAATGGGGTGGAATTGGGAAAAAAATAACGTAATTCCTCCACTGTTTTACGGGTTTTGTCCCGACTGCGTTCCCTTTACTGAAAAAACTGACCGGTGCCCTTCATTATCTGGGTCAGTACGATTACAACGATACTACATATGTATAGGTTTTTATGTCTAGTTAGTGTAAATAAAAATTAAAACTTTGAAAAAAATATATATATTTTTTAAATCACCATGTTCTGACCCCCATAATTATTTTTTATAGTTATGTCTACCCCGCTGTGTGGGGGCTCATTTTTGGCAGGACAATCTGTAGTATTTACTGACACCATTTTGGGGTGGGACTTTGATCACATTTTATTACATTCTTTTGGGTAAGAGAAGCGATGAAAAAAAAAAATAGCGAAACGGACATTTTTTACCTTTTTTCCATTACGCCATTCGCTGTATTGGAAACATATTTTTATTATATTTTAATAGTGCAGTATTCTACAGAAAGGGGGAGGATTTAAATTTTATATTTTCTTTTTACTTTCTTGTTTTGTTTTGTAGGGTTTGTGGCTACAAGACTCACTAATTTTTTTTTTATTCAATATTACCATGTTTCACAGAAAAGCATGATAATAGCTGAATTGCTCATTTCTTATGTTGGCCTGCCACCTGCTGGCCAGCATAAGAATTGCAGTTCCAATACCCTGGGTCTCTTCAGAGAGACCCAGCATATTGAAGTCAATTACTGGCATTCCAATTGGCCACATAGGAATGCCGGTAAGCGCGTGCTTCGGGTTTTTGAGCTTTTAGATGCTGTGATCACACTTGATCGCTACCAGGCCCAGGAGTTTAAGGGGGCCCAAAGACCCTTCTGCCACATTAGAAGACACCAGTGTTATAGAAAGTGCATATGGGGAGGGCTCGGTCATAGATTTTGCACTGGGCCCATAATCTTCAAGTTACACCTCTGGTTGGAGAGAAGGGGTTGGTTTCAATTTTTGTCCTCCCCTGCCCCTTGCAACATAGCACTGAGGGAAGGGGGGCCCCAAGATGAATTCTTGCACCAGGGCCCAAGAGCCTTTAGCTACGCCCCTGGATGCTAGCAAAAGGGTTAAAGGGGTTTGCTGGAAGCTCAATACTGATGGCCTACCCTCTGGATAGTTCAATGCCAGATTGTGGGGGTCTGGCTGTCCATGGTGCTTCAGTGAGCATACCGAGCACAGTGCCGTCTACTGTATAGTGGCTGTGCTTGGTATTGCAGCGAAAGCCCATTCACTTGAATGGGACTGAGCTGCAAGTAGACTATGTGACCGCCTGGGTGCCGGGAGCTGGACCTCCACCGATCAGATATTGATAACCTATCCCAAGGACAGTTCATCGTTATTAGAAAAAAAAAAACTTTAAAGGCCAGATTTGAAGGTGATCTCCATTGATGTCTTATCCTTATAAATGGCCATCAATGTGTGATCAGCAAAGGTCTGATCCCAGAAATACCCAAACAGCAGAATCCACGTGGCAGTCTCTTGGCTTCTGTACCAGACCCAGCGGCACGGTCGGACGTGTCGATAAGCAGGTGGCTTGGCCAAGTACTGCGCCCCTCCATTCTGTCGATAGGTCATCAATGTGAGATCCTGGAGAACCCATTTATTGTTACAATAGCACAAAGTGTCACGAGTCAAGGGGTTGTCCAGCCTTTATTAAGTGATGGCCCATGACTAGCTGATCGGCGGGGCTCTGGCACCCTGCTGTGGCTCCATCGGAAGAAGGCTGTGTAACTGTCAACACTGCAGTACCTCTCCCACTGAAGTCAATCGGAGCAATGTTGACAGTGCAGTTCTGGCACCGACGTCTGGAGACGGAGCTACACAGAGCAGCTGATCGGCAGGGTTTCGAGGTGCCCGACCTCCACCGATCAGCTAGTGATGGCCTACCCTCTGGATAGTTCAATGCCAGATTGTGGGGGTCTGGCTGTCCATGGTGCTTCAGTGAGCATACCGAGCACAGTGCCGTCTACTGTATAGTGGCTGTGCTTGGTATTGCAGCGAAAGCCCATTCACTTGAATGGGACTGAGCTGCAAGTAGACTATGTGACCGCCTGGGTGCCGGGAGCTGGACCTCCACCGATCAGATATTGATGACCTATCCCAAGGACAGTTCATCGTTATTAGAAAAAAAAACTTTAAAGGCCAGATTTGAAGGTGATCTCCATTGATGTCTTATCCTTATAAATGGCCATCAATGTGTGATCAGCGAAGGTCTGATCCCAGAAATACCCAAACAGCAGAATCCACGTGGCAGTCTCTTGGCTTCTGTACCAGACCCAGCGGCACGGTTGCACGTGTCGATGAGCAGGTGGCTTGGCCAAGTACTGCGCCCCTCCCTTCTGTCGATAGGTCATCAATGTGAGATCCTGGAGAACCCATTTATTGTTACAATAGCACAAAGTGTCAAGAGTCAAGGGGTTGTCCAGCCTTTATTAAGTGATGGCCCATGACTAGCTGATCGGCGGGGCTCTGGCACCCTGCTGTGGCTCCATCGGAAGAAGGCTGTGTAACTGTCAACACTGCAGTACCTCTCCCACTGAAGTCAATCGGAGCAATGTTGACAGTGCAGTTCTGGCACCGACGTCTGGAGACGGAGCTACACAGAGCAGCTGATCGGCAGGGTTTCGAGGTGCCCGACCTCCACCGATCAGCTAGTGATGGCCTACCCTCAGGATGAGCAACCACTTGAAGTCTGGACAACCCCTTTAAGCCACCTATTGTATGCAGAGTTTTCGTTTCTTGCAGAATTCACCTTTTGCACCTCGAAAGGGTAAAATCCTCAGCTTGCTCTCAAATTTGCACTGGAAAAATCGTAACGTGTGAGCTTGGTAAATTTTGGAAATTTCACTGCAGAATCCGATAAATACACAATAAGGTAACGTAAAGGTAAGGTCACAGTGCTGGGACACGTCTGTTATTTGTAAAATGAAACTTACAGAAGGTGGATCCATGGCTACTGGAGACATTCTACAAAACATTAGCGCCACCCCGAGGCTGTGGCGTCAGTCAGCCAAACCAACGACGAGTCTAGTTTTTATTGATGGCTCATGTATAATACAGTTGCAGTAAGTGAACCCACTGGAAATACCCGTAGTAAAATCAGAATGACATAGTGCATTTCATCGCCGAATTTCTACTGACTCCACAGCTCAGGAGCGATCACAGTATAGCGGACTGGTGCACCAGCTGCCCCATGGCAGGACATGATCCGATGTGTACAGGAAGGTACATTATGTCAAAATAAATCTCCAAAACGGGAGCGCCTGCACCCCATTCCGCACAAGTGGCGGTCACTCTTCATGAGAGTCTACAGGAGAAATGGAAGCAATTGAGGTCACGTCTGTTCTTCATTTTTGGCGGTGGTCCCTAGAGGTTGGACTTGTTTACGGCACATCAATGGCAGCAGATCCGGCTGGTATTGGGAGTCTTTGGCCTCTTTTGAATGCCCATGTTGACCTCCGTGAAAGGATGGTCAGTGGTTCATCCGTGAAGGATCCATGTTTGGTCTGTTTTGCCTTCAGTGTGGTTTCCATATTCCACAGACACTGCAAGGCTGAAAATGAGCTTCCGGATCATCTCCTACCAACAGTCCGTAAAAAAACCACGGACACAATAGGGATGCCATCTGAGTTTGGTCAGTGGTTTTCATGGACCCTTAGACTATAATGTGCGTGAGGCTTCTGTAGACACAGATAATAATATGGCTTCAGTGGAATCACTACGGACCCGCGGAAAACCACTGATGTGCGCTTACATGCATCAAAGGTAATGGAGACGTGAGGGGTCCGTATAGACATTCACTGATCGGTGAGGCTTTATGGGAAAAAGGACGCAAATTTGATGTCCTCCAGAAGGAAAAAACACTGTCCCTCTAGTGCTACCTATAGATATCTACCCAGTAAGCCAATGTTAACCCTTTATAGGGTCATACAGAGACAGTTCCCTTCCCTTAAAAATAATTTTTAGTGGATTAGAAGGGGTTGTCTTACGGGGTCAGAACATATAGAGGTCACAGTGTGGGGTCAGCTGTAGTAAAACTCCGTGTTTGAACTTTGGGAATATAAATTAATTTTAAAAAATTCATATTCCTTCTTATATCGATGCACTGAAATGGGTTTTACTGACCTACAAAGAAAATCAATCACGTTCATAGCCCCTGGGGTTGCAGTCTCCCACCATTTTCAGTTTCAATGTCTACCTTTTGGCCTCGCCTCTGCTCCTCAAGTCATAGAAATCGAGGCATTTCTACGAGGCAAAGGCCATACCTAGACGATACCTTCCTTCTTGTAGTTGTCTCTTCTCAGATACGCCAAGATCTATTATCGGCAGCGCTACTGCTATTGACAGAAGTGGGCTGGTTTATCAACCTTAAAAAAAAAAATCAGACTTGGTTCCAGAAACCTCAAAAACTAACCTAGAGGTTCTCCTGGATTCTTCCCTTCAGCATTTTTCATACCACAGTCCAACCTGAAGAACCTTTCAGAGAAGGAAAAAGAAGTCGGGAGCATCTTCATCTTCGTCCATCCTGATGGAGTCAATTTCATGCCCAGGTCCTTCAGCGTTCTTTACATTTTAAGTCTAAATATCTTTGAATAGGGACCTGGGGAGAGGACTTCCATGAAAGCTGACCCCTTACATCCCCAGATACTAGCATACAAGGGGGGGGGGGAAACTCAAGTTGAGGACCAGAACTTCCAAGGGGTCTGGTCTCGGGAAGTCAGGAATCTATCCTCCGATTACAGAAAAGAGTTGTACTCGAGACTTTTAGGGAACCAACATCAGAGGATCCTCTCAGACGACGTTACGGCTGTGTCCTTCATAAGGGCATCAAGGAGGAATAAAATGTTGTCATCTTCAGGGTCTAGCTTCAAAAAAAGACAACTTCCCGCGATGCTGGACTTCAGGAAAACCAATTACCGGTAAAATGAATTCCTACTTTTACATGTATTCAAAAAAGCACATGGCAAATTACCGCATCCTGGCAGCTCGTAAGATGGGGACACATGTTCACATTTCAGATGGACTCACTACTTCATAGATCTTACTGACCGAGTGAGTCCTGGTCTTTATACGGGTTGTCCTAGTGTTTGATACGGAGGATAGGTGATCAGTATCTGACTGATGGGGGTCCAATGCCCGGCACCCCCACCAATCAGCTGTTTGAGGAGGCTGCAGCTCTGGTGACCACCGCAGCTTATCTAGCACAGCACCACCAGTTGGATAGTGGCCGTGCCTGGTATTGCAGCTCAGCGCCATTCACTTGAACAGGACCGAGCTGCGCCAAGGCCCTGTGACTGAAAGGTGACGTCACCGTCCATGGAAGAGGTTGTGGCCTCTTCAGACAGCTAACTGGGGGGGGGGGGGATCCCAGGTGTCAGACCCCCACCCATAAGATATTGATGACCTATACTGAGGATAGGCTATCAATATCAAAATCTCTGACAACCTCTACGCCGTGACACACGTCTGGAACATGGAGTATTGATTTCGTTTACACCCAGAGGCTGAAAATCAATCCCGAACTCTTCTCACAGCTGCGGGTTTGTTACACTTGGATCCCATCTAGCAACCCCTGTGAGATAATCACATCAGCAGCTCTAAACCCGACAGTGTGTTACAATGTATCAGCGCAGGTAACACAGAGGATTGCCTAACCTGGAAACCATCCAGACGGCCAGGGCATGCTGGGAGTTGTAGTTCTACAACCGCTGTGACAAGTGTTGCTCAGGGTGACGGGCCGTCTTGTGCTGAGATATATCGCATCAGTCGCGGGCTGACTGTGGGGGCGTGTCCTTGAGTGCTCTCGATGTAACAGAAGATAAGATTTGTGATCGCCATTCTAAGACTTGCTTGGTGGCTGTCTGGCACCTGGGCCAAGTAAGGCACAAGACTCTGGGCAAAGTCCACATGAGGGTCTTCATCCTCCTCCCCCTCCCCTTCGATCCTAAGTCCCTCTATACTGTGACCCATCCCCCCTTGAAGATATTGGTGTTCGATCATATAATGAGTGGGTCCGGCGGCTTCGGACTCCATCTCCGTGAAGTCTGGGGATGAAGGCGGCGCTTCCTTGATGTAAACGATCTGTACGTCGTCTTCGCCGGCCCCCTCGTCTCTCCTCCTCGCTGCGGCGCCGCGCTGGTCTGCGCTCCTAGAAGAAGAATTCCGGATTATTTCTGAATTCTTTGCGGTTGCCATTACCGTAAGAGTTGGTAAAACTTACTCGTCAACCACCATGAGCGGCCGAAGGAACAATAACTCCTTGAAGTAGGAGAAGGCCGGTCTCTCGCCACCAGGGGGCACTACTTCTTGCCTCATTTGTTTGTGGAGTTCCTGTCGAAAATTCTCCTTCAGTAACTGCCATTGCGTCTGCACCTCCCGGACTGAAAAATACAGATAAAGCAGATTAGGTCATCAGAAAATAAGACATTTAGATTTTTTTTTAAATTTGCAAATGCTTAGTTTTATTTCTTTTCTATATGGGTCTTGGGTGTGACTATATCTGTGCTCTGGTCACATCTAGAGCTGCATCCAAATTCTGAAAGTTTTCTGTTCTCAGGCTGCAGGATCAGCCCGCTGCCCCGATGACTGGACATGCTGTGCACGGTGGGAGATGTAGTCCAAAAGGTCTATTCACACTGGCAATATGATAGCCTGGGGGAACGCCCCCTTTAATATACTAATAACATTATAAGTCAATGAGATCTGTAAGAATCGGTCAAGGTGTGAACAGAGCTCTGTAAGGTGGAAGCCATGCGAGGGAAACCATCCATCCTTACGTCATACAGAAGGGTACTGCCTTCAAAACAGAGCCCACACAGCGGGAGGCAGAGTTTCGGAAGCAGCTTTAGATGTGACTAGAGTTCAGGTTCGGAAACGTGTCTACTGAATGTCCTACCCACCTTTCATCGACCTTTGCTGCGGGTTCAAATCCGACCAGTTCGTGAAGATTTCGGAGGCGATCTGGTCCCACGTCTTTCCTCTCCTGGCGGCGTCGCTGTAGGAGTAGTGCTGGGGGTCGTACAGCTCCGGGTGCAGGCGTACGAGAGCAATCAGGAGCTCAATATCAAGGAATGATTTTGAAGCCATGAGGAAACTGTGGTGCAATCCAAATACCATTTCCGTTCCTGAATAAACAGGAAATATGTGCGAGCGCGTCAAAAACGCATCTAAGTCATGGCCGCCGATGCGTTTTAGTTGCGAATTGACAAATCGTTATTCTTTAATAAATCGTACCATTGACTTCCAACCGGCAACGTGCAAGGATGTAACGGAACCGGCGCGGGGGAGACACTGGATAGTGACTTCATGGTTAGATACAATTAAAGGGGGGTCTCCAGGACCACAATTAAAGGGGTCTCCAGGACCACAATACCAATGATCAGTCCTTATGATAGGCCATCAGCATCAGATCGCAGATGGTCCGACTCCCAGGGGCCCGGCAATCAGCTGACCGAATGGGCGGATGCAAAGTTCTGCATCCCACTCTGTACTTTTTTACTAGTGGCTGTGCCCGGTATTGCAACTGCTGATGGTCAAGGGTCTGCAGGTCAGATCCCCCCCCCCCCCACAATTACAAAAAAAAAAAAAACACCCACCCCAAACAAAACTGTTGTCCCGTTTACAGAAGATTATACGTATTACATATCAAGACAACTGACATAAGTAAGGAACCCATTTTGATAAAGTATCAATCTGCAACTTTAAAAATAGTTTAATGAAATTATTTTTTTTTAGTTTTCCACAAATAAAAAAAAAAGAAAGAAAAGCTCTTAAAAACAAAACAAACACATTCATATAGAGCAGGGATGCCCAACCTGCGGTCCTTTAACTGTTGCAAAACTACAACTCCCAAGATAGCCCCAATAGCTGTAGATTGCCCAGGCATGCTGGGAGTTGTAGCTCTGCAACAGCTGGAGGGCCGCAGGTTTGGCATCCCTGATATAGAGCCCTGTGGGTCAGGTAACATAAAAACTCTGCAGTCCATTAAACCTCTAGGTCTAGCCTTTTTAGGGCTGGGTCATTAAGGGGTTAATACCGGCTTGTACACCTCTCAGGATTTTTTAATTTTTTTTTTTTTTTAATATTTTGGGGTTTACGAATGAAAAGCACAAAAAGAGAAGATGCATAGATTGATAGGTGGAAGAAAAGAAGGAAGACAACCCTCATCCGGCTCATAGGCACTATGCGCATGTTGAGGGCTGCCGCCCATATTGCTGCCTACACAGGTAGGGTCCCACAGAGGTCTATGACTGCGACATCCCTACATTCTCTGATCTGGAGTCATTGGGGACGTTCACATGGCGGAATTTTGGCGTGGCCGCACTGACATGTCTTTTCTCGGTGTGGCCACGGCTTTAAACCACGATCCTCAGCACTGGCTCTCATCGAGATGTATGGGAGGCAGAGAGGACACGGCCATCGGCGGTCCGCAGGAAATTCTGCTTAAGAAGCCGCCATGTGAACGTCCCCATACAGCGGTCCGTTTGTGGGATTTTGGATGCACTACTCATAGAATCAGGTGAATACCACCACAGTACGGTGTCAGATGGGGGCCCCATACAGTGGCACACAGAACGCCTACGTCTCCGTAGTATGGTACCTTTAGGACTACAGGTGGCTGTAAAAATGTTGCTGTGTGCATGACGCCTTTCACATTTAGGGTCCATTCACACATGTGAATGTTGCCTAACTGGGGAACCTTCAGAGCACTTACCTGGTGACCTCCATTACTCTTTTTCAGCTGCAGATCCATTGATTCCCGGGCTCCTCTTCGTCATCCAAGATGGCTGCACCGCTTGTCGGACTACCTGGTGCACGTGGTCCAAGACAATTCCTGCTGCCCTGAGATTGGCCAGCATTGCTCACGTGAGCAGTGCAAGACAATCCAAGAGCAGGGCTGGTCAAGAAGGAATCGTCTTGGAGCGCGTGCATCAGGTAGTCCGAGAAGTGGTGCAGCCATCTTGGACGCAGCTGAAAGATGAAAAGGAGGTCACCAGGTAAGTGTTCTGTGTGATTTCAGGAGGAAGCAGGACAACCCTGTGATAAAGAACTGATCGGTACTTATCTGGCAGATACAGCGCCGCCGTTCAGGTTCTCCTGACCCTAACTCTACTTACCTGGCTGCGGTGAAGTCACGTCAACATCTTGAGACCGCTGCAGCCAATCGCTGGTCTCAGGTGGCTGCAGTGGTCACATGATGCCATGACGTCACCCCTGCAGCCGGCAAATAGGGTCAGGCAGAGAGCCGGAGCAGCCCAACTGGATCTGCCAGGTAAGTACTTATTAGTTCTTCACTGCAGCCTGATCCCCAGGGTTGTCAGGCGTACTCCTGAAACTGGACAACCCCTACAAAGTGATTTTTTTGTGTAGTATATTCCACCAATGTCCAACTGGTGGGGGTCCAACCATTGCAATCCCTGCCAATGACTAGAGGGTAGCAAGGAGCACGCCAAGACGCTTCACATCCTGTCCGCTCCGACACATTGGGTTTATCGCTATGTGATTTTCTGGTGTCGGTTTATGTGCGCGGTGATGTGGATTTTACATATGGCGTATATACGACTATAATACATGAGCGGCACCCCCCGGATCGGCTCACATCTAAGTGCACAAAATACAGAATGAAAAGGGAGACAACTTACGTTTCCTTTCTTTTAATGTCCGGATTTCTTCTTCACTCTGAGGAGAAATGGAAGAAGATCAATGGAGGAGATGAAGATCAATGGAGGAGATGAAGATCAATGGAGGAGATGAAGATCAATGGAGGAGATGAAGATCTGTATAATGTGATACTGAATAACAGACGGCTGTGCGACCCGTCTGCTAAGATGGATCCAATACTTCATGACTTTCAACTGCAGACGAGGAAGATCCAGGTCATACGTATGAGGCGTGACCTGAATCCATTCAAGATAGGACAGACTAAAAAAATTAAAGGGGTTGTCCCGCCATAACAACCTAGGATAGGTGATGAGTGACTGTTTGCTGGGGGCCCCACAAAGATGGACGGAGGGACAGTGACACATGCAGGTCTATAAGACTGATGGAGAAAGCTGAGCACTTGGCACACCGCGCAGATTGCAGCAGAGCATGTGTGACCATCGCCCTGTTCTCATGTTTGGTCAGGCTTAATACTATCCTTAATGGTGGTGATCTATCGCCAAGACAATCCATCACCTTATGATAAGTGGGGGTTTGACCTCTGGGGCCCCCAATGATCAGCTTTGGTTTAGCACTGCGTCCCCTTCGAAGTTTTCCCAGGACAAGGGCCAAACCAGCCGCCCATGTGCAGAGAACCACAGCTCGTTCACTGTGCGGGGAAAAGAAAACGAGATTGCAGAGCCAATCCAAAGCTCACGCCACAATCATAAAGGGATGGCCTAACCTGATGATGTACGATCACTGGGAACATCCCTTTAAGACCACACTAGTGCCAGTCAATAAGACAGGACCACGCAGCAGAGCAACCGAACAAAGGAAAGACCGCACACAACATCAGACCTGGAGTAAAGCAGATCCGCAGGTCTTTGTATGGATTGGGGGGGGGGAGACGACATATATGATGTTTTCAGTCCCGGTTTCATGAGTCCTCAGTAGTCTCTTACCAGCTCTTTTATCCTCTTCCGTCGTCTACCGGGGTTCCCGAGATGACTGGTGAGGTCAAATATGGTTGGGATGGCGTTTTCCCGAAGAACCGTCCTGTATGGACTCTGAAAATACAAAGAATAGTCCTCTTATAATAGTGATAAAAGTGACTGGTGGTGTTTACTCATTATATACATATAAGACTTGTCTACGCCCTCCAGACCCCTCCGCCCCTTCTCCTTCCTTCCAGGCTCCTTCATCCTCTACTCTCCAGTCTCTTCCATCCCCTCTTTTCTCCAAGCTCTGCCCTCCTTCTCCTTCCAGGCTCCTTTGTCCACCCACCCCCTTTCCATTCAGGCTCCTCCACTCACCTCCTCCTTCCAGGCTTCTCCAACAACCCCCCCATTCATTCAGTGGCTCCTCAGCACCCCCCCTTCCTTCCAGGTTCTTCCACCCCTGCCTCCTTTCAGGTTCCTCTGACCCCCCTTTTCTTCCTCTAGGCTCCTCTGCTGTCCAGGTTCCTCTGTCCCCCGCCTCCTGCCAGGTTCCTCCGTCCCCCCGCCTCCTGCCAGGTTCCTCCGTCCCCCCGCCTCCTGACAGGTTCCTCCGTCCCCCCGCCTCCTGACAGGTTCCTCCGTCCCCCCGCCTCCTGACAGGTTCCTCCGTCCCCCCGCCTCCTGACAGGTTCCTCCGTCCCCCGCCTCCTGACAGGTTCCTCCGTCCCCCGCCTCCTGACAGGTTCCTCCGTCCCCCGCCTCCTGCCAGGTTCCTCCGTCCCCCCGCCTCCTGCCAGGTTCCTCCGTCCCCCGCCTCCTGCCAGGTTCCTCCGTCCCCCGCCTCCTGCCAGGCTCCCCTGTCCCCCGCCTCCTGCCAGGCTCCCCTGTCCCCCGCCTCCTGCCAGGCTCCTCTGTCCCCCGCCTCCTGCCAGGCTCCCCTGTCCCCCGCCTCCTGCCAGGCTCCCTGTCCCCCCGCCAGGTTCCTCTGTCCCCCGCCTCCTGTCAGGTTCCTCTGTCCCCCCGCCTCCTGCCAGGCTCCCCTGTCCCCCCGCCTCCTGCCAGGCTCCCCTGTCCCCCCGCCTCCTGCCAGGCTCCCCTGTCCCCCGCCTCCTGCCAGGCTCCCCTGTCCCCCGCCTCCTGCCAGGCTCCTCTGTCCCCCCGCCTCCTGCCAGGTTCCTCTGTCCCCCCGCCTCCTGCCAGGTTCCTCTGTCCCCCCGCCTCCTGCCAGGTTCCTCTGTCCCCCCGCCTCCTGCCAGGCTCCCCTGTCCCCCCGCCTCCTGCCAGGCTCCCTTGTCCCCCGCCTCCTGCCAGGCTCCTCTGTCCCCCGCCTCCTGCCAGGTTCCTCTGTCCCCCCGCCTCCTGACAGGTTCCTCCGTCCCCCCGCCTCCTGACAGGTTCCTCCGTCCCCCGCCTCCTGCCAGGCTCCTCCGTCCCCCCGCCTCCTGCCAGGTTCCTCTGTCCCCCGCCTCCTGCCAGGCTCTCCTGTCCCCTCGCCTCCTGCCAGGTTCCTCTGTCCCCCGCCTCCTGACAGGTTCCTCCGTCCCCCGCCTCCTGACAGGTTCCTCCGTCCCCCCGCCTCCTGCCAGGCTCCTCCGTCCCCCGCCTCCTGCCAGGTTCCTCCGTCCCCGCCTCCTGCCAGGTTCCTCCGTCCCCCGCCTCCTGCCAGGTTCCTCTGTCCCCCCGCCTCCTGCCAGGTTCCTCTGTCCCCCCGCCTCCTTTACATAAAGATCCACACAGCAGGTTATTTTATGCGGCATGTGGATGAGACTTTGCCGCTATTCTAATCTGCGGCTGATGGAGATGTAACGGCGGCCATTTTGGATGTCACTCGGATTTCTCAGAAACCGCCAAAGAGAATTTTTGGATGATTTGGCGACTGTGGCATCCATATCTAGAACAGGTCATACAAGAAAGCGCCAGGTTTTATTATTTTTTCGGATGGCCCTATTACAATGCAAGAACCTCCAGGGGCTAAACTACAACTCCCAGCAGGAGCCCAGCTTGGGAGCTCAGCGTGAATCCACTGGTATGAAGCTCTTCTGATGAATGTGTGCGCTGCCAACTGGCCGCATCTGGTCCGGATCACCGCCGACCTCCCGGTCGTGTCAATCATCTGCTCGGACCCATTACATTTGGCCTCAATGATGGTAATGAGAAATGTCTGCAGAGCATCGCGCCAAGGCTAGGAGCAGGAGGACAGCTGCCGCGCTCTTCTCCAGGCCTCCTACCATCCACCTTAATGAGAAGGGGCCAGTCCGCCCGACTCTTCAAACATAACGTCTTCAAAGCTGGAATCTAAATGGCCCGAGGAGGAGTCAGCGGGAAGACGGGATGGAGAAGTGTCATGGAGGAGACGAGCAGATGTGAGGGGGATCGGAGCACCCCCAATGTCATGTCTGCCTGTCATCAGAACTGGGGGGCGACAAGTACTCACTGTCTGAACTGGCACCCACTGCAGCCGAAATAACCATACATGTCTGCCGGAGGTACACGGAAATACGCCACCTGTATCATTACAAGCTGAGGATCTATGCTTTACACTGCAGCTCTGCTCCATTAGAGCACTGCAATGAGTACCATCTACAGCTTATGGTAAATCCGAGGTAGTCTGAAATCATCCTCTTGTGTCACCAAAGGCTCAGGATGCTGCTCTCTATTGCCATGCTTTACACTGCAGCCCTGCTCCATCACAGCACAGCTACGATCAGGGACTACATCTTAGCGACATAGTCTATGGTGGGTCTGAGGTAATCTGTAATCCCCCTCCTGTCTTATCAGGGGCTCAGAAAGCTGCTGGCTCTCCATGCTTTACACTGCAGCTCTGCTCCATGACAGCAGAACTGTGATCAGCGACATTGACTATGGCGAGTCTGAGGTAGTCAGAAATCATCCTCTTGTCTTATCAATGGCTCAGGATACTGCCATGTCTCTCCATGCTTTGCACTGCAGCTCTGCTCCACTGGAGCACTGCTATATCATCTACAGCTTAGTGGCATGGTCTATTGTAGGTATGAGGCAGTCTGAAATCTGCCCCCTGTCTAATTAGGGACTTAGCTCATGTTCTGCCCTGACATACTTTACACTGCAGCTCTGCTCCATGAGAGCACAGCTATGATAAACGACTCCAGCCTAACTGCATTGACTATTGAGAGCCTGAGGTAGTCGGAAATTCTCCCCCCACCCCGTCTCATTAGAGGCTGCTGCTATTCCCCCATGCTTTACACTGCAGCTGTTTATGGAGATTGCTTCTGGGGCAGGACAGAATAACCAGACTCTACATTCAGCTAGTTGAAAGATCATCGGGAGGGGAGGGGCCGAAATAAAGGGGAGGAGCCTGGAGATCTACAGACAACCCATAGCCACATAAAGAAGCCTGCTCTTAACTACAACTCCCAGCATGCTCTAACCACTGCAGTCCATCCAGGCATGCTGGGAAGTAGAGTTGTGCAGCTACGTCCACGGGTTTCCTGGTACTCACGCTCCTGCAGATCATGGAGTCCTCGAAGTGCTGGGCGCACAGTCTGTAGTGCTTGTTCAGCTGATCGGGCGTCTTGTCCTCCAGGTCGTACCTTCGACAGTTCTCAACCCATTTCTGGCATCTACAGAGATGGAGGGTACATATCACTCAGAGGCTATGGAAACCATCAGCAAGGAAACAATCATTTTTACAGATATTAGCGGCTACACTTACTGTGATCATTCATTTTCAGACCTCTAATAGACAGTGTACAACATGATCCTGGTGTCGGACCTCGCTCACGTGGGCGTGACCCTCCCAGTAACACATGCTGGAGGAGAGGCCTGTGTGTCCAGGACACTGCAGCCTTCATTAGCGCTCGTGTATCAGCACAGCTTCATTGCTGGGCTGATTTCCTCCTCTCACGTGTACTGACAGCCACTGAGGACGGTGCGATTCCCCCACCATAAGTTCTCTATGCGATTCTCCACCCACAAGCTGTCTGTACTATCTCAAGCCTCCTCGGACGCTTTACCCCCTTTCCACACTCAGATCTGCCATGAACAACTTCCTTCCCCTCCCTGCTGCTATCGTCAATACTAAGAGAAGGGAGATTTATACATCAGCACCAGAAGCTAGATGAAGGACTTACACATACTCTACAGAAGCCTGACAAAGGGGTGTCGCCCCCGTGCCTGACATGTCTAAGTAACTACGGAGCATCTATTCTCCCTCTATTATTCCTACTAGAAGTCACTGATGGATTACTAGCAGTTTGCAGTGAAGGTCCAGCTGGGTGTAAGCAGTTGGGGGGGTGTCCCTGCACAGCCTGACACTAATCCAATCAGTGCTGCCAGTGTCAGACTGTACAGGGACACCCCTCCAACTGGTAACACTCATCTGGACCTTTAATGCAGACTGCTAGCAATTCATTCATCCCTTCTAGCAGGAATAATAGAGGAATGGCACAACATAGAGCCATAAGAATAGACGCTTCAGAACAGTTATGTCATGGAGGATGCAGGTAGTTACTAGAAGAGGGGACAGGTCCTCTTGAAGGCGCCCAACTATTGGGGTGTGTTCACACAACGGATTCAGATCTGACTCCATGGCGGAAAATACGACGCTGACCGCGCAGCCGCCGGAAATATGCAAATGTAGGTGAAGGGGGCTGCAGACCCCCACTGACAGGCATGGGGTTCAGCTTGATTACGTACTTGCCAATAGGGCGTCCCCCTTACGCTGAAAACTACATTTCCCATGGGTCCTCAGCTTCCCCTCCCCCCCCGCTTTATCTCTGCCCCCCTATCTAGATCAGAAAATGTCACATGACGTGTTCTGGAGTTGGTTCGCGGCGAGAAAACGTCACGTCATGTTTCGTATTCTCGCCGCTCGTGATCAGAATGCAAATCTGGTGGGGGGGCGTGATTATGTGACAACACCGGAAACCGTTTTTTTTTATCCGGATTTGCAGGTGGAAATTCCGCAGCAGAAAATCGGATAAGCCTCATTAACGCACTGCGGGAAAAAAAAATAAAAAATCTGTGTTGAAATTGACCGGCGGTGCGAATCTTTGACTCGCAGCTCGTCACTCCTGCAGACTATTCTCCTATTCTAATGCGAGGAGTGAAATCCGCGGCCAAACACAATCCGCCGATTATTGGAGCGCCCCTTTAAGTTTCTATTTCTGTGGAAACTGCCAGCAAGCTGCTGCTGACGGATGCTATTGTTTTACTATGGAGGGGGCAGAGACTGTAACCTCACAGGTAGCCATGAGAGAGCACAAGGGGCACACCCCTCCCCCCAACACACTGTAAAAGGCCCCCCCAACCAAAATAAGGGCAATGGGTCCCCCCCTAAATCCAGAAGGAAGGACAATGCTCTCACCGGTTCGGGTCCCGGGGAAATCTGAAGAAAGCCAGGTCGGACTGTGTGCTCTTTCGGGTGCAGTTCGGGGCTGCGCAGAAATTCGGCATTTTCGCTAGGTAACGTTTTTTTTTTTTTTTTTTTTTTAGTGGGGGAGGGGAAGCACCGGGATAACCCCGAATCCTCCCCTCACCAGGGGGCGCGCTGACTACCGGGAGACAGACTGGCCGCTGCGGCTCCACACTGCAGTGCGCGGCCTGGAGGAGTCACACACATATCCCGGCAGGCACCGCGCGGCCCCTCTAACCGCACACCCCCACTCTATGGTTCGCTGTAGCGTAAGTACAGGACGAGCGCCGCTGATCATAGAGATGTGTTTAGTGGGGATAGAGCGGCGCGTAGCGGGAGGACCTGCCAGGAGGTTGTTGTACCAATACCTATAATACCGGTCTGACAGAAATTCTACAATCTCCAGGCACAAATGTATCTGAGCCTACCCTGTGTGATACCGTCTGCTGAGCTGTGCATCTAAGCTTACCCTGTGTGATACCGTCTGCTGAGCTGTGTATCTAAGCTTACCCTGTGTGATACCGTCTGCGGAGCTGTGTATCTAATCCTACCCTGTGCGATACCGTCTGCTGAGCTGTGTATCTAAGCTTACCCTGTGTGATACTGTCTGCTGAGCTGTGTATCTAATCCTCTCCTGTGTGATACTGTCTGCTGAGCTGTGTATCTAATCCTCTCCTGTGTGATACTGTCTGCTGAGCTGTGTATCTAATCCTATCCTGTGTGATACTGTCTGCTGAGCTGTGTATCTAATCCTATCCTGTGTGATACTGTCTGCTGAGCTGTGTATCTAATCCTACCCTGTGTGATACTGTCTGCTGAGCTGTGTATCTAATCCTATCCTGACGCTGTGTGTTGAACTGCCCACATCCAGCTTTGGTTTGCAGAATATCTTCCGGTTCTCGCGTTTTCCGCGCTGCGTCGTCGCCTCTTCAGACGCACTGTACGTTTTTTCTACCTTGACTTCACTGCGGGAATAACGACACGTTCTACCTGCAGAAACATAACCGCCATTTTTCTTTATTATTGTGCCTGGAAGCAGCGCTAGGTGGCGGTCTTCTCGACATAAACCTGCAAATGTCTCGCTCCTTCAGGCTCACAGTCAGTGGCGGTCTTTACCGCCATGTACCCCACTCCCTGACAGCGCCACACACCTGTATCTGTGCGCTGCAGAGATGTGTGTGTCATGTTGTTTGCACAGTCCGCAGAGGCCGGGGATGGGAGACATGAGCAGAGCAGCACTTATACATCTCGGCTCTGCTAAGTGTGGAGTCCGTCTCTGAGGACAGTGGACCAGGTACCAGTCCACTGCCTTGCCCCACACTGAGGGTGGCCCCGAGAGTATGGAGCCGGAGTGTTCAATAACACCTCCTCCTGCCTTTGGCCCTCAGATGGCAGTGGCACAGTGCCTGAATGATCACCTTGCCCTGCTTCTCCTGCCACTCTGATGCCTCTGCCCTGTGCCAGTCATTACACTGGTTACCCGTACACTATGTACTGCTCATCCTTACCCTCTGCACCCCCTACATCTCCTCCCTCATCCCTATCTACCACCCTTTCTCCTGCTCTCCACCGTGCTGCACCTCCATACACCTCCTCCTCATCTCTGTCTACCACCCTCCCCGTACTCTCCACCGTGCTGCACCCTCTACATCTCCTCCCTCATCTCTGTCTACCACCCTACCCGTACTCTCCACCGTGCTGCACCCCCTACATCCCCTCCCTCATCTCAGTCTACCACCCTACCCGTGCTCTCCACCGTGCTGCACCCCCTACATCCCCTCCCTCATCTCTGTCTACCACCTAACCGTGCTCTCCACCGTGCTGCACCCCCTACATCTCCTCCCTCATCTCCGTCTACCATCCTACCCATGCTCTCCACTGTGCTGCACCCCCTACATCTCCGTCTACCACCCTACCCATGCTCTCCACCGTGCTGCACCCCCTACATCTCCTCCCTCATCTCTGTCTACCACCCTACCCGTGCTCTCCTTTTAGCCAATGATTTATGACCGACATCCACCGTAATCCGAACCTCTCACTCCCAGCTTCAAGACTTCTCCCGAGCTGCACCGGTTCTCTGGAACGCCCTACTACAAAAATTGGGCTAAATCGCAACATACACAGTTTTAGGCGCTCCCTAAAAACACATCTTTTTGGGGTGGCCTCTCACATCCCCCGATCTCTCCTCTCCATATACAGCCCATTTATCATTTCCTGCACCTGATCCTCCACCGCACCCAGGAGCACCTCATATATCGGCTGGTGACGGCTCCCGCAGCTTTATATCTGCTCCGCTATTCTCCCAAGATGGCCGGAGCATTGTACCAAACAAGCACCTCTACCTTTTGTGTCACCTCTGTCTCCTCATAGAGTGTAAGCTCTTGCGAGCAGGGCCCTCCTTCCTCCTGTAATTATTGACTTGTCTGTTGCTCTGTTATTTATGACTGTTTGTACATGAGCCCCTGAATGGTAAAGCGCTGCGGAATATGTTGGTGCTAGAAATAAAGATTATTCTTATTCCCTGTGTTATCTTTGGTGTTACATAGGACTGCGGGGAGGTAATAACTACTTACCTGCAGTCCTATGTAACACCACAGCTAACACAGCGATAACTCCCCGAGTACAGATAAGGCTACTTTCACACTAGCGTTTTTGCAGGGTTCAGAAAAAACGCTTTCGTTACTGATAATACAACCGCCTGCATCCGCTATGAACCGATCCGTTGTATTATCTTTCACATTGCCAAGACGGAACCGTCACGAACTCCAGTGAAAGCCAATGAAGGACGGATCCGTTTTCTATTGTGTCAGAGTTAAACGGATCCGTCCCCGTTGACTTGCATTAGGGGTCATGCCGGATCCGTTTTGCTCCGCATCCCACGACGGAAAGAAAACCGCAGCATGTGGCTGCTCTCCGTTTTGGAGCACTCCGTTCTGTTCAGTTATGTTTTGACAACTTTGCATAGGTTCTCAGAAACGCCACGTCTGATCCCGCTCACAGTAGTACGAGCCACATGTGGCCTGGTGCTGTCCTGTTGATAAACGGTTTCTGGGAGAAATGGCCGGACCACTGGTTCCTCGACCAAATCAATGTAACGCCGAGCTGTTAGCACCTGAAATGAAGACTGGAGGGGTCCGTCTACCGTACATTATGCCACCCCACACCATAATCCTGGACCAGTGTGAGGTTCCCCTGTGAAGGCCTCTTCATAGCGTTGCCCACGTGGTCTCCAGACCAAATTTTCGGCTATCATTGTGTCCGAGACAAAAGTGGGCTCATCTCTGAAGCGGACTTGCCTCCATTGCCGTCTTGCTGTGCACCATGACAGCCTTAGAGAGCGGCGGGGTGAGGTCAGTGGACCCCTGTAGCTGGACGTCTGGATCGTAGCCCAATGTCGTGCAGATGCCTCCTGATGGTTTGCGTAGACGCTGTTTGCCGCCCTAGGCTTGGGATGTGACCATTCCACTTGCAGTACAGAAGGGATCACTACGCGCCATTCTTCTAATCAGACGATCCCTCCATGTAGAAGTTCTCCTCTCTGCTGCTCTTGATGTCATTCCAGTTCCTCGTCATTCTTCCAGCCACCGGGACGTGGAAAGTAGAGCAGCTCTGACATCTCGGCCTAGGCGTGTTGCGATCTGAGAGAGTGATAAACCAAGGTCTCTCAGGGCAAGGATTCTATCCCTCTCCCAGGAGGCATCACACAATCATCCCACACGACTTGACCCAATATTTGAGGTTTCATGGAGCTAAAATCTTTGCTTTCTGGCTTTTATGCCCCTCCCACATGCCACAGAATGGAGCTAGGTGCTGAAAACTCCACCATCTGCAGATCTAAGAAACCCCTGCTGCTTCCTCCATTTACATACATGACCTCACGACGCGTCCTTCTTGGTCTTCCAGTTTCAGTGTTGAGGAGTGTAGATAGGAGGCCTTATCATTTGTGGTGGTAGCAGCAGCAGGACGATACTTTGTCATTTTTAATAGAATAATACTTCCAAAATTAGAAATAAAAGCCCAAAAAGATTAAAAAAAAAAAATATATGAATATTTACGAACATTTTTACACCAATTTATGGCATAAAAATTTCACATGACCCCCTTTTTGCGACTTCATGAATGCCCATGTGACAGTATTTTGTTGCATCAGCATTTTTGCGCCATGAGTGTGTTATGGGGGAAAACTTCTGTTTTTTAGCCAAGCGCAAGGACTGCTAATTGATGATGAGGCGCAAGAAGTGGGAGTAAAAGACCGGCGTAAAAAGCCAGTCTGTAAATGACCCCCATTGAGTTTTTAAAAATTCCCATTTCTGACGGAAGCGTGCCCGTATAGCGGGCGAGTAGTGGTATCAGCCGTTCGTGGCGTGTGCTGCAGGACGTTTTTGGAGGGGGTGAGTTGCGCCTGTCACCGGTCGCTTCCGTCCAGGTGGCGCTGGTATATCGTTGCGGATATAATGATCTTTCCAGGGTCTCGCCCTGTCACCGCGCTCATCCCACTTCTTCTCAATTTGCAAAATCGTAAATGACGCGATACTAAGAGCGGCGAGTGACGTACGAGCGGCTCAGGTCTGCCGCCACGAGGGCATCACTACAATAACCACACAGTCTGCCCGGCGTCACGGCTCGCCCCCTCCACGTCCAGAGGATTCTCTGTCTCAGCCACTGTTACAGCTGTGTACTTGCCAATTTATGCCCCCCCCCCAGGAACGCCCCCCAAAGTGGACACTTTTGGGGCCAATTTGAATCAACCTCACCCCTTTGTGTCCTATCGGCACTGATACAGGGGGGGGTCACTCTTTTGGCAAATCTATCTCAGAGCGGTTCTTTGGGTTCAGCCAGGTTAGAATCGCCGAACGTGTCTATGAATATTCGATGTTGAGAACCAGCCAGCAGGATCAACTCTATTAAACCAGGCACGTGTGGTAGGGTTAACCCTGCTGTGTAAAAGCATACATTTCATATGTAAACTGGGTAGTGCCGTTCATACGCAATTCAAGTTTTTAAGTATTTGTGGATATGAGGTGGTCGGTGCACTGAGGAACCCCTTGGTGCACCTTAGCGCCGATGCTGTGTCTCTCCCCTTGATTGACAGCCCCAGACATATCGCCTCCAAACGTGTAGAGGTGCAAATTTCTTGCTACTAAGTCACGCCCCTAACTAAGGTATTTTCGTGCCCTAGGCAGAGCAGGCAAATTGTGTCCTTTCTGCTACAGCTCTCTCCCTAGCACAGCTCAAGGGGCGTGTTCTTTCTGACGCAGCACTCTCTCTAACACATCTCAGGGAGGCGTGTGCTTTCTGCTGCAGCTCTCTCCTTATCAGAGCTCAAGGGACGCGTCCTTTCTGCAACAGCAGTCCACCTGCCTTGGCTCATGGGGCGTTCCTTTTCTGCTGTATGTCTCTCCCTATCACAGCTCAGGGGGGCATGTCCTTTCTGCTGCCCGACAGCAGCTTCTTACAGTAGATATGGCGGGTGGCAGGTTGAAGGATGGAACAGAGCATGTGCAACCACCTCAGCAAGATGGACTGAGAATTAATGAGAAGAACGAACACCCGGTGGCGCTATACAGATACGTTTTATGACTGCTAAATTTTAAAAAAACTGCAATTACAAAAAAATCCAGATCCAGGGGCTGGAAATGCCTTTAAAAACAACTCCCTCCAAATTTTTCTCATTGACAACTTTTTTCCCGCACCGTGACAACCACTGTTCGTGCGCTGAATCCCATCGCTTTGGTCAGTGCATCCCCCCCACCTTTCCGTAAGACCCCCTAAGCCCCCAGGCAGCTTACGGAGAGCCGCACTCCGCCGTGAATGTCAGAAACAGCTGGATGTCTCGGTACCTGCAGACAAGGGGAGAAGTGTTGCCCTGGATTTACGACATTCCATTTTGGTGACATCCCCTAAACGTTACCCTTTTTATTGCCCAGGAAGCGGATTCTTGTTGGATCACGCCCCCAGAGATGGTAAATGATTAGCAGACAGGTTTCCGTCTGGGAAATCTTGAGGGTTTTTTTTTGTTGTTTTATTGAGAAAAGATGATACGGGAGGGAAAATGTTTGGAGAGGGGACGCCAAATGTTTCAGGCACTTCTTTACCGTTCATGAAGGGTCTCGCGTCACCCAGGAGGGGTCAGCGCAGTTCAGTACAATATCCTGGATGAGGGGGATTCTGGGTGATATCGCTCACATCATCTGTCCGTCAGGAATTCGAGACCTGCAAACTCTGACCGCAGATCCTAGACTCCATATAAAGTGGTGCGCTGGATTGGTGGGGGTCCCACATCTGGGACTAACATCTATAGGCGTAGCAAGAGCCCCCTGACCTCTGCTCCAATAGGCATGCCGCCTGCCTTAGGTTATGTTCACACAACAGATTATTCATGTGGAAAAAAAATCCAGTTTGGCCAGTTCATATAGTGTAACACGGCATATAATCTGGGGTCTGTAAACAGGATGGGGGTCTTGGTTAGGGGTCCTTAAACAGGGCGTCTGTAAACAAGCAATGCTTTGGTCTGGGGTCTGCAAGCAAGAGGAGGGTGTCTGCTCTGGGATCTCTAAACCGGATGGGGGACTTTTTAACTTGTGTCTGTAAATGGATGGGGCTTTGGTCTGGGGTCTGTAAGTGGTGGGCTTTGTAAACTGGCTGAATCTAGTCTGGGGTCTATAAGCAGGATGGAGGTCCTTAAACCGTGGGTCTGTAAATGAACAATGCTTTGATCTGGGGTCTGTAAGCGATGGGGAGGGGTCTAGTCTGGGATCAGTAAACCAGATTGGGGGGTTTGACTTGGGTCTGTAAACAGACAGGACTTTGGTCTGTAAACACGATGGGGGTCTTTGGTCTGGGGTCTGTAAGTGGTGGGGTTTGTGAACTGGCTGAATTGGGTCTGGGGTCTGTAAACAGGAAGGGGTTCTGGGGTCTATAAACTTGGGGGGGGGGGGGTCTAGTCTAAGGTCTATAAATGGGGGGTCAGATCTGGGGTCTATTAAAATGAGGTCGGTCCCGGGGCTATACATGGAGGGGTGGTCTATGTCTGTTAACATGGAGACTCTGTAAACAGTGGCCTATTTGTATTTTTAAGGGTCTGGGGTCTGTACTTTTTAAAGGTTTGGTCTGGGGTCTGTAATATTTAGGGGTTCATATTTATATAAGGGCTCTGGTTCTCTCTTGGGTCAGTGGACCCCCGATCAGGTCAGGAGTTGTGTCCACAATACGAGCACAAAAAGTACCCACGGAAAAGGGGTCCCAGCTCGTCAGCCTCACCCTGCTCTGTACGCCCCAGAAATAACAGAGGGCAGAATGATGGGAAGCATCAATACTATAAGGAGGGCCCTATGGTACAGCCTGGCAGACCGCCGTTCTATGATGGACTATCCCTTTAAGACAACTATCAGATGCCCTTTAACCCCTATCTTCTTGCCATAACCTACACTGGACCGGAACGTTCTGCAGAGTCTCCGGACAGGATATGACAGTTTTCCCCTCTGACCCCCATTACTTCCATACAGCGCCTCTTCCCACGCGGCCCCTGCTCTTCGGTCAGGATTATTCCCAGAAACGTGCGTCTTGGGATTAAGAAGCTCGGGGTTGGGAAGATTTGCGGTTGGAGAAGTGGAAGCTTCTTACAGGAAAGTGAAGCATCATAGATACCGGTCACCGATCAACCCAGGAGCAGAGGCCTGGAAACAACTCCAAAAATCCCCGGGAACTAGAAGACCTGCCGCCATCTCTCCTGGCAACCGGCGGTCTATCAGATATATATATTATATCCCAAAATCTGGACATTAAGAACCGTCCACCCCTCCCCCCGAACACCTGGGGACAGCCTTACAATGGGCAGAAACCCTCTCCGTATACAATCCGGCTAATGGGATTTCTCTAAAAATCTATCTGTTATATCTATTATCTCTCTCTCTTCTATCTATTCTGTATTATATCTATTATCTATCATCTCATATTTATCTATCTCATCTATCTATCTATCTCTCTTTCTATCTATCTATCTATCTCTCTTCTATCTATCTCCTATCTATCTATCTATCTCTCTATCTCCTTTCTATCTATCTATCTCTCTTCTATCTATCTATCTGTCTTTCTATCTATCTATCTATCTCCTACCTACCTATCTGTCTATCTATCCTGGCTCGTTCCGTACCATCTGGTGTGTGCGCTATATGTTCTGTATTTCCTGGCTCTGTATACACTGACGATAACCATCTCGCTCTCTGTGCAGGTGTTGCACGTTGTTGGCAGCGGAGCTCGTGGCTGACGTGGCTTCATCTTCTCCTCTGATATCCTATACGGCCAGATAATGGTCGGCAGGTGCAGACGACATGCAGAGAATTAACCCCTCCAGGGAAGGTTATGAGCTCACACATCACCGCCCTCCGATGGTGTGATTATAGGAATGGCCGTGATGTCATCCCCCGGGAGGACGGACACAATCACTCGCTTCTCACAATGAAGGATCTCATATCATCACTTCTGCCTAAAATCTACATTCTGGCTCCATACAGCCTCTGAGGTGTTCAGCCATAGAAGTCTGTGGGGCCCGATTCAATTAGCCTGACCCCCACAGATCTGATATTGACAATGTAAGGACAGGTCATCAATAATGTGGCCCTAAATTGGCTTCCACTCGCCCCAGCGGTTGCTGATTCACGGCTAGAGCCGGGGAAGGGGGGTGGGTGAAAAGTGCCCGACGCCCCCAGAGCAGCTCGGGCGCAGCGAGTTGAGTCCATGAATTGCGCCCCGTCCTCCATGTCGTCTACCTATGGCTGGTGCTGCGGTGTGGGCTGGACCGGACTTTTTTGTTGTAATTTTATGTAGTTTTATTTTGCCCTTTTTCTGCTGTAAATGGGGGAGCGTTGGGGTCTGTAAACTCAGTGGGTCAGGTCTGTAAGCAGGGGGGTCTAAGTTCTAAACAGGGAAGTCAAGTCTGTAAACAGGATGGGGGTCTGGACTAGGGTCTAAACTGGGGGTTCTGATCTGGGGTATGTAAACAGGATGGTGGTCTGGTCTATGGTCTTATACTGGGGCGTTCTGGTCTGGGGTCTGTAAACCGGATGGGGGTCTGGACTAGGGTCTGTAAACAGGATAGGGGTCTGGTCTAGGGTCTAAACTGGGGGTTCTGATCTGGGGTCTGTAAACAGGATGGGGGTCTGGTCTATGGTCTTATACTGGGGCGTTCTGGTCTGGGGTCTGTAAACAGGATGGGGGTCTGGTCTATAGTCTTATACTGGGGCGTTCTGGTCTGGGGTCTGTAAACAGGATGGGGGTCTGGACTAGGGTCTGTAAACAGGATGGGGGTCTGGACTAGGGTCTGTAAACAGGATGGGGGTCTGGACTAGGGTCTAACCTGGGGGTTCTGATCTGGGGTATGTAAACAGGATGGGGGTCTGGTCTATGGTCCTATACTGGGGCGTTCTGGTCTGGGGTCTGTAAACAGGATGGGGGTCTGGACTAGGGTCTAAACTGGGGGTTCTGATCTGGGGTATGTAAACAGGATGGTGGTCTGGTCTATGGTCTTATACTGGGGCGTTCTGGTCTAGGGTATGTAAACAGGATGGTGGTCTGGTCTATGGTCTTATACTGGGGGGTTCTGATCTGGAGCCTGTAAACAGGATGGTGGTCTAATCTAGGGTCCACCAAATTTTGGGGGCTCAAGTCTGAGGTCTGTAAACAGGATGGGGGTTCTGGTCTGGGGTCTGTAAACAGAATGGGGGTCTGGTCTAGGGTCTAATACTAGGGGGTCTGGTCTAGGGATAAATTGGGGGGGCTCAAGTCTGAGGTCTGTAAACAGGATGGGGGTTCTGGTCTGGGGTCTGTAAATAGGATGGGGGTCTAGTCTAGGGTCCAAATTGGAGGAGCTCAGGTCTGAGGTCTGTAAACAGGATGGTGATATGGTCTAAATGGGGGGGGGGGGGGCTCAAGTCTGAGGTCTGTAAACAGTATGGGGGTCTGGTCTATGGTCTAATACTGGGGGGTTCTGATGTGAGGTCTGTAAACAGGAGGGTGGCCTGGTCTAGGGTCTAAACTGGGGGGTTCTGTAAACAGGATGGTAATCTGGTCTAAGGGGGTCTATTCTGGGGTCTTTAAGGGGGGAGGATATTCTGGTCTGAAGTTTTAAACAGGATGGGGGTCTGCTCTATAGTCTAAACTGAGGGGGGGGGGGGTCCTGGTCTGTTCTGGTCTAGGATCTAAACTGGAGGGGTACTGTAAACAGGATCTTGAGTCTGAAAACATAGTGAGTCTGTAAACAAGGGGGGGGGGGGCTGTATTTTTAGGTGGTCTGGTGTGTTTTTTTTATGGGGTTTGGTCTGGGGTCTGTATATTTAGGGGTGTGGGATGTGTAATCATATTAAGGATCTGGTCCATTACCTGTATTAAGGGGTCTGGTTCACAGTTTAGGGTGTGTGGGAGAATCTGCATTTATTTAGGGGGTCTCGCCTGGTTCTCTATTACTTTAGGGCAGGGGTCTGCAACCAGCTGTTGTGAAACTACAATTCCCAGCATGCTCAATTCATTTGTATGGGAGTTCTGAGAAGAGCAGAGCAAGTATGCATGCTGGGAGTTGTAGTTTCATAACAGCTAAATTGCCGGGGGTTGCCTACCCCTAGTTTAGGGGGTCTGTACTACCCTCTGGGCTGTGCTGAAGAGGGTCATTAGTAGTATTGGTGACCCAAATGTTTAAGGTGCCCCCCATTAAACGGATGAGGCATAAAGACCACGGATAGCTGGTCATGGGGGCTGCACGCGCCACTGTCCGTAATCTACCTCACGTCCCTCCAAAAACGCCTCGGTACAAGGCTCTGTATACGGTGATACGGGGAGGGGCCTCTACATCCATATAGCGGATCCTCCGGTCCTCCAAAGCTGCAGTAACACCTAGAGGTCGCTGTAGCCGTTCTAATGTTTGTCCCTCCCTGGCCTCCGTCACACACAGTCTCCTCCCTCGTTTGTGACAAACTCGCCTTATCTGCGAAGCCAACCAATCAGAAAGCAGGACTACAACTCCCGGCGTTCCCCGCGCATGCGCAATGCTACCGGCGCGCCATCTTGACAGCGGGAGCTGCAATCAAACCCACCGGATCTGCGGTGGCTGATCGCTCCGCGATCCCTTACCGTGTAGCAAGTCCGCGGTGACGGGACTAGCTGGAGCCCCTTCGTACGTGTCAGGGGCCCCCCTCACAGCGTGAGAGGGGCTGCAGGGAGGGATGCCTTCTAGCGTTCTCCCCATCAGGGTCGTGTGACTGCAGGGGACAGGATGCCAGTGTTGTGGCCGACCCTCCTGGACTTCAGCCGAGATGAATGTAAAAGGATCCTCCGTAAACTGGGTGCGCTTTCCATCTGTTACTCCGCAGAAATTGCCACTGCGCATGCGCGCTTTGCTTTTGTGTGTGTGTGTGTGTGTGAATTCGGCGAGGCACGCCCCCTTCTGACGTCAGCGCCCAGCCTGTCTGATTGTAAACATTTCGTGGGCAGTGCGGGCGCTGCTCCAGCAGGTGGCGCTCGTGTGCGGTCATAGAAGAGGATACAATGGACCAGTGAGGGATTTCCTGTGCTGCTGTTACACTGTACGCCGGCTGCTGCTCTTTGGTGTCAGCCAGGTGGGAGAAGGCCTATAATCCGGCATCCTGTAGACTGGAAATCCTGATTAATGGGAATTTACTGTAGTCCTCAGGCCTGTGCTAGCAGATAGCTGCTGTGTGTGTCCGATGCTTTGGACTATCTTGACGTTTAGGGGTCTGTTCATGCTGATGGATGGGGGTCTCGGTGTGATTGGGTGGTGGGACCCATCAGCTATGGGGTCGGAGCCGATCCATACATCATACGGGTTAGAAGACCCTGCGTTGTTCGTTTGTTCCCTTCCTGTAGTATCTATAAAGTTGTTTCGGTCCCTACTGGATGTGCAGGATTTGAAAAACATGGCTGCTTTCTTAAAGAAGCAGCGCCACCCTTGCCTGTGGGTTTTGTTTGGTATTGAAGTGAAGAGGGCCGGCCGGCAATACCGCCCGCAGCCTGGGGACAGGGGCGGCGCTGTTTCTGGAACAGAAACCACCAGGGACGCTCAACCTGCGGCCCCCCGGCTGCTGTAAAACTACAACTCCCACCATGCCCCTGCTGTAGGCTATCCAGGCATGCTGGGAGTTGTAGTTTTGCAACGACTGGAGGGCCGCGGGTTGGGCGTCGCTGCACTACTCCATTAACTCTTGCGCTCCCAGTGTAGAGGAAGGTAATGAGAGCGAACTGGTCTTCGGGTATTTTTAAGGACTGCAGATTTTAAGGACTTTTAATCATTTTAGCTGATTTGTAGGAAATCTGGGGGAGCAGCCGGACCCTCTGCTGTCTGATTGGGGTCGGCACACGCTGGCCGAGGATGCAGGTCTCCGGTCGGGGAAGGGACTTCTTAAAGGCCCTTCTACACAGTTCAGTGGAGCGAACGATTGTCGGGAAAGAAGCGTTCCCTCCTGGCAGTCGCCTGCTCGTCAGTGGAGGAGACCTTTACATGCAGGATCGCTGATGTCATCGCTCGTCCGCGGCAAACGACGATTTAGGTGTCCCCTCGCACTTATACACCCCAAAACTATGAAGCATGTCCTATTATTGTCCGCAGCCCCATAGAAGTGAATGGATCCGCAATTTGCGGATGACATACGGGATGGTTTCCTTTCCGTATGTTATCCGTAACTTGCGGATCCGTTTCCGTATTTTTATTTAAATATTTTATTGAGGCTCTCTCTAAGATGGCGCCTGAGTTTATGAGCATGCAACTCTTCTACATTTGTTTCCTTGACAACTATGAATATATTTTATCCTCTCCTCCTTTTTTTTTATACTGGTCCGTTTTTTGCGGACATGCGGATCCGCAAAACGGAAAGCATTACATACGGTCGTGTGATTGTAGCCTTAGCCTTATTTCCCGGCATCTGCCATTTTGGGATTGGCTGACTGTACCGTTCAATGGGATGAGCGACTGGAAGTGCAGAAAATTCGCCGCCCCCATGATGGTTTTCTCGGGGCTTTAATACTGAGGACCTATCCTTAGAATAGGTCACCCGCATCTGATCGTGGGGCACTACGACCTGCGCTGCAATACCGCGCCCAGCCACTAGACGGTGCTGCGGGACCGCCGCCCATCTCACCGCCCCTTTAAAGTGGTATTCATTTCGTAACCTGGGGTCATATCGTAACTTTGGTCGGGTTATGAGAAACTGCGTGTTTTTTCTCGTGCAGTTATCTTAGGATGCGTTCTTTTTCTGCGTGTCTCGTACTATTTGGGATATGTGACAATACTCGCAAAAAAAAAAAAAAAATCGCGGTTGTATGTGACATATTGATCTCTAGGCCGGCAAACTCGCCTGTGACCAAAAGCTCAACAGGTTTAGGCCTCTTGCACACGACCGTATGGCTTTTTTAATATTTTGCAGTCCGCAAAAAACGGATCCGCAAAAAATATGCATGATGTCCCTGTGCATTCCATTTTTTGCCCCTGATAGAACAGTCCTATCCTTGTCCGTAATGTGGACAATAATAGGACATGTTCTATCTTTTGAACGGAATAGAAATACGGAAACAGAAGGCATTCCGTTTTTTTGCGGATCTATTAAAATGAATGGATCCGTATACAGAACGCAGAAAACAGAATATAAACGTGTGCAAGAGGCCTTAGGGTCGTAACTAGGGATGAGCAGTCGACTTCGGATGTTTCATCCCTAGTCGTAACGCGACCCTATTCACACGCGGCAGTGGGCGGTGTGTCGCCGAACTCCCACTGATGGGACCCGCACCCATCAGGCATTTGTGGCCTATCCGGTACATACGATGTGCATCCATATTTTACCGCTGCGGCACTGTTATACTATTACACATTTGGAGTTGTGTCCCTTTAAATGAGGTCCTCAGGCTTTAAATGGTTAATTTGACAGGTGCTAAGAGCACCCGCTGCACTGCCAACCCCAATGCCACATCCACTGTGAAGGGTGATGGCACACCCCGTCTGTCAGCGGCTCCTCTGCAGGCAGCGTCGCCCCATCACGTCTGGGCGCACACCTGGTGCGCTTACTAATGAGAACGCAAGAAAAGCTTTCACTTCGCAGCTGCATTCACTCTTTTGCAGACTTCAGAGCTGACATCTCCCAGTACTCCCAGCTTATTTAGCGTCTGCAAAGCATAAAGAGCTGCCACTGCCAATTTTTCTCGGATGTTTCGCCTTTACACCAGGCTCTGTACAGGAACACCACCGGTTCCAATAATAGCCAGCAGAATTGTGAATGCAGCTCTGCAGAATAATTTGAACATGAGGTTTGTAGCCACATAGTGCTTTTCTGTTGTAGCGCCCCCATAGTTAGTGGTGGGGGGACGCTTAGCGTTCAGCTCATGCTGGGTTTATCCGCTGCTTACGCTTTCTGTCTCTTCTTCTTGTGCCACCAGAGCTGGAGGCGTATGCGGGCGTCATTAGCGCCCTCCGCGCACAGGGCGACCTCAGCAAGGAGAAGAAAGACCTCCTTGGAGAACTCTCGAAGGTCCTGAGGTGAGTGATTTATCAGTCTTGTAGATTCTTCATGGGTATGGGTGGGCTACGCTCCTTGTGGCCTGGCTGCTGCCCCCTGATGGAGGAAATCAGCACTTCACGCCGACTGCAATTTCAGGCGGGACCGCAGTCCAGGATTTGAAAAAACACGGCTGCTTACTTCCAGAAGCGGCGCCTCTCCTGTCCACAGGCTGCGGGTGGTATTGCACTTCAGAGCTGCAATACCGGGCGCAACCCATGGACAGGAGAGGCGCTGTTTCTGGAAGAAAGCGGAGATATGAGGAGCTGTATGTGGGGTCCTCACGCTGTCTGGGATGTGGAGCGGACCTTTGTCACCATTGGCTTTGCAGGGTCTCGGAGGGTCCGTTGTTTGATATGACATGGTCTCGATACCCCCTCCCCGGACAGTTCCCTCACCTTAATATCTTCTTATCTGCAGCATTTCTACGGAGAGGCATCGCGCAGAGGTGCGCAGGGCGGTGAACGATGAGCGCCTCACTACTATCGCTCACAAGTGAGTATAGTGACCCATACGGAAATACTGCTGACAGCACATCGGGACAGCACATCAACGTCGGATCGATGGGGGTCCGACTCCCGCCACCCACACCAGTCAGCTGTTCGTGGTATACCAAGCACAGCGCCATACACTGTACAGTGGCGGTACTTGATATTGCAGCTCGATCCTATTCACTTCAGTGGGACTGAGCTGCCCAGAGGCCATGTGACTGGAGGACGTGATGTCACTGGCTTAGAAAGAGGCTCGAGCGCCACAGCCCCTTCCAAGCTCTATTCGGGGTGGGGGGGCTGCCGATACTGATGACTTGTCCTGAGGATGTCGTACATTTAAAGCAGGCATCCTCAAACTGCGGCCCTCCAGCTGTTGCAAAACTACAACTCCCAGCATGCCCGAACAGCCTACAGGTATCAGCATACAGCAGGGCATTGTGGGAGTTGTAGTTTTACAACAGCTGGAGGGCCGCAGTTTGAGGATGCCTGATTTAAAGGGATTATCTGAGATGCGCTGCAACCCTGCGCAGCCGCCACTCCCGGGACCACGTTCCGTGCATGTAATCCCAGCCTGGGGTTAGAACCCGCAGCGCATGTGTCAGTCTCAATCTTTTGCTAGCGCTTTGGCAAGAGATTCGGACTCGCGCTTGTGCTGCAGGTTGTAACCCCAGGCTGGAATGGCATGCCCAGTGAACGGAATGTGATCCCAGAAGCGGCAGCCACCCAGGATTTTTTTCGCATTTCGGACAAAGCCTTTAATCTGCACAAGACATTGTCATTTTGCTCAGTTACTTCTGTCGTACTCGGAGCTGCATTCATAATTCTGCTGGTTCTTAGTGAGCTCCCTGTGATGTGGGGTTCAGTTAGTGTCTCCTTTTCAGATTTCTGTGCAGGTCAGATATCGTGCAGGCTCTGTGCAGATACTGAATGAGCAGGGAATCCTGGGGGGGGTGGATTTCAGCTCTGAAGCCTGCAGTATTGTGAATGCAGCCTAGGAGGGGTCCACTTCTATGTAGATGAGACTGTAGTATGACGGTTGATAAGTATTCTTCTTGCATTTCTTTAAGCATGTCCGGTCCGAACAGTTCTTCTGAGTGGTCCATTGAAGGGCGGAGGTTGATCCCGCTCATGCCTCGTCTGGTCCCGCAGACGGCATTCACAGCTGCCGCCAATGCTATCGCCAACTCAGCCGGACAGCACAATGCCTCGCTGCCGGACCCGGCAGAGACTGGCAACAAGGAAGGTGAGTGCCGCGGTGGGGCAGGGGGCTGGCACCTTATACCTCTAGTATTCGGATATTTCCGGTATGGCCTGACACCCCTCCAACCCCGGCTTTTGTTGCCCAGGCCCCACCATAACTAGTAAATGAGCTGCGGGGTCCTAGTGCTGCCATATTGACAGAGGTGTTACCCTGCTCTGGTCATAAGACAGTTATCACTGACATTATCTTTACATTCTTGTCTTCTAGTGGTCGTTTGCTATTCTTACACCAGTACAACGTCCACACCTACATCCACGCCGGTCCCCAGTGGTAGTGTTGCCACCGTCAAGTCACCCCGACCTGCTAGTCCTGCCTCCAATGTGGTCGTCCTGCCAAGTGGCAGCACAGTGTATGTGAAAAGTAAGTGACATCCAAAGAGTTTGTTACTAAACGGAGCTGAAGGTTTGTTACTTGTCATCTGTGTGGAAAAGGTGGAGTCACTGTGTACATACATTGCCTATCCTGTATTATACTCTAGAGCTGCACTCACTATTCTGCCGGTGGAGTCGCTGTGTACATTACATTACTTATCCTACACTGATCCTGAGTTACATCCTGTATTGTACTCCAGAGCTGCACTCACTATTCTGCTGGTGCAGTCAATGTGTACATACATTACTTATCCTGCACTGATCCAGAGTTACATCCTGTATTATACTCCAGAGCTGCACTCACTATTCTGCTGGTACAGTCACTGTGCACATACATTACTTATCCTGTACTGATCCTGAGTTACATCCTGTATTATACTCCAGAGCTGCACTCACTATTCTGCTGGTGCAGTCACTATGTACATACATTACTTATCCTGTACTGATCCTGAGTTACAGCCTGTATTCTACTTCAGAGCTGCACTCACTATTCTGCTGGTGGAGTCACTGTGCACATACATTACTTATCCTGTACTGATCCTGAGTTATATCCTGTATTATACTCCAGAGCTGCACTCACTATTCTGCTGGTGCAGTCACTGTGTACATACAGCCAATGCCCAGGTGTGGCGCTGTTTCTAGAAGTAGGCAGCCATGTTTTGCACAGATGACATCATTTATCCGTTATGTGATCTCTTTCCCGTTTAGGTGTCAACTGTTCGGATGATGACGAGAAGCCTCGCAAGCGACGGAGAACCAACTCCAGCAGCTCCTCCCCCGTGATCCTAAAAGATGTTCCCAAACCCACAACTCCGGTCTCGAAAACCATCACTGTGCCCGTCACCGGCAGCCCCAAAATGAGCAACATCATGCAGAGCATTGCCAACTCCTTACCCCCGCACATGTCCCCGGTGAAGATCACCTTTACCAAACCCACCACCCAGACCACCAACACCTCCACCCAGAAGGTGAGCCTCGCCGGGCGCCCGCACAGGGTTCCTAAAACAGTGCTGTTCAACCTTTCTTGGACAGCTGGATGACATCCAGTATGGCCGCCAGTACAGCTTTCCCACACTGCTGTATGCGCGCAGGAACTGAGACCCCTCTGTACAATTTTCAGGCCTCGGGGGATAAGGCAGGGCCTTAAAGGGTTTGTCCCATCTCGGACATTGGGGGTATTTCGGTAGGATATGCCCCCAGTGTCCGATAGGTGCGGGTCCCACCTCTGGAGCCTGCAAAGTGCCGGAGGGTGCACTGCGCATGCGCGGCCACCCTCCATTCATTCCTAGAGGGGAGCACTGAAGCCCCATAGAAGTTTATGGAGGGCTGGCTGCAAATGCGTGCTGCACTTCCTTTTACTTTCAATAGGACTTCCGAAAATAGCCGAGCGCGGTGCATAGGAATGAGCGGAGGGTGGCAGCACATGTGCAGTGCACCCTCCTGCGCTTTGTGGGCTATAGGTGCTGATCCCAGAGGTGGGACCCGCACCTATCAGACATTGGGGGCATATCCTAGAGATGTCCAAGCTGATACAACCCCTTCAAGTCTTTGATCAATGGGGGCCCAAGATCCCAGGGGCAGGCGGGGAAGGGTGACTGTGCCTGATGGTGCTGCTCTGTCCCTTGTAAGTCAATGGGTCTTAGCTGCCCTACAGTCACATGTATGTCTGGTCCGGGGCCCCATGGGCCCCTTCTTTCTGCTTTTATTTTTTTAACTAACATGCAATGTACATCTCTAAAAGAAGCAGACATGTATTATGACCGTGAACCAGAAGAGGGCAGCAGTGAGTAATAGGCTGGAGCAGCATGTCAATGTGCAAAATAATACCGCGATATGGCACCACTTCATTGCGTCTAATTTTAGTGCATGTGATCGCTCTGTGACCATGACCCCCAACGTCCGTTCCCTGCTAGATTTCAATTAATAGTTGCGATTTGCGCTGATGGTGACGCGCGGCCTAAAGTCACCATGTAAACCGAACCTACAGGGGAGTCAAATGTCAGAGGAAACAATTCTGTGGAGTTCCCCTTTAAACATTATCTGTAAAAACCTTTCTAGTCTACTTTAAATTGTCATTATTCACAATCTTTCTTTGCAGCTGCCTGTCAGTGAATGGAAACTTTTTTTTTTTTTTTTTTTTTTTTTTTTTTTTGCTTGCATCCAAAAGAATGCTTACAGTTCTGCTTGCAGCACAGCTGAAGTGGTGTTACAGTTCTGTCCAGACCCTCTGCTGTGCTGTAAACAGACTGGTGCGTTTTGCCTGCACTGATACATTGTAACAAACTCCTGTGACAGGAGGGAGGTTTGTGCTGTTGATGTATGTGCCTCACGGAGGTTTTTTTTAGACTGGATGCAGTTGTAACAAACCCTCAGCTTTAAAAAGAATGAGGTCTGTACCGGATTTTAACCTCTGGATATAAACAGAAAATGTTTCCATTTGCTGTCAGCAAGCGGAGATGTTGAAAATGGTGTGAAATTGGAACACAAAATTGAAAAAAAAAAAAAAAAGGGAGTCTGCAATTTTATGTATAAATATTTACTTAAAAGACTAAAATCCCTTTACCATTGTGACATGCTGATGGTTTCCTTATCTGTTTTCTCCCGCCTCCTTTCCCGGACAGGTCATTATCGTTACAACCTCTCCAAGCTCAACATTTGTCCCGAACATTTTATCCAAGTCTCACAACTACGCAGCCGTCACCAAGCTGGTCCCCACCTCCGTCATCGCCTCCACCACGCAGAAGCCACCAGCGGTCGCCACCTCGGCCCAGTCCTCTGCTGTTACGACCAGTGGTTCCTCAACTCCGGTGTCCACAGGAAGCATTGCCGTCACCACGGTGGTGTCTTCAACCCCATCCCTTGTGATGTCAACCGTGGCCCAAAGTAAGAGATGGTTCTGCTTCTCTCTAAGGCTACTTTCACACTAGCGTTTTTCTTTTCCGGCATTGAGTTCTGTCCTCGGGGCTCTATGCCGGAAAAAAAATGATCATTATTATCCCCATGCATTCTGAATGGAGAGAAATCCGTCCAGTAAGCATCAGGACGTCTTCCGTTCAGTATGTGAACGTTTTTTAGATGGGGGGGGGGGGGGGGAAATACCGCAGCATGGTGCGGTATTATCTCCGTCTAAAATCCCGGAACACATGACGGAATGCCGGATCCGGCATTAATTCCCATTGACTTGTATTAGTTCCGGATCTGGCATTACAAATACCGCAACTACGGATCCGTCCTTCCGGTCTGCGCATGCGCAGACCTTTAAAACTGGGGGGGAAAAAAATCTGAAAACGAAGAGATGGATCTGCACTTGCAATACATTTATGAGACTGATCTGGATCTGTCTCCAAATGCTTTTAGTTGTCATGCGGTATGACGGATCCGGCGGGTAGTTCTGGCGATGGAACTACCTGCCGGATCCTCACAGCGCAAGTGTGAAAGTAGCCTTATACAGCCTCCATACATACAGGAGCTTTTCTTCATGTTATCACCCTTCTTAGCAGTCACACCCCATTACTGCCACCCCCTCCTTTATACAGCCTCCAGTGACCCCAGGGAGGAGGGTACAGGAGCTTTTCTTCATGTTATCTACCCTTCTTAGCAGTCACACCCCATTACTGCCACCCCCTCCCTTATACAGCCTCCAGTGACCCCAGGGTGGAGGGTACAGGAGCTTTTCTTCATGTTATCACCCTTCTTAGCAGTCACACCCCATTACTGCCACCCCCTCCCTTATACAGCCTCCAGTGACCCCAGGGTGGAGGGTACAGGAGCTTTTCTTCATGTTATCACCCTTCTTAGCAGTCACACCCCATTACTGCCACCCCCTCCCTTATACAGCCTCCAGTGACCCCACGGTGGAGGGTACAGGAGCTTTTCTTCATGTTATCACCCTTCTTAGCAGTCACACCATATTACTGCCACCCCCTCCCTTATACAGCCTCCAGTGACCCCAGGGTGGAGGGTACAGGAGCTTTTCTTCATGTTATCACCCTTCTTAGCAGTCACACCCCATTACTGCCACCCCCTCCCTTACACAGCCTCCAGTGACCCCAGGGTGGATGGTACAGGAACTTTTCTTCATGTTATCCTCCCCTCTTACCGATCACGGCTTCTTAGGCTTCTTTCACACCTTTTGTCTGGTAGGTTCTCTGCATGTTTGCCAGGTAGTGGCGAGATCTCTTCCGGATCCTATTTTAGTCAATGGGGACTGGCGGATAGGCAGTAGTATCCGGCAGTGGCGGATCCAGAGAACTCTGGCAGGTTGCTCTCTACCAGAACAATTTTCTAGAGTTCCTTGCTGCATATATGAAATTAGCCTAAATGTTACACCCCCCCCCCCCCCCCCTTGTACAGTCTTTGGTAACCCAGCATGGGGATAGAGGAAGTTTTCTTCATGTCATCACCCTCTTAGCAGTCACACCTTTTTTACTGTCACCCCTACCCGACCCCCAGCCTTAAACAACCTCCAGTGACCCCAGTTTGGAGGGTACAGGAACTCTTCTTAAAGGGGTTTTCGGGGTGAACCCGGACATATCCCCATTTTCACCCAGGCAGCCCCCCTTACTTCATGCTCCGATGCCCTCCTTTGCCCTGCGCTGAATCGCGCAGGGCAAAGGCATTTGCTGGAGTTCCGGTGACTAACTGGGCTCTCTATGGGGCTGCCAGGCGGAGGCTTCTGCCCAGCAGCGAGCCCAGTGATGTCACCGGCACTGATGGGCGGGCTTTACCGCTGCCCTAACTTGTAAAACGCTAGGGCAGCGCTAAAGCCCGCCCATTAGGGCCGGTGACGTCACTGAACACACTACTGGGCGGAAGCCTCCGCCTGGCAGTGTGTTACTGTAAATAAGAGCCCTTGCCCTGCGCGATCCAGCGCAGGGCAAGGGGGCGCATCCGACGCTAACATCAGGGGGGCTACCTTGGTTGAGATTATGGGTATGTAACCCCTTTAATGTCATCTCCCCCCGGCCTTCCTCTAGTGGGGGTACAGGAGCTTTTATTTGTGCCATCACCCCTCATACCAGTTCTCCCCTGTACAGCCTCCAGTGACCTCAGCATGTGGATCCAAGAACTTTTATTTATGTTATCACCCCCCCACCCCCCCTTAACTATCTCTCCCTGTAGAGGGGGGATACAGGAACTTTTCTTCTTATCATCACCCCTCTTACCAGTCAGAGTACATGTGCCATATGTGAGGGGGGAGGATAAGAAGATGAGCCAGATGTCTACTTTCAGAAACAATGCACGTTGTGGTTCAATGTAATTTTTTTCTAAATATTTTATAATTCAGGTTCGAAAGAAGTAAAGGTCTGCAAAATTCTCATATATTTTGTGTTCATTTTCACACCGTTTCTAAATCCTCTGCTTGCTGTCAGTGAAAGGATACCTTCCTGTGTACATTCAGAGGCTGAAAACCCGTCCTGATCACATTCAGCTGTCAGGTGCAGGTCTCGTTACAATGTATCAGCACTCTTTCTTTGCAGGTGTCTTCATATCAACACAGATTTTCATCCTCAGGGTGTCACTGACAGCAAGCAGAGGCATTAAAAATGGTGAAGAATTGAAAGACAAAGTTGCAGACGCTTCCGTTCTACAGTAATAAAACTTTCTTTACAGAAGACGGGACGACTCCTATGTGTGACATCTCTTATCTCTCCGGATTAGGTGTCTCTACGTCAACAGTAAAAGCCGCTTCCAATCGACTTCCGTCCCCCAAAAGCCTGATGGCCTCTCCCGGTCATATCCTTGCACAGTTTCCCAAGCAGTACCAGCAGTCGCCAAAACACCAGATCCATCAGATATCGCAGCAGACGGCTCCCCTGGCACAACCAACCGCCCTATCCCACCCTGCTCATTCCCCACAGCAACAGCTGCCCCCCGGGATCAAACCCACCATACAGATCAAGCAGGAGTCTGGTGAGTGCCGATTCTCCACGTGCTGACGCCGGCCGGTGGAAAATCTGTGGGATCTGTCGATATGTTCAGAAACCTCCTTACTTACCAAAACATTCATCTAGTGTAAGACAGGGAGGAGGGGAGAGGAGGGGGATGAGGCTGCAGTTATGTGTTTCAGAGAAACTGCTTGAAGGAAAGTGTGTGTTCCACTTGGAGGGTATCCCAGTAGTTTTAGCCACACCCCACTGCTGACATCACAGTAGTAAGGGCCACGCCCACTTGATACAAATTTTTTATTTTTTTTTATTTTCCTTTTTATTGTGTTTCAGGTGTCAAAATAATCACACAACAAATCCAGCCCAGTAAGATCCTCCCCAAACCGGTGTCCGCATCTCATCCGAACAGCAGCAACGCCCCGATCATGGTGGTCAGCAGCAACGGGGCAATAATGACGACCAAGCTGGTCACCGCTCACGGCGGTAAGTGTCAGACTAGTCAGCGGGTTTTTGTCAAGCTACCACTGGACAGTCACCTCAGTACATTTCATACTCCAGCAGAACAGTGAGTGCAGCTCTGAAGTAGAATACAGGATGTAACTCAGGATCAGTACAGGATAAGTAATGTATGTACACAGTGACTGCACCAGCAGAATAGTGAGTGCAGCTCTGGAGTATAATACAGGATGTAACTCAGGATCAGTACAGGATAAGTAATGTATGTACACAGTGACTGCACCAGCAGAATAGTGAGTGCAGCTCTGGAGTATAATACAGGATGTAACTCAGGATCAATACAGTATGAGTAATGTAATGTATGTACACAGTGACTGCACCAGCAGAATAGTGAGTACAGCTCTGGAGTATAATACAGCATGTAACTCAGGATCAGTACAGGATAAGTAATGTAATGTATGTACACAGTGACTCCACCAGCAGAATAGTGAGTGCAGCTCTGGAGTATAATACAGGATGTAACTCAGGATCAGTACAGGATAAGTAATGTAATGTATATACACAGTGACTCGCACCAGCAGAACAGTGAGTGCAGCTCTGGAGTATAATACAGGATGTAACTCAGGATCAATACAGGATAAGTAATGTATGTACACACTAGTGACTCCACCAGCAGAATAGTGAGTGCAGCTCTGGAGTATAATACAGGATGTAACTCAGGATCAGTACAGGATAAGATAATGTAATGTATGTACACAGTGACCGCACCAGCAGGATAGTGAGTGCAGCTCTGGAGTATAATACAGGGATGTAACTCAGGATCAGTACAGGATAAGTAATGTATGTACACAGTGACTGCACCAGCAGAATAGTGAGTGCAGCTCTGGAGTATAATACAGAATGTAACTCCAGGATCAGTATAGGATAAGTAATGTAATGTATGTACACAGTGACTGCACCAGCAGAATAGTGAGTGCAGCTCTGGAGTATAATACAGGATGTAACTCAGGATCAGTACAGGATAAGTAATGTATGTACACAGTGACTGCACCAGCAGAATAGTGAGTGCAGCTCTGGAGTATAATACAGGATGTAACTCAGGATCAGTACAGGATAAGTAATGTATGTACACAGTGACTGCACCAGCAGAATAGTGAGTGCAGCTCTGGAGTATAATACAGGATGTAACTCAGGATCAATACAGGATAAGTAATGTATGTACACAGTGACTGCACCAGCAGAATAGTGAGTACAGCTCTGGAGTATAATACAGCATGTAACTCCAGGATCAGTACAGGATAAGTAATGTAATGTATGTACACAGTGACTCCACCAGCAGAATAGTGAGTGCAGCTCTGGAGTATAATACAGGATGTAACTCAGGATCAGTACAGGATAAGTAATGTAATGTATATACACAGTGACTCCACCAGCAGAACGAGTGAGTGCAGCTCTGGAGTATAATACAGGATGTAACTCAGGATCAATACAGGATAAGTAATGTATGTACACACTACACAGTGACTGCACCAGCAGAATAGTGAGTACAGCTCTGGAGTATAATACAGGATGTAGCTAGGATCAGTACAGGATAAGTAATGTAATGTATGTACTACAGTGACAGCTACCAGCAGGATAGTGAGTGCAGCTCTGGAGTATAATACAGGATGTAACTCAGGATCAGTACAGGATAAGTAATGTATGTACACAGTGACTGCACTCAGCAGAATAGTGAGTGCAGCTCTGGAGTATAATACAGAATGTAACTCAGGATCAGTATAGGATAGAAGTAATGTAATGTATGTACACAGTGACTGCACCAGCAGAATAGTGAGTGCAGCTCTGGAGTATAATACAGGATGTAACTCAGGATCAGTACAGGATAAGTAATGTATGTACACAGTGAGCTGCACCAGCAGAATAGTGAGTGCAGCTCTGGAGTATAATACAGGATGTAACTCAGGATCAGTACAGGATAAGTAATGTATGTACACAGTGACTGCACCAGCAGAATAGTGAGTGCAGCTCTGGAGTATAATACAGGATGTAACTCAGGATCCAATACAGGATAAGTAATGTATGTACACAGTGACTGCACCAGCAGAATAGTGAGTACAGCTCTGGAGTATAATACAGCATGTAACTCCAGGATCAGTACAGGATAAGTAATGTAATGTATGTACACAGTGACTCCACCAGCAGAATAGTGAGTGCAGCTCTGGAGTATAATACAGGATGTAACTCAGGATCAGTACAGGATAAGTAATGTAATGTATATACACAGTGACTCCACCAGCAGAACAGTGAGTGCAGCTCTGGAGTATAATACAGGATGTAACTCAGGATCAATACAGGATAAGTAATGTATGTACACACTACACAGTGACTGCACCAGCAGAATAGTGAGTACAGCTCTGGAGTATAATACAGGATGTAACGCAGGATCAGTACAGGATAAGTAATGTAATGTATGTACACAGTGACAGCACCAGCAGGATAGTGAGTGCAGCTCTGGAGTATAATACAGGATGTAACTCAGGATCAGTACAGGATAAGTAATGTATGTACACAGTGACTGCACCAGCAGAATAGTGAGTGCAGCTCTGGAGTATAATACAGGATGTAACTCAGGATCAGTACAGGATAAGTAATGTAATGTATGTACACAGTGACTGCACCAGCAGAATAGTGAGTGCAGCTCTGGAGTATAATACAGGATGTAACTCAGGATCAGTACAGGATAAGTAATGTATGTACACAGTGACTGCACCAGCAGAATAGTGAGTGCAGCTCTGGAGTATAATACAGGATGTAACTCAGGATCAGTACAGGATAAGTAATGTATGTACACAGTGACCGCACCAGCAGAATAGTGAGTGCAGCTCTGGAGTATAATAGGATGTAACTGAGTGATTGTTGGTTTACTACAGTTTTTGGCTGCTAGAATAACCTCAGGTCGGGGGGTGAAACCCTCTAATTCTCTGTTGCTTTTCCTTCCCTCCCATGTACAGGGACACAGGCGACTTACACGCGTCCGGCTGTCAGCTCAGCCCTTGGGGCTCGTATGGCAGCTACTCCAGGTGCCACATATGTGAAGACCACCAGTGGAAGTATTATCACCGTGGTGCCAAAATCGCTGGCCACATTGGGAGGCAAGATCATCACAAGCAACATCGTATCTGGTGAGTGCGTGTGGCCGGTTAATGAGCGGCCCGTGAAGGGTTCAAAAGAATTGTTAAAGTTTTATATAAAGCGTAATCCTCTTAGAATGGAAGGTTCTGCGGCTTTTCATATCCTTCGTGCCCAGTTCTTCCCTACTTCCAATATCTGTGCTTGCCATCATTGAATGGCGACCTTCTTCTTACCAGCTACACACAAGCGTCACAGATGTGTTTCCATTCGTTGACAGCAGTCGGGAATCTTAATTCTGTGAGGAGTGGATCAGTTTGTCATCTGATTCAGGAGTCTGGGAAAGCTGGGTGACTCCTGGGGGCTGTAGCTGTGGCCATATTGATTACCACCCAGCTTTCCCAGAAATAGATGGGTAGAGTTTTTGACGACTGATGTAGAATTCCGTGGATTGTTTCAGAATTGGGGAGGACGCTCTTTGTCTCCGTTTTTATGTGGGATTCTTTCTGGCTGGAGACTTAACCGCAGCTGGGGATCGTCTGTCTTACAAGGTGTCGGAGAACCCGCCGGCTCCAGACATTTTAGTAGGGGCCCTGTAAAACCTCTGCGGCACTTTATAGGGTGTCGGTGATCAGGGCCTTGCAGGGTGACACATTCCTGTAATACAATACACAGAGTAGAGGTGAGGGGCGGCCAAGGGTTTCACTACAGGGACACCGGACCCGCCATTACCTCCTGGGCGCTGGGTGCCTGCCGTGTGTTCTCTCCTGGGTCGGCTGCACTTCATTTTTAGTCAGTGGCCACAACTGTGCCCTAATGGAGCAGAACTAATCTGCAGGGGTACACATGCTTCACTGCGCAGGATCAGGGGGGCACCCCGACTGGCTGGCAGTGCTATATATGGGGGAGAACACTGACCATCCATGCTGTATATGCCGGACTCCCAGACTGGCAACTCTGTGTGGAGGTATATCCTGGTTGGCAGCATGGCATATGGGTGGTTCATATGGGGTAAACCATACACTGTATGTGGGCACCTGGTCCGGCGGCGCTGTGTATGGTGGGGGCACCTGGTCCGGCGGCGCTGTGTATGGTGTGGGCACCTGGTGTGGCGGTGCTGTGTATGGTGTGGGCACCTGGTCAGGCGGCGCTGTGTATGGTGGGGGCACCTGGTCCGGCGGCGCTGTGTATGGTGGGGGCACCTGGTCCGGCGGCGCTGTGTATGGTGGGGGCACCTGGTCCGGCGGCGCTGTGTATGGTGGGGGCACCTGGTCCGGCGGCGCTGTGTATGGTGGGGGCACCTGGTCCGGCGGCGCTGTGTATGGTGGGGGCACCTGGTCCGGCGGCGCTGTGTATGGTGGGGGCACCTGGTCGGCGGCGCTGTGTATGGTGGGGGCACCTGGTCCGGCGGCGCTGTGTATGGTGGGGCACCTGGGTCAGGCGGCGCTGTGTATGGTGGGGGCACCTGGTCGGCGGCGCTGTGTATGGTGGGGGGCACCTGGGTCAGGCGGCGCTGTGTATGGTGGGGGCACCTGGTCGTGGCGGCGCTGTGTATGGTGGGGGCACCTGGTCAGGCGGCGCTGTGTATGGTGGGGGCACCTGGTCAGGCGGCGCTGTGTATGGTGGGGCACCTGGTCAGGCGGCGCTGTGTATGGTGGGGGCACCTGGTCAGGCGGCGCTGTGTATGGTGGGGGCACCTGGTCAGGCGGCGCTGTGTATGGTGGGGGCACCTGGTCAGGCGGCGCTGTGTATGGTGGGGGCACCTGGGTCAGGCGGCGCTGTGTATGGTGGGGGCACCTGGTCCGGCGGCGCTGTGTATGGTGGGGGCACCTGGGTCAGCGGCGGCGCTGTGTATGGTGGGGGCACCTGGTCAGGCGGCGCTGTGTATGGTGGGGGCACCTGGTCCGGCGGCGCTGTGTATGGTGGGGGCACCTGGTCCGGCGGCGCTGTGTATGGTGGGGGCACCTGGTCCGGCGGCGCTGTGTATGGTGGGGGCACCTGGTCAGGCGGCGCTGTGCATGGTGGGGCACCTGGTCTGGCGGCGCTGTGTATGGCGGGGCCACCTGGGTCAGGCGGCGCTGTGTATGGCAGGGGCCACCTGGGTCAGGCGGCGCTGTGTATGGCAGGGGCCACCTGGTCCAGGCGGCGCTGTGTATGGCAGGGGGCACCTGGTCCGGCGGCGCTGTGTATGGTAGGGGGCACCTGGTCCAGGCGGCGCTGTGTATGGTAGGGGGCACCTGGTGTGGCGGCGCTGTGTATGGTGTGGGCACCTGGTCCGGCGGCTCTGTGTATGGTGGGGACACCTGGTCCGGCGGAGCTGTGTATGGTGGGGGTACCTGGTGTGGCGGAGCTGTGTCTGGTGGGGGCACCTGGTGTGGCGGAGCTGTGTATGGTGGGGGCACCTGGTCCGGCGGCTCTGTGTATGGTGGGGGCACCTGGTGTGGCGGCGCTGTGTATGGTGGGGGCACCTGGTCAGGCGGCTCTGTGTATGGCAGGGGCCACCTGGTGTGGGGGCGCTGTGTATGGTGGGGGCACCTGGTCCAGGCGGCGCTGTGTATGGTGGGGGCACCTGGTCCGTGGCGGCGCTGTGTATGGTAGGGGGCACCTGGTCCAGGACCATGTCATTGAAGCCGCCCACAATGTTCCAGTTGCTGAATGTCAGCCATTTCTCCTTGTTATCAGCCATATCGTAATTCTGTCTTCCCTTAAAGGTACAACCACAAAGATCACCACCATCCCTATGACTTCTAAACCGAATGTCATTGTGGTGCAGAAAACGACCGGTAAAGGCACCACCATCCAGGGCATCCCGGGGAAAAATGTTGTGACGACGCTGCTGAACGCAGGGGTAAGTGCACATGGCCATACGTAGTCATCTGTATAGGTGAGAGGTGTTAGTCTGATGTCGGACAGCACCTCTCCGCTCCTGTATTTATCTCATAGGGGATAACATTGTAAACACCCTGTGATTTGTTTCCATTCACTGACAACAAGCAGATATTGGAAAATAAGTCATCAAAGTCTACGGAATATTGGAAAGTTGCAAATCTAGCCTGATTGTGGAATTTTACTAGGGGTAAAACCAAATCTGATCTGATTGTGGAGTCTGGCATCACGATGGGGATGGCATGGGACCAGATAAAGGGTCGTCTATTGTGACAGGCTGTTGGGGCATAGCAGGGGTATAACGGGTACCCACAGGTAACATATACTCAGGCCTAAGTACCCAGGTATATTGTAAGTTAAAAAAAGTTGAAAGTAACCCCATATATTCGGCTAACTCAGATTACAAACATTTAACTCCTCAGATGCCATGGTCCATTGCGACCACAGCATCTGAGCGGTCATTTGGAGTCAGGGGGCTCCCTGTGAGGAGATCGTGGGAGTTGTTCGGTTATTGCAGCCAGGACCCTTATTAAGGCTCCCAGGTCTGCCATAGTAATGTTCCTATTATGCCCTACCACAGGCAGGGCTTAAAGGGTTTGTCCGGGTTCAGCAATTCCCCAATTTTACCCAGGCAGTCTCCCTGATATGAGCATTTGATGCTCCGATTATCTCCTTTGCCCTGCGCTGAATCACTAATGGGCGGGCTTTAGCGCTGCCCTAGCCTGTAAAATGGCTAGGGCAGCATTAAAGCCTGTCCATCAGCGCAGGTGACGTCACTGGGAACACTGCTAGGCAGAGGCCTCCTCCTAGCAGTGTAAAGAATAGAAACAAAAATGCCCTTGCCCTGCTTGATCCAGCGCTCGGCAAAGGTGAGCATCGGAGCATGAACTGAGGGGCTGCCCGGGTGAAAATGGGGATATGTCCGGGTTTAGCTCTGAACCCGGACAACCAGGGCTGCCATCAGAAATTTTGGGGCCCCTTACACAGCTCAAGTACTGGGCCCCCCCCCCCCACCACGCCCCTTTCGAATCCATCCTGACTCGGCCCCCTCTCCACCCCCAAGGACCCACCCCCAATTTAATTCTTTTTTTACAACTACAAAGACAGTAAAAAGTGATAATCAGTGATTTCAGTAAGGAATTATTTTTGTACCAAATATTATGAAGCCTGATAGTTGTAGATGACACCCTGTTATGGGGGGGGGGGATCTGTGGATGACACTGTTATGGGGGATCTGTGGATGACACTGTTATGGGGGATCTGTGGATGACACTGCTATGGGGGATCTGTGGATGACACTGTTATGGGGGATCTGTGGATGATGCATTGTTATGGGGGATCTGTGGATGATGCATTGTTATGGGGGATCTGTGGATGACACTGTTATGGGGGATCTGTGGATGACACACTGTTATGGGGGATCTGTGGATGACACACTTATTGGGGGGATCTGTGGATGACAATCAACCACTCTTAAAACCAACTAAAATTGGCGCACAATGACGACCTTGAAGCGGATGTATTCAATGATGGCTCACCCGCACCCCCGTTGGTGAGCCGCACTGTCAGCGTTCTGCAGCCTCAGGAGAGCACACGCCATCCATCCATTAGGAGCGTTAATAACTGCAGCATTACTATTAAGCAGTTATCCCTGTGGCCTATGATACATCTAGCAGCACGGCATTCCAGACTTGAAAAAGGGGGACTTGCACCCCGAAACGCGTAGTCAATAAAAACCATCATTGAATACACCCGCTTCAAGGTCGTCATTGTGCGCCAATTGGTACCCATCCTGGTGTGTAGATCATCTGCACACCCATAAACTTGTTAAATGGATCCCAAACACAATATGCACAATAACACCTCCTCCAACAATTAATTAACCCCTTCGTGGCCCAAAAAAAAAATTTCAAAGCAGAACACAGCTAAATGGGGCTGGGTGGGCTGGCATTGGCAAGGGAGGGGTTAATAACAATAAGTGATGGAGGATCATGGCCCTGTGGGGTAATCCAGAAAACAGCTTTGTATTTTACCAACGACTCGAGCAAAAAAGACCACACAACATAGAGCTGCCTAGCCAAGTAGACAACATAAATTAAGGATCAATGGATCAATATGAAAATAAAAAATTTGGAGGCTTTGAAATGGCTCAGCTCATAACATTATTTAGGGAAACAGACAAGTAACCTAACCTAATGGACCTGTGATTGTCACCTGGCTTAATGAATGGTTGGAGACTGGAGCATGGAGCCGGCACTGACTCCTTCTTCCTGGGCTGGCTAAGAGAGGGCCGGGCGAGGGCACTAGGGCAGGCTTCCTGGGCTGGCCTGCTGGCTTCCTTCCACCAGTGCCCACACAATGTTTTTCCAGTCCCAGCCACACTGTCCCACTCAGACTTAGTACCCACCGCGCGCGCCTGGCCGCAAGCCTGCAAACCAGAATTCACTGTCTGGCACTGCAGTGGCAGGCGGCGGCACGCTAATCTGAAGGCGCGTGAGGCAGCGGCCAGCGTCTGACGTCATCTGCGCAGCTGCGTTCCTCTGCGCAGTGGCTCAGAGAGTCAGAGCCTTAAAGGGGAATGGACCTGGTTATGCAGGACTTGCAGCAGGTACGGTAATCAGCGCCGGGGAAAGGAGCGGGGGGGGCCGGGGCAACGCAACGCAAGCAACGCGGACTATCAAGTCAAGTGACAGTGAAGTTAGTCACTTACAATTTAAATGGCAAAAAAAAATTAAAACAAAATTATTTGGTACTGGCCGGGCCCCTTACTGGGGTATCGGCTGTACCCCCCTGATGGCAGCCCTGCAGACAACCTCTTTGATAGGAACGCAGTGCTTTTACCATACACCGCAATATAATTAATTGCAGTCTATGGTATAAGCAATCCAATGATAAGTTCCCTATCAAGGGACTATCAATAAAGTTTTTAAAAAAAAAAGTAGAGAAGATTTTTTAAATATGTATAAAAAAAAATCCCCTTCATTTTACAAATAAAAATACATTTTAAAAAATTCATTGATATCGCTGCATCCGAAAAAGCCCGAACCATTACAAAAGTATTTTTCCTGCTGTACAGTAAACGGAAAATGTAATGGGAAAAAAAATCAATGGTCGAATCGTTGTTTTTTGGTCACTTTGCCTCCACCAAAAAATATAATAAATAATGATCAAAATGAATAAACATTCCACAAAATGGTGTCAATAAAAACTACTGATCGCCCCACAAAAAATGAGCCTGAAATCTTAAAAAGTTCTGCTTGTCGGAATACCCCGTTAATGTGTCATTTTTACCGCCCAGTGAGCGCCATTAATACAAAACCTGTAAAACGGTGGTGCAATTATTGCGTTTTCTCCCAATTCCACCCCATTAATACAGGTTTATTCCAATTTCCTGATACATCGTATGGGACAGTCTTTAGAAAGTAAGACTTCTTCCGAGGGGGAAAAAAGCGCTTATACGGCAAATGAAAAAAGTTATGGCTTCTGAGAGGTGTGGAGGAAAAAACATAATGTATGTGTACCCTATAATGGTAGGTGTCAGAAGTGTGACTTGCCCTCCAGACGACATATTACCAGGATGATACAAAAATACAAGCTATAAGGAAATTCAAAAATTTGGGGCAGAGATGCCCTGGATCCGAAAGGGTTAAATCATGCAAATGAAATAAAATAATAATCTGGCGCCAAAACGATTGTGTGTGTGGTGTCTGAGAAGAAATCCATGACTTCATTGGGGAAAATCCCATCATTAAAAACCACAAATAGTTCAGCACCGTGACACAGCTCTCCATGGACTAGGAGCGTGTCCTTCAGACTGCGCTGTTATGGCACCCCACACTTTCTCCGAGCTCATGCACAAAGCGAGAGGACAAATGTAGGCCCTAGGCCGGAGGTGACTGTGATTTCTGATGGATAATATGATATTCTTATTCTAGGGTGATAAAGCACTTCAGGCAATGCCGGCGGGCGCAAAGCCAGCAATCATCACCGCCACCCGGCCCATTACCAAGATGATCGTCACACAGCCAAAGGGTATGGGTTCAGCAGTGCAGCCAGCAACGAAGATCATCCCCACCAAAATAGTGTACGGACAGCAGGGGAAAACCCAGGTATGTAGGCCATCGCTCCGTTCTGTTTTTACTGACGTGTTTGGAAATTTAATTTTTGCAAAACATTTGATAATCACAAAGACTGATCCTGTATTATACTTCAGAGCTGCACTCACTATTCTGCTGGTGCAGTCACTGTGTACATACATTACTTATCCTGTACTGATCCTGAGTTACATCCTGTATTACACTCCAGAGCTGCACTCACTATTCTGCTGGTGGAGTCACTGTGTACATACATTACTTATCCTGTACTGATCCTGAGTTACATCCTGTATTATACTCCAGAGCTGCACTCACTATTCTGCTGGTGCAGTCACTGTGTACATACATACATTACTTATCCTGTACTGATTCTGAGTTACATCCTGTATTATACTCCAGAGCTGCACTCTCTATTCTGCTGGTGCAGTCACTGTGTACATACATTACTTATCATGTACTGATCCTGAGTTACATCCTGTATTATACTCCAGAGCTGCACTCACTATTCTGCTGGTGCAGTCACTGTGTACATACATTACATATCCTGTATTATACTCCAGAGCTGCACTCACTATTCTGCTGGTGGAGTCACTGTGTACATACATTACATTACTTATCCTGTACTGATCCTGAGTTACATCCTGTATTATACTCCAGCGCTGTACTCACTATTCTACTGCAGAAACAGTGTGGACAAGAACTCGGCTGGCTGTTGCAGATGGCAGTCCCAGGGGGTAGACTGCACTTTGTGAGTAAACTTCTTGGTTCTCTTCCGTTAGGTCCTTATAAAGCCGAAGCCGGTCACATTCCAGGCAACTGTCATGAGCGAACAGACCCGGCAGCTGGTAACTGAGACACTGCAGCAAGCATCGCGGGTAGTGGAGACCACCAGTGCCACCATCCAAGAAGTGAAAGAAGACACCGAGAGCAGTTCTTCGTCTACAGAGTCCTCCCAGAGCTCGCAAGGTGCCCATGTCTACATGTCAAGTTAAGCCAAGAACCAAACCGTGCGCTCAAGGGGTTGTTCAGGTTTAGAAAAACCGGGCTACTTTCTAAATATTAAAAAAATGATGGGGGGGGGGGGGAGAACATGGAGGTAAAGTCTTGGGTATAAAAACACACAAAAAAACTATATAAGATAGATAATATAGAATGACGGAACAGGTAAGTTTTACTTTATAGGGAATGCCGTAAAAATGTGACCTTTTTTTTTTTCAAATTCCTCCCCATTTGGATTTTTTTCCAGCTTCTTACTATGTGAACGGAAACATAGAAAGGTTATGGCTCCTAGAAGGGCTGGGGGTGAAAAATGAAAAGGAAAAAAAAAAGGAAAATTGCTGTGTCCTTAAGGGGTTAAGAGGAACATTAGAATCAAGTCTAACCAATGCTTCTTAGGCAGTGTTGATCCAGAAAAAGTAAAGCAGCCTCACCCACCCCCCTCAATGCTTTAGATTGAAGCCAGTCCAGTGATCCCATGATCAGCTTCCTAAACCTCCGGCAATCAGCGGAGATCGCTGGGAGGTGGTCTGTCTGACTCTACAGTTCCCCTGCAGCGGCCACTACAGGGGAACTGTAGTATTACATGCCGACTATTCAAATGAACGTCGGGTCAGCCATCGTTGTTTTACCACTTTTTATCTCGCTGTATATATATATCAGATTAATGTTGGTCAAACCCGACTCTTGGCATGGACGGACAACCATCTAATGTGTATGGGGGGCCCAAGTGGATGGAGTGGGGTCTCTCCTCACCTCGCTGGTATGAAAGATTGCTGTCCTGGTGTTGATAGGATTTCACATTGACTGAATTTTCTTGGGTCACTCAGATTCCCAGCCGGTGGTCCACGTCATCGCATCTCGGGGTCAAGACTGGTCGGAACATGAAATCGCCATGGACACCACGCCCACAATAATCTACCAGGACCTCGCAGGAGAGTCCCAGTCTGCCACGTCCACCATCAAGGCCCTGATGGAGCTGCAGCAAACAAGCGGTGAGTGCTGAGAGGGGACCCAATGGGAAATGTCTGCAGCGTCCGTCATGTCTCTGGTAAAGGGATTTTCCAGGACTACAATATTCATGGCCCACTCCACCACAAACATCTGCTGGGGTGCTGAGTTGGAGACCGCCACCGATCTAAAATTGATGACCTATCCTGAGGGTAGGTCATCAATCTAGAAAATTAAGTGGACAACCCCTTTAAGGGTGGGTTATCAATGTTGTAATCATGGAAATTCCTTTAAGAAACTTTGCAGATACCTAGGGTCAGGGATGCCTAACCTGCAGCCAGGACATGGTGGGAGTTGTAGTTTTACAACAGCTGAAGGGCCACAGGTTGGGCATCGCTCCCTTGGGTCATCCGTCTCCTAGTGTGCTTCAGTTGCATTATGTCGTCTACTCCAGTCACACCCAGAGCTGCATTAAGACTTCTGCTGGTTGCTTTTTGCAAACCTTCTGGGCCTTTCAAGGTTACGTCCTCCTGGAGACTGGAATTTAAGAGGAAGTCCACGCCTTGCAGCTGAACGCAGCTCTGGATGTGGCCGGAGTGAAGGTAGACTTTGAGATTTTGGACTCGTCTCTTTTATGTGAATTATGACCCCTCTGGAAATTGGGGGCCCAAGTGACCTTGCCGAATCCATCTCATGAGTTGTAGAACTACCGTCCATAGGTCTGCAGCTCGCATGTCTCATACATTCATAATCGATAATCAGGCAGTGGTTTCTCTAAAACTATTATGTACAGGAGCATTCGGCCCCATTCCCCACCCAGTTCTCAGCTCCCCTAGAAAGGTCTCCTGAAATAAGCTTTTCTTGCTGGGGTCCCTCGTACTCTTCCATTGATGGTTGCCCTTTTATTCTTCAGTGAAGGAGAAAGCGGATTGTAAGCCCCGCCAGCCGACTATTGACCTCAGCCAGATGGCTGTTCCAATCCATATGACCCCAGATAGACATCAGACCGAAAGTTCTTCCATTGCTGTGGTGGAGTCAGAATTGGTTGCAGAATACTTATCTACAGGTAGGGGGCGCAATATTATTTTAATTTTTTTTAAGTCCCTTGACCACTGCTGAGATTGTCAGAAAACCATGGCTAGGAAATGGAGCACTACAACCCCCAACATGACCATAATACAATCTCTATTTTACTCTGTACTTGAAACACTACAACCCCGGACATGACCATAATACAATCTCTATTATACTCTGTATTTAGAACACTACAACCCTAACATGACCATAATACAATCTCTATCATATTCTGTACTTAGAACACTACAATCCGGACATGACCATAATACAATCTGTCATATTCTATACTTAGAACACTACAACCCCCAACATGACCATAATACAATCTCTATCATATTCTATACTTGGAACACTACAACCCCGGACATGATCATAATACAATCTCTATTATACTCTGTACTTGTAACACTACAACCCCGGACATGACCATAATACAATCTCTATTATATTCTATACTTAGAACATTACAACCCCGGACATGACCATAAAGCAGTTCTATTAGCCTCTATACGTAGAACACTACAACCTCCAACATAACCTGACCACTGGACATACCCATAATGTAGTTCTATTGTACAGTATACACAGAACACAACCACCTCCAAAGTGATCTATGCAGACATTAACATACCATTTCCTTACATAGGCGCCATCATCACTAGGTCTGTGCTGTCACTAGTGCCCACCATGATGCCACCTCCATGCCGACCCATGCAGGTCATGGCTTGAGGCTCTGTGCTAGTGTTGTCATTGTATTCCCCCTAGTCCATTCAGCGTCCATAGATGGGAGTGTTACAGGTTTTGTGCTCCCCTCTTCTTTCATGAGGAGCCGTTTGTTGGGTTTCTCCCACCGTAGATGGTTCTGTGACGTGGAGCAACAAGTGTGGTCCTTAGATTAAAATATTGGGTCTCCATTATGGAGACAAAAGTATAATGACCCTACAGCGCCAACCCACCCATCACCACCTGATGTCATCCGCGAGTCCTCGGTCCTTTCATGCTCCGTCACCCTACCCTGTTATCGAGGTTCACTGCTTTGGACAATTGTTTGTTAGAACGGTCTCCCAGTGATAAACTGATAACAGGAATCTGTACCAGATAAGTATATGTACTAAGCAGAATAGTGAGTGCAGCTCTGGAGTATAATACAGGATGTAACTCAGTAACTAAGAAATTCACAAACGGTGTATGAGATTAGGTTTTCTAAAGGTAGGGTCCTTCTAGAAGCCTGATAGGGTCAGAGTGGAGATTAGTTGTGTAGAGGGTCTCTCTCCGGAGGACCTGTCCAGTCCTGCATTACCACGTACAGCCCATTGATGTGAATCGGCACTGTGTAATTTATATCTTCTCCTGCGGTGGCGCTGCAGGGAAACTGAACACTTACTGCCAGGTGTACACCTGATCACTGATGGTCCCACCCAGAAGACATATTGTGATCTATTTATTGCCAAGGGTCCATTCTAACAAGTAGGGATTGTCCAAGGTGGAGAACCCCTTTAAATAGAAACTCCAGTCCATAACGTGCAATCGTCAATGTTCCCATGCCAAATATCTGCCATATTTTACCAAACTTTCATAAACCGGTGTCTGAAGAACAGTCATGTGACGACTAAGGTGGAAAACCGCAGCGACGGAAGTAGAAAATGTGGCATCGTGGGAAGTAAAATAAGATGTCCGCACAATATCTGACTTGATACAAGTGTGGCAAACCCTCAGCTGCGAGAAAGTATTAGAACTCCCATTCACTGACAGCAAGAAAAAATAGTGAAGAATTAAAGCGCAAAGTCTGTTTAACGTTTCATGACGTTTTCTTCTCTCCGCCTTGCAGGTAAAACGAGACCCATGGCGTCCACCACCACCGTAAGTTCTGGGGACGTCCCTCTCACGTCTCTCCTCCACGTCAGCCACCCGTCGCAGCACCACCAGCTGCATACATCACAGTCCTCTCGTACTCTGCTGCAGCACGTCTCTCAGTCCCAGAGCGCGGCGCAGACCTCCGTGTTGGTAAAATCGCTCCCTACGTCCACCAGCGGGGCCATCACACACATAATGCATCAGGTACGCCCTTCAGAGCTCGGCCCGCCATTACCGCGGTGGGATGTGCTGGTAGCCCGGGCTGTATGTAGGTGCTTGGATCCGTTACAGGGTCCGAGGGAGGGTTTGTCAGGGACAGTCCTACCCAGGGTAGATGCAATATTTGGCTGGAAAGAATACAGTTGCTTCACAAGGTGATGGGGGGGGGGGGCCTTTGCGGGACAGAGGGAGGCCCCTTTCTCTGTCTTACCGCTCAGATAGCGCCAGAGACAAGGGGAGAGCAGGGAAAGACTTTGCACGATAGCTGTTATTTACAGAGTTCTGTCCCGAGTGGGAAGAGCAGCTCTGGAGCACAAGCAGCTGCTCTCACAAAGGGTGCAGATCTCTATATATTGAGGTTAATAATTTGGAATTCATCGTTCCTGATCCCATATGACTTTGGTCGTTCCCTTGCAGGCACTGAGCAGCCACACTGCCTTCAAGAGGACAGAAGAGACGGTGACGGAAGAGGGTGAAGTGGAAGAAATGGACACGTTGGACCCCCAGACCGGTCTCTTCTACAGGTCTGCTCTGGCTCAAAGGCAGCAGAAACAGATCCACCTGCACCAGGAGGGAGCGCACCTCCAAGTGAAGACCGTCCAGTCCCTGCAGACCAAGCAGAAGCAGATCATCCAGCTTCAGCCTGAGCAGATTCAGCAGAAGATTCAGCAGACGGCCCAGCTGTCCATCAGACAGCAGAAGTTCACCCCCCTGCAGCAGGAGCACATCCAGCAGCACACGCAGCGCCACATGCTCGTCAAGGAGAGGCACCTCCCGTCGCTGATGTCTCAGCCGCAACAGACTGTAGTGCAGGTGCTGGCCGTGAAAACAACGCAGCAGCTGCCGAAACTCCAGCAGGTTCCAGGTCAGCAGAAGATCTACATGCAATCGCAGCTCTCCCAGACCCCAATGCAGATCCCGCTCTCATCCGAGAAGCAGCCCGCCAGCCAGGTAAGTGTGCCAGAGTGGGCACGCTCAGTGTATTACAGTGTAGAGAAAGTCAATACCAGGCACTTACTAATGTATTGTGATTGTCCATGTTGCCTCCTTTGCTGGCTTCATTCGTTTTTCCATCACGTTATACACTGCTTGTATACGGGAGCAGCCACCAGAGAGCCTGGCCTTTTCTTGCTTGTATCATTGGGGGACACAGGAGACCATGGGTATAGCTGCTGCTGCCACTAGGAGGCGACACTAGGCAAAAAAAAAGTGTTAGCTCCTCCCCTCAGTTATACCCCTCCTGCAGACACTGAGCTGATCAGTTACAGCTTAGTGTCTGTAGGAGGCAGACCACCCTGGCTAATACAATATGGTACCATGGTTCTTACTGTATTGCCTCCCCCTCAGGTGGAGTATTGTGCTAGCGCTAGATACTGTGGCTACTACTGTATGTCTCCCTTCTCAGGTGCAGTTTTGCACTAGCCCTAGTTATTGTGGCTACCACGGTACACCCTCCTCCTCAGGTGAGGTATTTGCATTAGCACTATGCACTATGGTTCCTACTGCACGGCATCCTCTTCAGGTGGAGGATTCTTCTAGCATTAGATACTGCGGCCTATACTGTATAGCCCCCTCCTCAGGTGGAGTATGGTACTAGCACTAGAGACTATGGCTTCTACTGAATAGCCTCCGCTCAGGTGGAGTATTGCCCTACCGCTAGATCCTGTGGCTACCTCTGTATGGCCCCATTCTCAGGTGGAGAATTTGCCTTAGCAAATCACAGAAAAAAACTATATATAAACCGTCCTGCACGATATGGTATTAAATGTGCAGATGTATATGGCTACATTTACAAAATCACAGAAAATGATGCACTATAATAGTAGATGCAAGCATAACATATGGACTAAGCCTACCCTGAACGGAGACCACCTTGTCGTCGGTAGGTGGGCTTAGATGTATTTTGATCAAAATGTATTGACCCAGTGTCTCAGATTTTATCATTAGAGTGAGGGCCTAGTCCATATGTTATGCTTGCATCTACTATTATATTACTTTGGAGAATTTGCCTTAGCCTGAACCTTTTTATCCGCTACTGTATTGTTCTCAGGGTTTACGGCCACCCCGCCAGCTGTGGTGGCTCCCACGATGCTCCCTTCCCCACATCTTGCACTGGGTATTGGTTCTGTGGTTTCTAACACTTGGCCTTCTGTTCCACGCCATGTTTCGACCCTGGCTTGTAGGCTTTAGCTCCTACCGCGTCCGTCCTTCTACATGTGAAGCCCTCAGACTGGTCCTAGGTGCGGTGATTGTATCCACGTTTCACTCTCAGGTGGACCTCCTGCTCGTTGTACGCTACCAATGAATGCCGTTGCTCTGACAAGTGTAGTCTTTCGGCTGGCGCTTGGCGTTGTAGCTGACATGCCCATTCATTCCTGATGACCTGGTCATCTGCATAACTTCCTTCATCAAACCAGGCATTTTCATATAGCTGACGAGCCCCTCACTTCGGGTGCGCACTATTGCGGTGTTCTTCAGTTGGCATAGCCTCCTGGTTTCTATGGCACTTGTCTACCACATTATTTCCGTCACAAGTGGGACATGGGCGCCAACAGTTGATGCTGTGACACCATCAGCGCTGCCTCTCTTAAGATGTGAGTAATGGCTCTGACATGTCCTTCGGTGGTGAACATACTTCTTCACGGCTCATCCCCTGAGTCTGCTACATTACTCCCCCCCCTCCCCCCCACCAGGCAGAGCGGGGTTGTGGTTAGGGGTGGGGCGATATAGACGATATGCAATATGAATTTGTGCCCACAATATAGATCGCCATATCGCGGTAGAACATGATATGCGCCGCTCTCGGCGCATACCATGTTCTCTTGGGCCGCCCCAGTGGAGAAGGAGGGAGTCCCTCCCTCCCCACTGAGAGCCACCAATGAGAGCGGAGGAGGGGAGGGACTGTGGCCACTGCCACCAATGAGAGCGGAGGAGGGGAGGGACTGTAGTCACTGCTACTAATGAGAGCGGAGGAGGGGAGGGACTGTGGCCACTGCCACCAATGAGAGCGGAGGAGGGGAGGGACTGTGGCCACTGCCACCAATGAGAGCGGGGCAGTGCAGAACGTCACAGGCAAGAAGAAGGAACGCCCAGGGAGAGACGCTGATGTCTCCTCCCTGCTGTTCCCACCATGTGACATGGCCAGAGCGGGTGAACGGAGCCCCGCACAGATATAATAGTAAGTGCCCCCTATGTGCTGCTACCTAATGAAAGGTCCTATAGGCCTGTATGTGCAAGCCATATCCCATACCCGGCTTCTATGACTGCCTGCTGCGATCCACCGCAATTAACCCCTCAGAACCTGAGGGGTTAATTGCGGTGGATTGCAGAGTGCAGTCACAGAGGCCCAGTATGGTATATGGCCGGCACATGCAGGCTACGTTTCTATTCATTCATTGGTAGCACAGTGGGCCCCCCCGATCATTGGTGGCAGTGATCGGAGCCCCAGCAGTGTAATGCTGGGGCTCCGATCGGTTACCATGGCAACCAGGGCACTACTGATGTCCTGGCTGCTATGGTCAGCTCCCTGCTGCTGTGTGCACAGGGCACCAGGGTCAGTGTCGGAGATCTATCCGGGTGAATAGGACAAGGGTTCTAGCCCCTAAGGAGGCTAAATAGTTATTAAATAAAAAGTTGAAGGAAAAAATAAAAAGTTTAAACCCCCCCCCCCCTTCAATAAAGAAAATATATATTGCGATATAAATTTTAGGCCATATCGCCCACCCCTAGTTGTGGTCACTTCTTGCCACCGCTAATAGAGGTTTCGTTGCTGGAACGCAACACCCTCTCTACTTCACGTCCCTCCGCAGGACGAATGATTGCGTGCCCCCGGGGTACTGTTTTTCTCTACCCGGCCGGTATCCATACTCACGAGGCTGACGTCTTACTGCTCTGGAATACCGGCACTATTTTTTCTATGTGACCAGTGTTTCTCTGGTACTGTTGGGACGTTGGACATGGTCATCACACTTCCCCCTTGGAGGAGAATTTCTATTATCCCCCCCCCTTCAGGCAGAGTTGCTACACTGACAGTATATGGTCTCTGACGAGGCTTCCCACCTCCGGTGTTTCTGGCGTCGGCTTTGCTTCTACCCATCGCCAAGGTATTTTCTTCTTTGGCCTACGGGTGGGCATGCCTGATTCCGGCGGTTTTCTCTGTGGAGTATCGGGCAGCTTCTCTCTCTAGAAGTCTCACGACAAGCCTCTACGGCTCTTGGGGCGTCTGTCTTCCGCTTTATCTTCTCCTTAGGCTACATGCACACGAATGTAAGTGTTTTGCGGATCCGCAAACAAAAAAACACAGATGATGTCCGTTCGGCATCCGTGTTTTTTTTTTTTTTTTTTTTTTTTTTTGTTTTTTGCGGATCCATTGTAATAATGCCTATCCTTGTCTGCAAAACGGATAAGAATAGGACATGCTCTATTTTTATTTTTTTTGCGGGGCTACGGAACAGACATACGGACGACAGCACACGGTGTAACGTCAGCATTTTGAAATGAATGGGTCCGCATCCTATCTGCAAAACGGAACGGACACGGAAACAAAATACTTTTGTGCGCATGTAGCCTTTTTTCTTGATCCCCCGAGGACTTCTCCCCAGTGGCCTATGGCCTTTCCGTTTATGCCTGACGGGCTCCCATTGTGGTTTTTTCATCCCACCTTTGCCGTCTCTTACTGATAATCGGATTCCGTAATTTTTATTCTCTTCTCGTGCTGGATCTTTTCCAAACGGGTGGCTATTGGTCCACAGATGTCGCCCCATCTACCTGGGAGATCGCTGGTCCTCCGCCATCTGCCCAGTGATTCCTTCCAAATTACCTGTTTTTTCCTGTGTTGAAATATCCCATCCGAATGCTTACTCATTTGGTAAGGTCTTGTCTGGCTCCCCTTGTTGCTCGTTTGCCAGTTCTCGTTCATACCCGGATTCTACAGACCCATTTCCGTGAGGCCTATTGTCATGCAAGACGTCTTGGCTTTCCAGCAGTTTTGGGATCCTTGATATCCGGTGGAACCTTCCAGACGTCTTCAGTCGTCAGACGCGCTTATCCTTCTTGTGGATATTCTGTGCTGCTATCCACATCTCCTGAAGTCTCTCCAGCCCTTGGGCTTTCCCCTTTGTACCCGGTCTCGGCCACTGCGTGTTCTTCCCTGTCTGGCTAGCCTCTTGGGTTCATTCGCTTCCTGTGCATCCTTTCCCTGCATTATAAAGTGGGACCCTTTGGCCAGCCTTAGCTCTGTTCTGGATTCTCTTCCCTTCCCATGGTCTCCTGTGTCCCCCAATGATACGAGCGAGAAAATAGGGTTTTTGTGCTTACCTGTAAAACCCTTTTCTCGCTGAGAGAAGGAGCTAACACTTTTTTTTGCCTAATGTCGCCTCCTAGTGGCAGCAGCAGCTATACCCATGGTCTCCTGTGTCCCTCAATAAACTCGTCAAGAAAAGGATTTTACAGGTAAGCACAAAAATCATATTTTTTTCCAGTAGTGTGCACGCACGGCCACGGCTCCTAGATCGCAGGGTGGTTGTAACCCCTGGAAACGAGCAGTGTATAATGTGATGGAAAAATGAATCCAGCCAGCAAAGGAGACACCCATATAAAGTTCCATTTTTAGGGTACTTGAATCCTAAGGGGAAATTTATCCATAAACCAGAGTAACTGTGTAAATACATTGCATCACTTATCATGAGTTACATCCTGTATTACACTCCAGAGCTGCACTCACTATTCTGCTGGTGGAGTCACTGTGTACATACATTACTTATCCTGTACTGATCCAGAATTACATCATGTATTATACTCCAGAGCTGCACTCACTATTCTGCTGGTGCAGTCACTGTGTACATACATTACATTACTTATCCTGTACTGATCCTGAGTTACATCCTGTATTATACTCCAGAGCTGCACTCACTATTCTGCTGGTGCAGTCACTGTGTACATACATTACTTATCCTGTACTGATCCTGAGTTACATCCTGTATTATACTCCAGAGCTGCACTCACTATTCTGCTGGTGCAGTCACTGTGTACATACATTACATTACTTATCCTGTACTGATCCTGAGTTACATCCTGTATTATACTCCAGAGCTGCACTCACTATTCTGCTGGTGCAGTCACTGTGTACATACATTACTTATCCTGTACTGATCCTGAGTTACATCCTGTATTATACTCCAGAGCTGCACTCACTATTCTGCTGGTGCAGTCACTGTGTACATACATTACTTATCCTGCACTGATCCTGAGTTACATCCTGTATTATACTCCAGAGCTGCACTCACTATTCTGCTGGTGCAGTCACTGTGTACATACATTACTTATCCTGTACTGATCCTGAGTTACATCCTGTATTATACTCCAGAGCTGCACTCACTATTCTGCTGGTGCAGTCACTGTGTACATACATTACTTATCCTGTACTGATCCTGAGTTACATCCTGTATTATACTCCAGAGCTGCACTCACTATTCTGCTGGTGCAGTCACTGTGTACATACATTACTTATCCTGTACTGATCCTGAGTTATATCCTGTATTATACTCCAGAGCTGCACTCACTATTCTGCTGGTGCAGTCACTGTGTACATTACATTACTTATCCTGTACTGATCCTGAGTTACATCCTGTATTATACTCCAGAGCTGCACTCACTATTCTGCTGGTGCAGTCACTGTGTACATACATTACTTATCCTGTACTGATCCTGAGTTACATCCTGTATTATACTCCAGAGCTGCACTCACTATTCTGCTGGTGCAGTCACTGTGTACATACATTACTTATCCTGTACTGATCCTGAGTTACATCCTGTATTATACTCCAGAGCTGCACTCACTATTCTGCTGGTGCAGTCACTGTGTACATACATTACTTATCCTGTACTGATCCTGAGTTACATCCAGTATTATACTCCAGAGCTGCACTCACTATTCTGCTGGTGCAGTCACTATGTACATACATTACTTATCCTGTACTGATCCTGAGTTACATCCTGTATTATACTCCAGAGCTGCACTCACTATTCTGCTGGTGCAGTCACTGTGTACATACATTACTTATCCTGTACTGATCCTGAGTTACATCCTGTATTATACTCCAGAGCTGCACTCACTATTCTGCTGGTGCAGTCACTGTGTACATACATTACTTATCCTGTACTGATCCTGAGTTACATCCTGTATTATACTCCAGAGCTGCACTCCCTATTCTGCTGGTGCAGTCACTGTGTACATACATTACATTACTTATCCTGTATTATACTCCAGAGCTGCACTTTGTGTTTTTCCTACTATTGTACTTGTACATGATGCTTTTTCTCCTTCTCATGCAGCCAATTGTAACACAGGGGTCTGCAGTTACGAAGATCACATTTGAGGGTCTCCAGCCGCCCACTGTTTCGAAAACAACGGTAGGCGAATGCCTGCCGAAGCTCACCCCTGCCATGACCAGTATCCTCCCCAACGTGTCGATGGCAGACAAGACCTCTGTTGCGGATATACTGAAGATGTCCATGATGGAAGCAGACATAGATCCGAATGTGGAACCTATGATTGTGGATCCGCCATGTAAAGTCGCTCCTATTATTAAACCTATGCCAGTGTTAACGGAGGCGGCCATAGCTTCTCAGGTGCAGAGGTTGTCTGCACAAAGTGCAGTGACTACAACCGTACCTCCGCCTCCTAAATGCTTCCCAGCCCCCATCATCACTGCAACCTCTTCCACCGCTTTACCAGTGCCGCTGCCACCGCCTCCGCCGCTCACCAGGAAAGTAGATGTCCCTGTTGCCAGTCAGATCATTCAGATCCAGAACGTTCCGCAGACTCCAAAGAGAACGGAAGAAATGCCTTCTGAAATTATTATACAGGTAACGCCTGCTGCCGTGTTATAGGGACACATGGGTCGCCTGTGATCAAGGGGGGGAGGGTATATCTTCACTGCGGTCCTTTTATGATTTAGGCTGGGTTCACACTTGAGCGTATTTGATACGTGCGTTTTACGCGCGTTTTTGGAAATAGGAAGCGCGCGTTGTACGCGCATTCGTGTGATTGACCACTCTGGTGTCAATCACAATACGCGCGACAAAACGCCCCAAAGAAGCTCCTGTACTTTGGGCGTAGGGCGTTTTACAGCACGTTCCTACGTGCTGTAAAACGCTCAGGTGAGAACCATGCCCATAGGGAAACATGGTATTTCGTCTGTTGAGCGTTCTACAGCGCGTAGGAACGCACTGTAAAACGCTTAAGTGTGAACCCAGCCTTAAAGGGAATCTGTCGCTGCAATCTTGTACTGTTATCTGCGGTATTACATGAGAAGTGCTGCAGATAAGGAGTCCTGATCAGAACTTTTTATTTTCCTACCTCCCCCCCTTCCAACAATTGTCGCGACTGCCGTGCGTGTGCACGAGCCCCCTCTGTTATGCCATGCCAGCATAATAGTTCAGACTGTGGATTTCAGTGCAGCTCTGAGTGCTGACAGTGGAGGAACAGGGGGCAGGAGGAAATTAAATAATGGTGATCTGGACTGTGCGGTGCTACTAGTCTATTGTCTATCTAGTCTACTATAATACTGCTCCTATGTACAAGAATAAAACTACTATAATACTGCTCCTATGTACAAGAATAAAACTACTATAATACTGCTCCTATGTACAAGAATAAAACTACTATAATACTGCTCCTATGTACAAGAATAAAACTACTATAATACTGCTCCTATGTACAAGAATATAACTGCTATAATACTGCCTCCTATGTACAAGAATATAACTACTATAATACTGCCCCCTATGTACAAGAATATAACTACTATAATACTGCTCCTATGTACAAGAATATAACTGCTATAATACTGCCTCCTATGTACAAGAATATAACTACTATAATACAGCCTCCTATGTACAAGAATATAACTACTATAATACTGCTCCTATGTATAAGAATATAACTACTATAATACTGCATCCTATGTACAAGAATATAACTACTATAATACTGCTCCTATGTACAAGAGTATAACTACTATAATACTGCATCCTATGTACAAGAATATAACTGCTATAATACTGCCTCCTATGTACAAGAATATAACTACTATAATACTGCTCCTATGTACAAGAATATAACTACTATAATACTGCTCCTATGTACAAGAATATAACTACTATAATACTGCTCCTATGTACAAGGATATAACTGCTATAATACTACCTCCTATGTACAAGAATATAACTACTATAATACTGCTCCTATGTACAAGACTATAACTACTATAATACTGCTCCTATGTACAAGAATATAACTACTATAATACTGCCTCCTATGTACAAGAATATAACTACTATAATACTGCTCCTATGTACAAGAATATAACTACTATAATACTGCTCCTATGTACAAGACTATAACGAATATAATACTGCCTCCTATGTACAAGAATATAACTACTATAATACTGCCTCCTATGTACAAGAATATAACTACTATAATACTGCCTCCTATGTACAAGAATATAACTACTATAATACTGCCTCCTATGTACCATAATATAACTACTATCCATCTTTCTCCTCAGACCATCCCCCAGTACCCCATCCCCTGTCACTCGAGCTCCAATGTGGTGGTGGAGCCCAGCGGTCTCCTGGAGATGAATAATTTTACCAGCCAACGTCTTGGTGATGAGGACACGGTGATCATACATGACGGTGACATCACCACGGATGAGAGGACACAGTGTAAACCCTCCCTGAACATAGAGCATGTGTAGCGGCTGTGGGAAGTATGCCGTCATCGGACCTCAGCGGAGGAGGCTGTTATTTGACATACAGCGTATGACGGGACAATTTTCTCTATGAGCACAGTATTTTATTTTTTTTTTTTTTTTTTAACGCCAGTGAGAGAATTTTTTTTTTTTAACCAGGACGTTGTGCTGGACGAATCATGGAACCACTTCAGGACCTGCACATTTCATGGGAATCTAATTATCTGTATATAAAATGGCCGCCTCTGATCCCCGCGGGTGTGACACCCAGTATATGCGGGCTTGAATAGCAAGGGACCCTTGATGTGACATACTGGGATGAGCTGATGATGATTTTAGCTTGTCAAATCTAGAAAAATTCAGCAAAATTCTTTTAATCCGGCACCTGATGTGGAATGGGAAGATGTCAGAAGCAGTAGACTGAGCAGAAAGAGTTAATTTGCTCTTCCTATGGCCTAAGAAGACCTCCTGATAATCTAGAGTAGACTGTCCGATAATCTGGCGGCACATGTGTCCCATTGATGCCGGATTAAAGGAATTTTACGCTCTGTATGTGTAGAGGCAGAGAGAGGCATACCATTTCGTGTGAAGTGAATTTCCTTTTATTTGACATTGGTGGGAGTTGGATTATCCAATAATCTGGAACGTTAGAGGTTTTCTACTGCAATTTTCATGAAATATGGGCCAAATTGCAGAGATTTTCCATAGTCTTGTAAAAGTCGCAGCTTTTTGACCGTGACATGTGAATAGAGCCTTAGAGCAGGCCCGTCCTTGCGACATTTGGTGCTGACCTATGAGATTTTCCAGATTACTGGATGCCAGATGAAAGGAAATTTATCCTAATTCTTATACTTGACTTTGATAGGGTATTGGTGGGTAACCCGTGGCTCTGTATACAGCAGTTGTGCAACTACAACTCCCAGCATGCTGTAACAGTCGCTGCCTGGGGGGAGTTGTAGTTGTGCGACAGCTGTAGAGCTACTGGTAGTACAGTTCACACGTCTATTGAAACCAGTAAGTTCCCATAATACATCCGTCTGCGATACCAAAATGGCTGCACCGTATGTAAAATGAAGCATTTTGGGCCTTAAGTGCAAGTCCTACTTCAGAGGAATTTTGGCCTTGTTGCCTATGGCAACTAATAGGGAAGTAGCTTCCTTTTCTTCCTGTGAACGAATCAAAGTTCAGCTTTCATTTTTCAAGCAGCAGCAGAAAGATGAAAGCTGTGCTGTGATTGGTTGCCATGTGCAACAAGGCCTTAGCTGCCGGTTTGAAGCCTAGTGAATAGTTTTAAGTATACTAGAAAACCGCTAGTCATGTGATTAATAGCAAAATGGAGGCTGGCAGCACTGTTCACGCTACCGTCATGGTGTTTTATTTACAGCTATGGCACAACAGATGTGTTTTCAGGCAGTGAATCTTGACTCATAATGAGGTCTATGAAATTTTAGTTGGGTTTCGGGTTTTTTTTTTTTTTTAAGAGAGAATAGCACCACAAGCCAGCCAACCCTGACAGAACAGACGCCATTGATGTAAATCGCAGTTTATGGTAAAACTGTATTGACAACTGCACAGGACGCGCTCAGACTTTTGTAAGAGGTGGAGCATCGATGGCTGCCATGTTTGTTTACAGGGAGGACCTCTATGGATGAGGGATGCACTCTGAAAAATTTGTTCATGGCCCCGCATCAGTCTCTGAGGTGTGACGTTTATGCCCTGAACCGTGGTGCTAAAGCTTGAGCGCGTCCTGCGTACGCTTCAATAAACTTTATTGACATTTCTTGGCAGACAGCTTGGGGGTTGGTTAGAATTAGTACATGGAAATGGCGCCACCTCTGTCAATAGGTTTTGTCTGGTATTGCAGTTTGGTGACTGTAGGGGGTTGAGCTTGCAATACCACACACAACCTGTAGAGGGGGTGCTGCTGTTTGTGTGAAGAAAGCAGACATATTTTGGTAATAGTTGGAGCACCCCTTTAAGTGACTTTATGTAGATTGTCACTTGTAGCACATAGGAGATGTAGTTGTCTTTTCAGACTGCAGGAGTTCGGCCAGCCCTGGGTTTGCCTGGAAATCATGGTAGAGGTCGGCATTTTAAAAATGGCGGTAGACATGCAGATAGTGTACCGACCGCTTCTGGCAGTAAAGAGAGCTCCAAACCCTTGTATTACTATATGGAGGACCCAATACATCTGTGCATTTCATAGACCGCCCATCGATTCGAATGAGAACTGTGTAATACCTTGTGTCACCCGTGGGGGCACTGCAGGGAAACTGAACACTTGCTGCCAAGTCCTCCTAGTGATTACAGCTGATCGCTGAGGTTTCTGCTGTGATCATCTTAAAAGGGCCATCTAGGATTAGAAAAACATGGGGACTTTCTTCTCGAAATGGCGCCGCCCCTGTCTACGGTTTGTGTGGCGCTGCGGCTAAGCTCTATTGAAGTGAAAGGAGACGAGCTGCAGTACCACGTACAGCCTGTAGACAGCTGCGGTGCTGTTGTGCAGCTGAATCTCCCAGCTTTCCTAGACGGCCTAGTGTTGGGGGTGATAATGTTGGGTGAATAAAAAAGTCCCCCAACTTTCCCAGGTTCCTGTACACTAAATCTGCCTATTTAAGGCCTCATTCACATTTCCGTTTTTTACTGACGCGTGCTATTTGCATTTTCTGCGGACAGCACCCGTACCCATCAATTTAAATGTGTCTGTTCACATTTCGGTATTTTTTTAAATTTTTTTTTAACTGACACTGGGTCATTAAAAAAAATCACGGGGACATGCACTACTTTGATCCGTGATGCGGACCAAGCACGCCCATTGAAGTCTATGGGGTCCGTGAAAATCGCTGACACGCGTCCGTGTTGCGTCTGTTTTTCACTGAAGACTAATAGGAGATTCTTTGGAGATTAATTTTCAGCTGAGCAACGCCGGTGAATTATGGATAAGACGCGGATGGTAAAAATGGACACACGGATCCCTCACGGATTAAACACGTACGCTTTTTTCCCCACAGACGTGACACAGAAATGTGAATGAGGCCTAAAAGTTGGGTGAGCTACAGAACAAAAACAATTAGGTTATGGGTCATCACCCAACTTTTCTCATGGTACTGGGAAGGAAAGCGGTCACCCAGCTTTCCCAGTGCCCTTAACGGCAAATATAAGAGACAACTTAGGCAGTCACCCAACTTTCTTGATTGTAGTAGTGGAAAGGAAGACGGACACCCAGCTTTCCTAGTGCCCTGAATGGCAATTCTAAGGAAACAAACCTGTAACCTCACTGTCTCTCACCCAGCTTTCCTAATGGTACAAGTAGGACAGATTCAGGACACTGGGAAAGCTGGGTGACTACGGAAACAAACCAGTCACTCAGTAGTGGTCACCCAGCCTTCTTGGCTCCTGAATGGCAAATAGGTTCTCAGTCACTGAGTTTTTCTGATAGTACTGGGGAGGAAGACAAACACCCAGCTTTCCCAGTATCCTGCATGCCAAATCTAAGGAAACAAACTGGTAACGCAATGGCTGCCACTGAGCTTTCTTTTAATGGTACAAGTACAACAAATTCAGAACACTAGGAAAGCTGGGTGACTAAGGAAACAAACCAGTCACTCAGTAGCGGTCACCCAGCTTTCCTAGGCTCCTGAATGGCAAATAGGTTCTCAGTCACTGAGTGTTTCTAATAGTACTGGGGTGGAAGGCCGACACCCAGCTTTCCCAGTGTTCTGAATGTCAAATCTAAGAAAACGGCTTAACTACAGGAAGGAACCCAGCTTTCCTAGTGTCTTGAATAAAAAATCTAAGAAAAGAAACTATTAACCCCATGGCTGCGACCCAGCTTTCCTAATAGTAAAGTAAGGCCTTATTCACACGTCCGTAATGTGTTGCGGATCCGCAAAACACCTTGCCACCAGCCCTATAGAGATGCCTATACTTGTCCGCAATTGCTCTATATTTTACCGGAGCCGGCGGCCGGAAGATCGGCAGCGTGCTCCGCAGATGCGGAGAGCACAGTGTGTGCTCTCCGCATCTATCACGTCCCCATTCAAAATTAATTGGTCCGCACCCGTTCCGCAAATTTGCGTAACGGGTGCGGACATAGATTGCGGACGTGTGAATTAGGCCTAAGACAGTAATTCAGAACACTGAGAAAGCTGGGTGACTAAGGAAACAAACCAGTCACTCAGTATTGGTAACCCAGCTTTATATATCTATAGAATGATCTTGGGAAGAAAGGTGTATTTGCCTTTCCAGACACTAGGAAAGCTGGGTGCCAAGGTGTGGCCTTAAAGGGGCGTGTCCTTTTTGCTGTAGCTATCTCCCTGTAACTGCGACAGCTTCTAAGCAAACGTGGCTGGTGGCAGTTGAAGATTTAAACTGAGCATGTGTGGCCACCTCGGCGAGATGGACAAAAATAAGGAAAATACCAAACAGCAGGTGGCGCTGTACAGATACATTTTATTGAATGTTTAATGACGCCTAATTACAAATGTGTTCAGATCCAGGGGCGGGTTTGAAAACTGTAGAATGTTTTGTGACACGACCTATTTTAAGGGAATTTTTTTTTATTCACGATGGATTAAACAGTAGGGAAACTTTTAGACTATTCCATTGGCGGCTCATCTGATTGGCTGGAAGTTTTTGCCTCTCCGGGCGCCTTTAGTAACAGAATTTGATTGACACCTCCATCCCATGTATGTGCACGACCCCCCAGCGGCAGCGCACGGTCCAACAGTCGCACATTTCAAAGACTTGGTGAGAATTATTTTTCATTTTTTTTCCGGCTGCTGAAATTTCCCTGAACCTTCTTAAAGGTGGAAACGAACGGCCAAGGAGGCGCGACTATTTAATTCCGTTTTTAGCGTGAGCGTGTATATAACATATATATATATGGACTGCTGGTTTTGCAGATGTTTTTGTACAGAAATTATAAATAACGGTTTCCTGATCACTGGATGTGTGTTATGTGTAATCGTGTATAGGTCAGGCCTCGAACCCACCCACAACTCTGCTCTGGTCCTCCTCATGCAAGAGATAAAGAAGGTATTCCAGCCCCACTCCAGTATCTGTGCTCAGGTTCTTCTCATGCAAGGGATAAGAGGTATTCCAGCCCCACTCCAGTACCTGTGCTCAGGTTCTTCTCACGCAAGGGATAAGAGCTATTCCAGCCCCACTCCAGTACCTGTGCTCAGGTTTTCCTCATGCAAGGCTCATGGAAGAAATGGGTATTCCAGCCCCACTCCAGTACTTGTGCTCTGGTTTTACTCATGCAAGGGATAGAGGAGATATTCAAGCCCCTTCTTTCCTCTGGTACCCCTCATGGATACAGGGAGTATCCAAGCCCTGTCTCAGTATCTGCCCTTTGGTCCTTGTCATGTTGGGCTCATGGTTAAAGGAGGTATTCCAGCCACTCCAGTACCTGTGCTCAGGTTCTCCTCATGCAAGGCTCATGGATTCAGTGGGTATTCCAGCCCCCACTCCTGTACCTGTGCTCAGGTTCTCCTCATGCAAGGCTCATGGATTCAATGGGTATTCCAGCCTCCTCCAGTACTTGTGCTCTGGTTCTCCTCATGCAAGGTATAAAGGATGTATTCCAGCCCCACTCCAGTACCTGTGCTCAGGTTCTTCTCATAGATTAAATGGGTATTCCTGCATTCCCAGTAATTGTGCTCTGGTTCTACTCTTGCAAGGGATGGAGGAGATATTCAAACCCCTTCCTTCCTCTGATACCCCTCATGATACAGGGAGTATTCAAGCCCTGTCCCAGTATCTGCCCTTTGGTCCTTGTCATGTAAGGCTCATGGTTAAAGGAGGTATTCCAGACCCTCCCCCACTCCAGAACCTGTGCTCTGGTTCTCCTCATGGATAGTATAATGGAAAGTTTTGCATCTTTTTTTAATATACTTTGTTTACTCATCATTTTCAAGAGCTCTGCTTACTGTCAGTAAGTAAGGGGCATTTTTGTTTGCAGACAGGAGATGAAAACCTGCACAGACTTCATACTTCTCACACCTGAGGGTTTGTTACAATGGTATCCTGTCTACACACCTCTCGGACTCCACTGCCCGTTACCTGCTCTGATACATTGTAACAAACAAGGCAGGAAAGAGATTTGTGCCGCTGATGGGATGGTTTCACAGGATTCTCTGCTACGAGAAGTCGACTATGATGGGTTTAAAGCTTCTGGATGTACACTAGAATGTTCCCGTTCACTGACAGCAAGTAGAGATCTTCAAAATGGCGATGAATTGTAAATTTAACGAAAGTTGAAGCAATTTTTTCTCTTTTGCATACAGCTCCTATTCAGAGCTCTGTGTCTCCATGGTAACAGACAACAAACATTATGTAGTCTGATCCTGCAGTCATGCTTTTATCAGTCTTGTTAACCAACCAATTGTCTGAAAGCAACAGACCCCTGGGCAAGTGCCCCCCCCCCCCCCCTTCCCATTATAATAGATCAGGTCTCACACGTTATAATCACCGCACACAAGAAATGTTTTGCTGCCGTTTATTGCTGTGTGTCCCCCGCTGCTCCCCAGGTGAAGATCAGGAGTCCATCATGTCCGGCTCTTCTTCTTCAGATGTCTATGGCCGGTGGTTGTCGGCGGCGGGTTCTCTGCAGCTATCCCATCACTCTGTAGTAATAGTAGTAACGTTGTCGTCTCCCTGTAAGACAAAGTCACGTGATCGATGTAGCAGAGCTGGATTTGTCATTAAGGAGTAATAATGTAAGAGGTTTAGCTGCAGTCCTATGTAAAAGTGACAGATAACACAGTGACCCGTGGCTGGCCATACATGATCCCATACCACAACTGGGTCAGCACTGTGGGGGGTAATGGGCTTTATGTGTCCTTAAGGTCTGGGGTCTTGTATAGGACACCTATGATCCCAGCAGAGGTTCCACATCTCCTTGTAATGACCTGATCCCTTTAAGGAGGGTCCAGAGCAGGGAGATGTCTCACCCACCATCTATGGTCACCTCTAGACCAGGGATAGACGCTGAGATTGGACGTGCACCACACTCCATGGAATACGCTCCTATAGGATCCCAACTCAAGGGGATGATGGGGGTTGTCATAGTTAGGGTGGTGTGGCTTGGGAGGAGTTGGAGCTTCCATGGGTCTCACAGAACCTTTGATCTCAGGTCACTCCGTCTGGAGATAAGCGGCTAAAAGTGGGTTACCTCTTTGGGGTGCTCTGTGCCCTCGCCTCCTCCTGGCCGGAGCCCTCCTCCTGGGTGCACGGCGTCTCTCCCTGCGAGCCATTCTAGGACGATCCCAACACGAAGGCAGCGGTGATGAATGACTGGTGGGCCGCACCCCTGACTGATAGACTCCAAGGTGTCTGTGATGTCACCCTATGACATCATCAGTGTTCTGCATTCCATATACATTCATACAGAGATGCAGAATCAGTAATCTATACAGAAGTAGCAGAGCTGAGTCTGTCATTCATTAGGGCAGAGCCATGGGAGCCACTGAAGTCAGTGCATAATAACAAAGTTAGCTCTGCTACATCTACATGCATATCTATAACCAAGAAGAAAAGTGTCTCATGTATCTTGGCTCTAATATAACACCTACTAGCAGAAGGACCCGGCTTTGCACGGATATATTTCATCTATTTGACTTAAGGTTTGTGTGTGTCGTTAAAAGATATCGACAGTATCCCCCATAACAGTGAACTCACTGCTACATGCGTCCTTAGGGTCAACAATGACTACCCCTTTAACAGTAACTTTCACTGAGGCTGCCCTTTTAACAGTGACTTTCACAGTGGCCACCCCTTTAACGGTGACGGCCCCTTTAACAGTGACTCTCACAGTTGTCACCCATTCAACAGTAACGGCCCCTTTAACAGTGATTTTCACAGTGGCCGCCCCTTTACGATGACTGCCCCTTTAACAGTGGCTTTCACAATGGCCGCCCCTTTGGCAGTGACTTTCACAGTGTCCGCCCCTTTAATGGTGACCACCCCTTTAACAGTGACTTTCACAGTGGCCACCCCTTTAACAGTGACGGCCCCTTTAACAGTGACTCTCACAGTTGTCACCCATTTAACAGTAATGGCTCCTTTAACAGTGACTTTCACAGTGGCCGCCCCTTTACGGTGACTGCCCCTTTAACAGTGGCTTTCACAATGGCCGCCCCTTTGGCAGTGACTTTCACAGTGTCCGCCCCTTTAATGGTGACCACCCCTTTAACAGTGACTTTCTCAGTGGCCGCCCCTTTAACGGTGACTGCCCCTTTAACAGTGACTTTCTCAGTGGCCGCCCCCTTAATGGTAACTGCCCCTTTAACAGTGACTTTCATAGTGGCCACCCCTTTAATGGTGGCTGCCCCTTTAACAGTGACTTTCACGGTGGCCGCCCCTTTAATGGTGACTATCACAGTAGCCATCCCTTTAACAGTGACCGCCCCTTTAACGGTGACTTTCACAGTGGCCGTCCCTTTCACAGTGACCTTCCTTTTAACAGTGACTTTCACAGTGGCCACCCCTTTTACAGTGACTTTCACAGTGACCGCCCCTTTAACAGTGACCTCCACAGTGTCTGCCCCCTTTAACAATGAACTCCACAGCGCCGCCCGTTTAACAGTGAACTCCACAGCGCCCGTCCATTTAATAGTGGCCCCTGCGCCCCACGCATGTAGCAGTGTAGTCGTGCTGTCATACAACTGAATATTTCAGGACCTGCGAACTGGAAAAAGCTGTGATTAGTTGTTATGGCAACCTGGAGTAGGACCTGCGAGCTTCTATTGGCTGATAAGGGGCATGTGACCGTGTGTATGGCAGTTAGGATTTAAGGTAAAGGCTGGCAGGCTTATATTGGCTAATGCAGGTCATTTTTTGGGAATATCTCAGGAACGGTACGTCCTAGAGAGCTGAGACCCCACAAGATTTCTATCCAGGTAGCAAGGGATGTGTATACCAAGTTTCGTTGAAATGGATAGTTGCGTTTTTGAGTTTTCGCGGAACACACATGCATATATACGTCCTTCTTTATATATATAGATAGATCATAACCGACCTTCCCATATGGCACGTTACTTTCCAACTCAGAACTCAGATGTAGCAGAGCTGAGCTTGTCATTCAAGTTTCTTTTTAAATTTGTGTAAAGGCTTATTCTCACAAATGTAGCAGAGCTGAGTTTCGTCACAATTTGTTTCCACTAGTAACTTTTTGCAAGGTTTGGCTGGTTTAGTGCAAGCTTTATACGGCTGCACATCTCAGCCCTAGATTATGACGCTGGTGGTTCAGGTCAGTGATTGGGCTAGGATTTGTGGGCACCAAAATACGCCCAGATGACACTAGCCTGACAAATACTAACACACTGTAACAGAACTCAGTCTGCTATATCTGTATATACACATCTGTACCAGTCAGGATGGAATGCAGAAGACTGATGATGTCATAGGGTGACATCACAGACACCTAGGAGTCTATCAGTCAGGGGTGCGGCCCACCAGTCATTTATCACCGCTGCCTTCGTGTTGGGATCGTCCTAGAATGGCTCGCAGGGAGAGACGCCGTGCACCCAGGAGGAGGGCTCCGGCCAGGAGGAGGCGAGGGCACAGAGCACCCCAAAGAGGTAACCCACTTTGAGCCGCTTATCTCCAGACAGAATGACCTGAGATCAAAGGTTCTGTGAGACCCATGGAAGCTCCAACTCATCCCAAGCCACACCACCCTAACTATGACACAACCCCCATCATCCCCTTGAGTTGGCATCCTATAGGAGCGTATTCCATGGAGTGTGGTGCACGTCCAATCTCAGCGTCTATCCCTGGTCTAGAGGTGACCATAGATGGTGGGTGAGACATCTCCCTGCTCTGGACCCTCCTTAAAGGGATCAGGTCATTACAAGGAGATGTGGAACCTCTGCTGGGATCATAGGTGTCCTATACAAGACCCCAGACCCTAAGGACACATGAAGCCCATTACCCCCCACAGTGCTGACCCAGTTGTGGTATAGGGTCATGTATGGCCAGCCACGAGTCACTGTGTTATTTGTCACTTTTACATAGGACTGCAGCTAAACCTCTTACATTATTACTCCTTAATGACAAATCCAGCTCTGCTACATCGATCACGTGACTTTGTCTTACAGGTAGACGACAGCGTTACTACTATTACTACAGAGTGATGGGATAGCTGCAGAGAACCCGCCGCCGACAACCACCGGCCATAGACATCTGAAGAAGAAGAGCCGGACATGATGGACTCCTGATCTTCACCTGGGGAGCAGCGGGGGCCACACAGCAATAAATGGCAGCAAAGCATTTCTTGTGTGTGGTGATTATAACGTGCGAGACCTGATCTATTATAATGGGGGGACACAGAGGAGGCCCTATAATACCGGTGCCCCCCTCTAACCTCACAGTGTGGGCTTCCTGTCCTCACTGTGGATACAATACATCTACATTGTAGCAGTCGGTGACTGTAATCTCCATGGCGACTAGGTTTCAGAGCAATCAAATCGTTGTCAGGCTCCACCCCCTTATGTTGTTTCCCTGGTCATGTGACCACCGTGCTGGTTGAAAATGATGCCCGATATCACACGTATCAGTATTTCAATCCCAGATTGCACATGGTCTTCTTAATGCACCTTTATTTGCATAACCCCGCCCCCTTGTGGTATGGCAACATGGCAGTTAATTAACATAAATGACAAGGAACGCTCCGGACCAAAGTGATACGCTGCATTGCTTTTCCAACATGTACGTCCCACTTTGGGACCACCACTGACGCCCACAAAGAGCCCACTTTGGGTAAATTTGCATAATCCCCGCCCCTTCCTGTCTTCTTTGGAGTCAATCCCGCCCCCTTCTCACCTGTTTTCCTGGGACCGTTCACAAATATGATACTGTGTTATGTCTAGTGCATGACGCCGGGACACTCCTGTTGGTATTCTTTGCACCTCTTCGCCATCAGTCCCTGTACTAGGCCTTTTTCTGTTTTGTGTACACAGCTCCTACGCGTGCCTATGTGTCTCCATGGTTACAGACTACAAACAAACTCTGTGTCGTCCGATCCTGCAGCCATGTGCTACATTTCTCCCTCTTTCCTTATTGCTGATAACCTACAGGCTGCAGAAGGAGGCGTAGATGGAATTGAGTAACACAGGACTGCAGGATCAGACGACACAGGGATTGTTTGTAGTCTGTTACCATGGAGACACACAGCAGCTTTTTATTATTTCATTTATGTATCTGAAATGTAAAATAAGAAAACAACTACAACCGAACCTGGTGTGATCTGAGCCGTCAGCCTTGTGCTATGAAGAGAAGGGGACAGAGACACACAGGACTGCAGGATCAGACTACATGGAGTAGAGACACATAGTTTTGCACAGAAGCTGTTTACACCAAACGGTAGGAGATTTCTAGACACGTTTATTCACAGCTACCTCATATATTTTTTATTTTAGCTGCATTGGTGAAATAAAAAAAAATAGTTGCAAAGTCTAATAACCCTTTAAATGGGTTCTCCCATAATTATTGTGTAGTGTACGGGAGCTGTAATGCCCGTCACTACAGAAGGGTCACTTGTGTGCTGTCGTTCTCCTCAGTTTTGAGGAGATTGGTGTAATACATCTTCATGTAATACAATGCTGTGTATTTCCCTGTTACTGTGAAATGTGCCATGTGCAGGCCTGCTAGGGGTGTCATTCCAGCTCTAGACACTAGAGGGAGCTAGGGAGCCCTAGTTTATAAATAGGCCCAGTCAGGGGAAGGAAAGGCAGATTAGACTGTGTCTAAGTGAAGTGTAGGCAATGAGCCTGAGAAGTCCAGCTCAGGCCTTGAGCCTGTGAAGGCAAGGCCCAGGCATTGTACCCGCTGAAGTCAGCCCAGGCCCTATCGCCTGTGGGGGTCCTGCCTAGGAAGATTCATGCCCTAGGAGGAGCAGTCCAGACCCTAGTACTAGTGGAGAAGTGTTGCCTCCTTAGTCAAGCTGCAAGCAGGACAAGTATCCCTGGAGAGAGAGGACAGTTGCCTGAAGTGTGTTGCTGCATTCAGAGTAAGATTAAAGCCCGATCTTAAGAGGCCTGTCTTGAGGATGGCCCCTTTGGGACTGTGATTACTAACTTGAACCACTTCTGTGACTGTACTGTAACGTGTGGAACATTCTGGAGCTGTACCTGATGACTGTACATCTGTCTGCAACTACGTTCAGTAAAGTTATCCCGTTATTTAAAGATACAGAGACTCCTCAATTATTCCACCTATCACTACACGGTGTGCCACCGTTCAATTGGCACTGGCGTCACGACATTCATCACCTGCCTGTTCCAGTGCTGACCCGATTGAAGACAACAGTCGGTCCCAGGTTAGTGGGTTGCCCTGCACTACAAAGCCCAGCATACCTAAAGCTACACTACTGACCCCCTGGGACACTGCAAATGTAAAAATGTTAAAATCAGACATCATATAGTAGATGACAATCTCTTTCTAACAAAGCCAGAACCAGCCCTGTACCTCACATGAATCCAGAGATCTCCACATGTACTGCTCTGCTAGATTCATATCAAGCTGGCAGCTCAGAGGGTGTGTCCTTTCTCAGGGGCATGTACTTTCTGCAGCATCTCTTTCTTTATCACAGCTCAGGGTGTGTGTCCTTTCTACTGCAGCTCCTTTCCCTATCACAGCTCAGGGGGGTCCTGGTCCTTTCTGCTACTGCACTCTCTATCCTAGCCTTGGGGGCATGTCATTTCTGCTGCAGTTCTCCCCATCACAGCACAGGAGGTGCGTCCTTTCAGCTGCAGCACTCTCCCTCTGACAGCTCAGGGAGGTGTTCTGTCTGCTGAAGCACTCTATCACATCTCTGGGGGGCGTGTCGCTTCTCTTGCCGCTCTCCCTATCGCAGCTCAGGATGTGTGTCCTTTCTGCTGCAGCACTCTCTCTATGACAGCGCAGGGGTCATATCTTTTCTGCAGCAGGTCTCCCCCTATCACGTCTCGGGGGCGTATCCTTTCTGCTGTAGCTCTCTCCCTGTAACTGTCACAGTAGACACAGCCATTGGTACTTGAAGGATAGAACTGAGCATGTGCAACCACCTCAGTGAGGTGAACAATAAAGAGAAGAACAAGAACAGCAGGTGGCGCTGTGCCGATAAATTTTATTGAATAACTCATGGGCTATGCAAAATTTTAATTACATGCAATTACAAAAATATTCTGATCCAGGGTCTGGTTTGAATATTCCGATTCAGGTTCTATAGAATATATATTTTTTTTTATGGGACGGCCCCTTTAAAGGAGAACATGCAATTTAGACTCCATACTACACTTGGGCCTTTTTCACCCGGGCGCGACGGATTGCCACTGGATGCGTTCAGTGATAATTGCTCGATTTTGCTTGCGTGTGCTGTCCGTTTTGTATGCGATTGCGTTGCGTTATTGCGTTTTTTCCGTGTGGGCCAAATGCGGATTGCATGCGTTTTTAACGCACGTGAAAAAAAACGGAACCATCCTCTAGCGTCACCTGGTCACTGCAAACACATATCTATACCCCCAGCATGCATTTTTGTTTTGTTGGGAAAGCTCCCTTTTTGGTGGAAATTGGATTGTCTGTGTGTTGGGTTCTTGGATTCTCCTTTGCAGGATGTCCACTGTCCCCTTATCATCCGCTGGTCTTGCACTGGCTGGTCTTCCGTTGTTTTGGAGAGCGGCCAGAAATGATAGAGGAGGAACCGCGGAGGAGGCGGATGTGGGTGCCTCCTATCATTTCACAGCGGGCCAGCAAAGGTCCATTTGTTACCTTGTATTCTGATCCTGGTAAGTTCTTTTATTATTGCCGCACGTCGGTGGCTGCCTGTCATCGGCTGTTGGGGGAGTTTCGGCCTTAACTTTCTAGGACACCAACACGCGGCGGAGTGCGTCACCTGATGAATGTCTTATTATTACTTTAAGGTAAGACTATATTATCCGACTCATACATGAACGACCCGCTGTTTGCCAATATATAGCAGTTTGGTCTTCTGAGCATTACCTGTTCTATGTATAAGTACTTAATAGTATTACACATGTATTGTATATATATGTGTGTGCCTTTTAGAGTGTGTGCTTAGTTTGGTGGTAAAAGGTGAATTACCACGGACCATAACGCAATTCTATGATGGAATTCATAACAGAATGCCTTTAGAGGCATTCCTCTGTTCATTCCGTCATAATAGAAGTCTATGGGCTGCAAAACGGATCCGTCCCGTTTCCGTTATACAGGAGAGAGGACTCGGGATCCGGAGAGGACTTGGGATCAGGAGAGGGCTCGGGATCAGGAGAGGGCTCAGGATCAGGAGAGGATTTGGGATCAGGAGAGGGCTCAGGATCAGGAGAGGACTCAGGATCAGGAGAGGACTCGGGATGCGTAGAGGACTCAGGATCAGGAGAGGACTCGGGATCAGGAGAGGACTCGGGATGCGGAGGGGACTCAGGATCAGGAGAGGACTCGGGATGCGGAGAGGACTCGGGATCAGGAGAGGACTCAGGATCAGGAGAGGACTCGGGATCAGTAGAGGACTCACTCAGGATCAGGAGAGGACTCGGGATGCAGAGAGGACTCGGGATCAGGAGAGGACTCGGGATCAGGAGAGGACTCGGGATCAGGAGAGGACTCACTAAGGATCAGGAGAGGACTCGGGATGCGGAGAGGACTCGGGATGCATAGAGGACTCGGGATCAAGAGAGGACTCGGGATGCGGAGGGAACTCAGGATCAGGAGAGGACTCTGGATGCAGGGAGGACTCGGGATGAGGAGAGGACTCGGGATGCAGGGAGGACTTGGGATGCGGAGAGGACTCGGGATCATGAGAGGACTCGGGATCAGGAGAGGACTCGGGATGCGGAGAGGACTCTGGATGCGGAGAGGACTCTGGATGCGGAGAGGACTCGGGATGCGGAGAGGACTCGGGATCAGGAGAGGACTCGGGATCAGGAGAGGACTCGGGATGCGGAGAGGACTCGGGATCAGGAGAGGACTCGGGATCAGGAGAGGACTCGGGATCAGGAGAGGACTCGGGATCAGGAGAGGACTCAGGATCAGCGGCAGAGTGTGTCATGGAGAGGACTCGGGATGCGGAGAGGACTCAGGATGCGGAGAGGACTCGGGATCAGGAGAGGACTCGGGATCAGGAGAGGACTCGGGATCAGGAGAGGACTCGGGATCAGCGGCGGAGTGTGTCACCTGAAGAATGTCAGGAGAGGACTCGGGATCAGGAGAGGGATCAGCAGAGGACTCGGGATCAGGAGAGGACTCGGGATGCAGAGAGGACTCGGGATGCGGAGAGGACTCGGGATCAGGAGAGGACTCGGGATCAGGAGAGGACTCAGGATCAGCGGCAGAGTGTGTCATGGAGAGGACTCGGGATGCGGAGAGGACTCGGGATGTGGAGAGGACTCGGGATGCAGAGAGGACTCGGGATCAGGAGAGGACTCGGGATCAGGAGAGGACTCGGGATCAGCAGCGGAGTGTGTCACCTGAAGAATGTCAGGAGAGGACTCGGGATCAGGAGAGGTGGTAAAAGGTGAATTGCATTATAGATTCTGTTACCACGGACCATAATGCAATTCCGTGACGGAATGCCTTTAGAGACATTCCGTTATTCATTTCGTCATAATAGAAGTCTATGGGCTGCAAAACGGATCCGTTCCGTTATACAGGAGAGAGGACTCAGGATGTCAGGATCAGGAGAGGACTCGGGATCTGAAGAGGACTCGGGATCAGGAGAGGACTCGGGATCAGGAGAGGACTCAGGATCAGGAGAGGATTTGGGATCAGGAGAGGGCTCGGGATCAGGAGAGGATTTGGGATCAGGAGAGGGCTCGGGATCAGGAGAGGGCTCGGGATCAGGAGAGGGCTTGGGATCAGGAGAGGACTCATTCAGGATCAGGAGAGGACTCGGGATGCGGAGAGGACTGGGGATGCGTAGAGGACTCGGGATGCGGAGAGGACTCGGGATCAGGAGAGGACTCACTCAGGATTAGGAGAGGACTCGGGATGCGGAGAGGACTCGGGATGCGGAGAGGACTCGGGATCAGGAGAGGACTCGGGATCAGGAGAGGACTCACTCAGGATCAGGAGAGGACTCGGGATGCGGAGAGGACTCGGGATGCGGAGAGGACTCGGGATGCGGAGAGGACTCGGGATCAGAGAGGACTCGGGATCAGGAGAGGACTCAGGAATAGCGGCAGAGTGTGTCACGGAGAGGACTCGGGATGCGGAGAGGACTCGGGATGCGGAGAGGACTCGGGATCAGAAGAGGACTCGGGATCAGAAGAGGACTCGGGATCAGGAGAGGACTTGGGATCAGAAGAGGACTCGGGATCAGAAGAGGACTCAGGATCAGGAGAGGACTTGGGATCAGCGGCAGAGTGTGTCACCTGAAGAATGTCAGGAGAGGACTCGGGATCAGGAGAGGGATCAGCAGAGGACTCGGGATGCGGAGAGGATTTGGGATCAGGAGAGGATTTGGGATCAGGAGAGGGCTCGGGATCAGGAGAGGACTCACTCAAGATCAGGAGAGGACTCGGGAGGCGGAGAGGACTGGGGATGCGTAGAGGACTGGGGATGCGTAGAGGACTGGGGATGCGTAGAGGACTGGGGATGTGGAGAGGACTGGGGATGCGGAGAGGACTCGGGATACGGAGAGGACTCGGATCAGGAGAGGACTCGGGATGCAGGGAGGACTCGGGATGCGGAGAGGACTCGGGATGCGGAGAGGACTCGGGATGCGGAGAGGACTCGGGATCAGGAGAGGACTCAGGATCAGCGGCAGAGTGTGTCATGGAGAGACTCGATGGAGAGGACTCGGGATGCAGAGAGGACTCGGAGATGCAGAGAGGACTCGGGATCAGGAGAGGACTCGATCAGAGCGGAGTGCGTCACTGAGAATGTCAGAGAGGACCGGATCAGAGAGGGTAAAGGTGAATTGCATATAGACTGTACACGGACCATAGACTGCGGAATGCCTTTAGAGACATTCCGTTATTCATTTCGTCATAATAGAAGTCTATGGGCTGCAAACGGATCCGTCTGCTATACAGGAGAGAGGACTCAGGATGTCAGGATCAGAGAGGACTCGGGATCTGAAGAGGACTCGGATCAGGAGAGGACTCGGGATCAGGAGAGGACTCAGGATCAGGAGAGGGCCTGGATCAGGAGAGGCTCGGGATCAGGAGAGGATTTGGGATCAGGAGAGGGCTCGGATCAGGAGAGGCTCGGATCAGGAGAGGGCTTGGGATCAGGAGAGGACTCATTCAGGATCAGGAGAGGACTCGGGATGCGGAGAGGACTGGGATGCGAGGACTCGGGATGCGGAGAGGACTCGGGATGCGGAGAGGACTCGGGATGCAGAGAGAGGACTCGGGATGTCGGAGAGGACTCAGGATGCGGAGGAGGGACTGGGGATCAGGAGAGGACTCGGGATCCGAGGAGGACTCACTCCCAGGATCAGGAGAGGCGGACTCGGGATGCGGAAGGACTCGGGATGCGAGAGAGGACTCGGATGCGGAGAGGGACTCGGGATCAGGAGAGGACTCGGGATCAGAGGAAGGACTCAGGAATGAGCGGCGAGTGTGTCACGGAGAGGACTCCGGACTGCGGAGGGGACTCCGGGATGCAGGAGGACTCGGGCCTCCAGAAGAGGACTCAGGATCAGGAGGGACCTCGGATCAGGAGAAGGACTCGGGATCAGAGAGAGGCCTCCAGGATCAGGGAGAGGGCTCGGGATCAGCGGCAGAGTGTGTCACCTGGAGAATGTCAGGAGAGGACTCGGGATTCAGGAGAGAGGGATCAGCAGAGGACTCGGGATGCGGAGAGAAGGACTTGGGATGCAGGAGAGGATTCGGGATCAGGAGAGGGCTCGGGATGCGGAGAGGACTCCTCCGGGATGCAGGAGAGGACTCGGGAGGCAGGAGAAGGACTCGGGATGCGTCGGGACTGGGGATGCGGAGAGGACTCGGGATGCGGAGAGGACTCGGGATGCGGAGAGGACTCTGGATCAGGAGAGGACACGGGATCAGGAGAGGACTCACTCAGGATCAGATGAGGACTCGGGATGCAGAGAGGACTCTGGATGCGGAGAGGACTCGGGATCAGGAGAGGACTCAGGATCAGCGGCAGAGTGTGTCACGGAGAGGACTCGGGATGCGGAGAGGACTCAGGATCAGGAGAGGACTCGGGATCAGGAGAGGACTCGGGATCAGCGGCGGAGTGTGTCACCTGAAGAATGTCAGGAGAGGACGAGGGATCAGGAGAGGGATCAGGAGAGGACTCTGGATTAGGAGAGGACTCAGGATCAGGAGAGGGCTCAGGATCAGGAGAGCACTCGGGATCAGGAGAGGACTCACTCGGGATGTGTAGAGGACTCGGGATGCGTAGAGGACTCGGGATGCGTAGAGGACTCGGGATGCGGAGAGGACTCGGGATCAGGAGAGGACTCATTCAGGATCAGGAGAGGACTCGGGATGCATAGAGGACTCAGGATGCGGAGAGGACTCAGGATGCGGAGAAGACTCGGGATCAGGAGAGGACTCGGGATCAGCGGCAGAGTGTGTCACGGAGAGGACTCGGGATGCGGAGAGGACTCGGGATGCAGAGAGGACTCGGGATGCAGAGAGGACACGGGATGCAGAAAGGACTCGGGATCAGGAGAGGACTCACTCAGGATCAGGAGAGGACTCGGGATCAGGAGAGGACTCACTCAGGATCAGGAGAGGACTCGGGATCAGGAGAGGACTCACTCAGGATCAGGAGAGGACTCGGGATCAGGAGAGGACTCAGGATCAGCGGCAGAGTGTGTCATGGAGAGGACTCGGGACGCGGAGAGGACTCGGGATCAGGAGAGGACTCGGTATCAGCGGCGGAGTGTGTCACCTGAAGAATGTCAGGAGAGGACTCGGGATCAGGAGAGGGATCAGGAGAGGACTCGGGATCAGGAGAGGTATCAGCAGAGGACTCGGGATCAGGAGAGGACTCGGGATCAAGAGAGGGCTCGGGATCTGGAGAGGACTCGGGATCAGGAGAGGGCTCGGGATCTGGAGAGGACTCGGGATCAGGAGAGGACTCGGGATCAGGAGAGGACTTGGGATCAGGAGAGGACTCGGGATCAGGAGAGGACTTGGGATCAGGAGAGGACTCGGGATCAAGAGAGGACTCGGGATCAGGAGAGGACTACCCTGCATAACAGAAACGGGACGGATCCGTTATGTAGGTCATAGACTTCTATTATGACTGAATGAATAACGGAATGCCTCTAAAGGTGCGTTATGATCCGTGGTATCGGAATCCATAACGCAATTCTGCTTTTACCACCAAACGAAGCGTGAACGAATTTCAAAATATGAAATTCGCTCATCTTTAGTGCTTTTCGTACTTTGGTGTACTACCAAGTCATTTCTTTGTCAGATCAGATTAAAGTTCTGCGTTTTTTTAAACTTGGCTGTAATGATGAGGATACGTCACCCGCGTGTATCTGGTAATGGTCTGGAAGTTGATGTAGCTAAACAGTTTTCCTTAGTTTAACGTGTATTTGAATATAATGTACTGAGTCCCAATCTTGTTGTAGGGTATCATTTAATTTCAACTTGCCACTTAGAAGTAATGTTAAAGTTTATTCAACATGTAATATTTTGTGTATTCTTGGTGCTAATGTTTTTTGTTTTGTTTTTTCAGATATCTAGCGGTGACTGACAATTTCATGATTTTCCTATTGCATGATGTAAAGTCATGATTTTATGAAAGACACGGAGGCGAGTATTGCTTAACCCTTTCTTTACTGATCCATATAGCAGCAAAGACAATCAGAATAAATAAACAAGTGCAACCATGGCAACAACTCCACCCACGGTCCCCTTTATAAGGACCCTCCTGGATAGGACTCCTCCTCTTTCTTTGCAAACCAGCTTAACGTCACTGGAAACCGCCTGTAGCTGTATAAACAAAGTCCTCCCGAACTGGACAACCGCAGCCGGAACTGTAGCTGCTGAACTTTAACTGGCCAACGTCCGACAACTGGTCAGCTTCTATCACATGTCAGACTCCGCACACCAACTCAGGAACCGCCTGCAAAGGAAGGAGACATTGTACCGTAGTGTAAGCGAGAGATATGCAAATTACAAAACAACATTAGAAATGCAGAAAAAATTAAGTGCGAAACACTATATGAGTATCATGAAACACTCTAACAATAAGAACCTATAACTCCACAATCATACAAGGGTGGGCATCAAAAAAGAAAAAAGGGTTGCAATACTCGCCTCCGTGTCTTTCATAAAAGCATGACTTTACGTCATGCAATAGGAAAATCATGAAATTTTATATCAAGACACGGAGGCTCATATTGCAAGTTTAAAGTTGTGCAATAACAGCCGAAAAAGCATGAGAAGTGGGACGAAAATAAAATTCCCTGAAGGTGGAAACTCGAGACCAGTCCGCCAAACGCATAATATCTTCCAGCTTAGCGCCCGCCACCGACATGGATGTCGCTGCGGCGCCCCGCACCGAGTGTGCGGTAAAGATTGAAGTGTCTATCCCCGAAAGGGATAGGATCCATTTGACCCAGCGGGAAAGAGTCACGCTGGCGACTGGGGAAAAAGGACGCCGAAAGGAGATGAACAATTGAGGAGAGCTGCGAGAGCGGAGCGAATTAGTGCGTGACTCATACTCGCGCAGGCAAGCAACGGGGCAAATTTGGGGTGAAGACGGAAAAGATGGGTAAGAGACAGACCTGATGTTCGTTTTGGTACGGCGGGTGATATTAAAGGTTACCCCTTCCGGAGTAAAGTATCGGGCGTCAAAGTCCAACGCCCGTACGTCAGATACGCGTTTACACGAGATGAGACAAAAAAGTGTGACCAGTTTTGCCGACAACTGTCGAAGCGTCAGCAGAGAATTGGAAGGCCAGTCACCTAGAAACCTGAGAACCAAAGCCACGTCCCAGGATGTTGTGAAACGAGGCCTCGGGGGGCGTGTTAGACGGGAACCCTTTAACAGCCTGCATACCAACGGATGCTGTCCCGCTGGAGAACCATCGAACCCCACATGCCTGGAAGAGATAGCCGAACGATAAACATTAATCGTGCGGTAAGCCTTACCCCCTTCGAAGAGAGAAGTAAGGAATTGGAGAATGGACGTCACAGGTGCCTGAACGGGATCCAAGTCCCTAGAGAGGCACCAGCGAACCCAGACATCCCAGGCAGACCGATAGGCTCTTCGAGTCCCTGGGGCCCACGATGCCTCCAACAGGCGTCTAGTAGATGGCGAAAACTCTGCGGAATCCCAGGGACCCCCGACACCTGGCACACGAGGAGTCGGAGAGATCCGTCCAGGAGCAGTGGATGAGACTGTCCGGCGGGGCCTGACAGAAGGTGAATATTGACCGGCAAGAGACGGGGTTCCTCCACAAGCAGATCTAGTAGTCTCGGAAACCAAGACTGCATCTGCCAAAAGGGGACAATGAGAACCAGTTCCGCTTCCTGAGCGCAAATCTGCGCCAAGACTCGAGGAATGAGAGCGAAAGGTGGAAAGGCGTAGTGGCGCGAACCGTGCCACTGTTGAAGGAAAGCATCTATTGCTTCCGCCTCTGGGTCTGGACGCCAGCTGAAGAACCTGGGCAGCTGTGCGTTCAATCTGGAAGCAAATAGGTCGATAGAAAATGGACCCCAAAGAGACAGTATATCGTGGAATACCCCCGGATCCAATCTCCAGTCGCTGGAATCGGAGATATGTCGAGAGCTCCAGTCGGCCAGACTGTTGTGCCGACCGGGTAAGTACTCGGCCACCACGGAAATGCCCCTGTCCAAACAGAATTCCCAGAAATCCCTGGCTAGAAAGGTCAAGACCGAAGACCTGGTTCCCCCCATACAGTTGACATACCGGACCGCCGACACGTTGTCCATGCGGACCCGGATGCAAACCCGAATCGAGCCCTGAGCAAAACAGCGAATCGCGAACAATCCCGCTAGTAGCTCCAGTGCATTTATGTGAAGGCAGGCTTCTTCCTGAGACCAGGTGCCCCCCGTGGACACCTCCTGGCAATGGGCACCCCAACCGTGAAGGCTGGCATCGGACTCGATCACCAAATCTGGTCTGGGGCCGAAAATCGCTCGGCCGTTCCAGACCGATAGGTTGTGGATCCACCAGAGTAGCTCGTGCCTCGTCTCCGAGTCGAGGGTAATGGAGTCGGAGTACGTGGCCCCGGCCCTGAGGTGAGCAATCTTCAACCTCTGTAAAGCCCGATAATGGAGGGGGGCTGAGAAGATCGCCTGTATGGATGAAGTCAGTAGACCTATGAGGCGCGCCAGCTGTCGCAAGGACACCTGAGGGAGAGAAAGAGAGTGGCGGATCTCCTTGCGGATGTTCCTGACTTTGGATAGAGGGAGGCTGAGCGTCTGGTCCAAAGAATTGATGGTGAAGCCGAGGAACTCCATGGAGTTGGACGGGGTCAGACAGGATTTCTCCTGATTCACAATAAATCCCAGATCTGAAATTAAGGTCATCGTCATTGTCAAATGACGGCGCAGGAGCGCCGGTGATTGGGCCATTAACAGGACATCGTCCAGATATATAATCAAACGCACACCCCTGGCTCTGAGCCAAGCTACCACAGGTCGCAAGATCTTGGTGAAACACCAAGGTGCGGATGATAGGCCGAAGGGGAGGCATGTAAAACGGAACACCTGTCCGTTCCAAATGAAACAGAGCAGATCCCTGGATTCTCGTGCGACTGGGACTGTGAGATATGCGTCCATGAGATCCAATTTTACGAACCAGTCTCCGGGGAGGAGCATGTCCCTCAGTAAATGTATGCCCTCCATTTTGAAGTGCCGGTAGCGTATAAACTTGTTCAAGTGTTTGAGATTTATCACTGGACGAAATTGGCCTCCCTTCTTCTGGACCAAGAAGATATTGCTTACGACCCCCTGATGGATATTGGGGGCCTGTTCGATGGCCTGTTTCTGAAACAAAGTCAGAAGTTCTGCATCTATCAAGGCCTGGGCCTGAGGTGTTAGGGGAATGGGGCAGATGGAGGGAAGGTCGAAGGGGGGGGTCACCAACTCTATCAGAAACCCCTGAACTGTGGATAACACCCACGGGTCTGAGGTAATGCCTGACCACACATGAAAAAAGTGACGGAGTCTGCCCCCGACACACATTACCGAAGAAAAAGGCACTGTTGCCCGACTTACCGTAAGGTCGTCTCGATCCCGGCGTGCCACGGGCACCTCTGGAACGGTTAGGGCCTCCACGGGACGGGAAAACGGTAGGTTGATACCTCTGGCCCTGCAGTGACTGGCGATAGGATGATCGGCCGGACAGGCGGCCCCTTGAGCTGCCGGCCCTGGATGAAAAACGAGTCTGAAAGACTCGGCGCATAGAATTCTGCACTTTGTCTAGGGCCGTAAAGGCCCCGACGTATCTTCCTAACTCCTTAATAAAAGGATCTCCAAACAAAAGGCCTTGTGCGGCTTTGCCGGCCTCTGAGAGCGATAAGTTTGCTAATTTGGGCTCTATTTTCATTAAAATCGCCCTCCTGCGTTCTATAGCGAGTGACGTGTTAACGTTACCCACCACGCAGATAGCTCTTTGGGCCCAGCCCCTGAGTTCATCAGGGTCGACTGTTCTGCCCTTGGCCTTAGCGGATTCCGCTAGATCAAATATTTTGGCTAACGGCCCCGTAATATCCAAGAGCTTGTCTTGGCAAGCCTTCAATGCGGCATCTAAGCCCTTGCGTTGGTTAAAACCCGACTTGGACAAGAATTGTACCACTTTCGGGTCTACCGCAGGGGTGTCACATATCTTGTTGGGTATGAGGGGCCTTGGGCATTCAGCTCTCAATTTGCTTCTAGCCTCTTTAGAGAGAGGATTCCTAATTCTGGCCTCAAGGTATTGTGCCACATGTGTGGCTGGCAGCCATTCTGCGGATCGGGGATGGTGGAGCGAGTCTGGGTCGAATAATGGCTCGCCTCTGGGGTCCACCAGCATATCCTTGTTGCCCAGACAAGAGTCAGATATCGCCCCTGGATGTAGTGCGGGCGGGGCGGGATCCCCGAGAGGGGAAGGGTCCACTACTAAATCAACCAGCTCGTCCTCTGAGCCTGGAGAATAATCGCCACCCAATGCCTCCTCCACAGACTCATGGTCTGAATCAGATACCGGCTCCGGTTGTGACCGGGCGGTCTTCCAAAGCCGCGCCTTTTCTGCCGGGCGCGGGGCGGCTCTCTTCCGCGACTTATTCGCGTATTCATGGGATGGGACAGAGCCATCATTCAAAGGGATACTAGAGGCAGGAGGTGGGGGAGGTCCCGCGGTGGTAACCGGGTGCGACATAAGGGCCTGAGAAATCGAATGAGTTAGAGCCGTGGACATAGAGCCCATAGCGGACATGATGGCTGCCGAAATGGATTGTTGTAGGGAGGCAGTATGAGGTGAAGCGTCTCTGCTTCTGACAGAAGGAGATCGTCTGCGAGTGCGAGATGCATGACGACTCCCCTGGGCTGAAGAGGCAGGAGAAGGAGGAGATGTATTATTGATGGTGGACATCCTGAAGAACCAGACCAACAGATAGATAACTAAAGGAGTTAGTCACCCCTTAATTATAATAAAGTACCTAACCTGACGAGGGTAGAGAGTAAATATAGATATATATCCCTACAGGACCCAAGATCAGAATACAAAAACAGGAAGCGATTGCAGAGAGCAGGGCACCGGACGAATAGCCACCTGTATGCCGGACGGTGTAAAAATGGCGACCGGGAACCAGGAGGTGTGGCCAAAATGGAAAAGAAAATGGCGCCCGAGAATCTCGTCAAACGCGAGATCTCGGACGGGAGCTCCGTAATAAGGGCGACCAGAGCGCAGCAAAGTAAAGATGGCGCCCGAGAATCTCGCGATCTCGCGAGATCTCGGGCGGGAGCACTGAAGGAAAGCCGCGGATGGCGGGAGAAGGGTAAGTGGAGAAAACAAATGGTGGGCGCAAAAAACCCCAAGACCAGCAACAAAAAACTTAGATTACCATGACCGGACCGAAAGGAGACCGGTCCGGCGGGAGGGAGGGGAGAGAAGATCAGACAAGGAACACCGAGTCTAAAACCAAAAGGGGGGGGGACAAAATAAACCAAAAAGGTAACAAACACACTCCCGGGGACAGGGAGAAGGGAGACAAAGTGGAAAAGGGGAAAAATGGCAAAATTTTAACAAAAAAACCCAAATGACAGTAAAATATAATCAATTAGAGAAGACCCCACTAGGGCATATACTTATCTCAAGTGGAGCAGCAAAGAAAGAGGAGGAGTCCTATCCAGGAGGGTCCTTATAAAGGGGACCGTGGGTGGAGTTGTTGTCATGGTTGCACTTGTTTCTTTATTCTGATTGTCTTTGCTGCTATATGGATCAGTAAAGAAAGGGTTAAGCAATATGAGCCTCCGTGTCTTGATATAAAATTCTTTTTTATCCTCACCTTCTGAGTTTAGAATGGGGAGCTCCACAATTGCAGGCGTGGTACGGGCTACATGTGCCACCATTTGGTTGAGACTGAAAGCTTCGGTGCTGCCACATCCAACCAAGCAGCAGTGGCTTGATATAGCCCAGGGCTTCCTGGAGAGGGCGCAATTCCCAAATTGTATAGGTTCCCTTGACGGGAAGCTGGTTAAGAAGCCACCGAACTCAGGGTCCTGATTCCATAATTATAAACAGTTTTTCTCTGTAGTTTTGTTGGCCTAGGCTGATATTGGGTCCTATGGAAGTTCTGCAGGCATCGCATCTTCAGGGCTTCCAGAATGGGTCGGTGGCTTCAGTCCAACCAACTGGACGTACCACAGTCAGCGAACATTCCTGGCTCCTCCGGTCCACCTGCGCCTATGTGGCTGTAGGGGACGTGATATTCCCCAGAACTTGTGCGCCAAATGCAGGGCAATCAGCTTCTCCACATCCATGGATTTTGGGGCCTTCAACATTCTGAACTTTGCTCTGCGAGGGCAGGAACCTCTCCAGACAGACTTTTCTCACTCCACTACCTGGAGCCACATGCAGAGAAACACTACTTTCTGAAAATCCCTTCACTGTTACTAAGTTACTTGCGTTTCTATCCCAGTATGTAAGGTATTCAGTGCTCTGTTACTGGAAGCAAGACCTCAGCACCAGTCCCCAGCGACTTCGTGACCGGTCATACAATGATTTCCTACATGTCTATGAATCAACTCCTAAACTTAATTAGCATTCGCATTCTTTTGTGGCCAAAGAAACTTTTTTTTTTTTTTTCCCCTCACGTAGTGTTATCTGATTTTCGGGACAATGAGCAGTTCTTAAAGGGACCTAAGCCTTTTAAAAAAGCAGCTCATAAAATTAAGAAAAAATATTTTGTCATATAAACCTTGTTTCCATGTTGCACAGTTTTTTCAATGCAGCCTGCAGTGTAAAGAATGGAGGACAGATCCCAGTGACATGGTGCAGAGGGATATTGAGGTTGTCTGAGTGTAGTTTGGCTTAAAGCTCATAGAAACATGAACTGGTGGTCAAAAGGGAATGTAATTCAGATACATAACAATAGCGGAGGCAGGTGCACTCTGCGGCAATACTAAACCCTCACACTGATGTTAAAATTGAGAGGTTATTTCGACACATTCTACTAGCAGGACATGTCTTAAGCTCGGATACCACGCCAAGGTCCTTCAAGTAGCCCGAGACCCTACCACTCAACCTACCTGTGGCCGTATGGGCGATACCAGGAGCCGTTGGGCATTACGGGAGCGTAAGGCCTGACTCACAAACAGCTCACCACTGACCTCCAGCATGTAACCATGCTTGCAATGGGAGGTGGGAGGTGCCTGTGAGCCCCACCCGAGACCGACTGATATGGCCCAGAGCCTCCCAGGTGCACCTGAATGTATCCTCTCAAATAAATGACATCACAAAAGTTGAGAGACATCCTGGATGACGAGGGAAATCCAGGGAGATAAGAGAATGCCCTGAAAAATGAGGGACATCTTGGAAGATGAGGGTCATCCCAGATGACAAGGGACATTGCAGAAGACTAGGGGTGTTCTGGAAGAAGGACATCCTCTAAGACAAGGGACATCCTGGAAGAAGAGGGAAATGTAGGTACATGAGGGAATATCCTGAAAAACGAGGGACATCCTAGAAGATGAGAGACATTCTGGAAGATGAGGGACATCCTCCAAGATGAGGGAAATGTAGGTATATGAGGGAATATCCTGTAAAATGAGGGATATCCTGGAAGATGAGGGACATCCTGGAAGACAAGGGACATCCTAGAACACAAAGGAAACCTTGGAAGACAAGGGACATTCTTGTCCGTGAGGAAAATCCTGAAAGATGAGGGACATCCCAGAAGATAAAGGACATGCTGGAGTATAAGGGACACCTCAGCTGTTGAGCTGTGTTGTAACTGTAGCTCCTTTTCATACAGATGTGTCCCTCTGCTCGTCCAGACATTTCCAGATGTTTGCATTTAAACTACTTAGACGACCTTCTCAGGTTGTTCTACATACATTTTCTGTTTCTGGCTGCCATGTTCAGACTGTTGCAGGATACATCCAGGAGGTCACGCCCCTCACAGTTATACTTGGCAGCTTGTGTTCCTACATATACAAATTAGGACTGACCCCTTCAGATGTTTGCTCAAAATCCACCAGTTCATGTGAAGTTTTCACCTAGGCACTTGCTTCGTTCTTATCATTCTGGGGGTTGTAATGTTCTATGTATAGGGCATCGTAGAATTGTATTATGGTCATGGCATGTTGGGAATTGTGGTGTTTTTTCCAGTCTGGTCATGCTGGGAGGTGTAGTGTTTTATGTACAGAATATAATAGAATTGTGTTATCTTGTCATGTTGCGGGTTGTAGTGTTCTATGGATAGAGTACAATAGGATTGTATTATGTCATATCCAGTGGTCAGGTCCTGTCGGGAGTTGTAATGTTCTATGAATAGGGTATAATAGAATTGTTTTATGGTCATATTACGTTCTATATATAGAGTACAATAGGATTGTATTATGTCATATTCAGTCGTCAGGTCATGTTGCGGGTTTTAGTGTTCTATGTATAGAGTAAAATACAATTGTCTTATGGTTATGTCCATCGATCAGGTCATGTTGGGGGGTGCGGTGTTCTATAGAACTGAATTATGGTCGCCCACTAGTCTGGTCGTATTGGAGGTTGTAGTTCCCCACATTTATGTATACTGCAGTAGATATATGACATGACATTAGTTGGTTGTTATGGAATCAGGATCCAGGAGTGTTTTGCCTGTCAGATCCAGTATCGTACGTGGCCGGTTATGATAGATGAAATGGTTAAAGATCTGTCTGAAGCTTTGTGTGGGAAATCATTGCTTGTCCTCGGAGATGACCATGTTTAAGTTAAGATGGGTGTCCTGGGGCAGCAGGTCATGGACGTTCTCACAAATTCTTCTGGCAACAAGCCATGGACGTGATTTTCTTGAAGACGTCCATATATTCCCATACTCATCGCTTCAGATCAGGAACTGCTGTACATATACTCTACCACTAGTGGGCGAGGTAGTCTACACCTTGGAAGCATATGGTGGCAGGGATGTAGCTATAGGGGGTGCAGAGGTAGCAGTCACACTCTGGTCCTGGCGCCTCAGGAGGCCCAAAGCTCCTCTGCCAAGAAGACACCTGCACTAGGGCGCACGATAGGATGATTGCTTGTGGAAATTTCAATCTATGAAATCAGCACTTAAGATCCTGACATTGCTTCCAGGGGCCGTTTGGGATCTGATGTGTGTTGCACTCAAGGACCAATGAGTTCTATTCAATGCAGGTTGCTGAAAGCGAGAGACATTATGTGCGCTACTTGACATGTCCCTCCTTTGGCTACGCAGCAATACACATATACTGTAGGATCTACACCTGTGTAGATGACTTATTTCTACTGCAATACAGCTACGATCTGGAATATGTCAAAGCTGAAAGTGAAAATAACCCTGGTAGAAAATAACGAACATTAGAAATTGTTTTGTGGGAAAATGTTCAAGATTTAATCTTAGTCTGTGAAAACAGATGTAACCATTCACGATGTAGTGACTCCAAAAGTGGAGGGTGAATTCCTCAATTACACATCATAAAATCATACACGTCTCTGCTACATTATTATTGATCATTTATAAGGCCCAAACACATTGCCAAATGAAATGTTTTGCGCTAATGACGGTTTATGTGTAAAATGTGGTGAAAGATTGATTTCTAATAAACTTTAGTTAAAATTAAGGTCAGGTTCCACCAAAATTGAAATAATACTGCTCTTATGTACAAGAATATAACTACTATAATACTGCTTGTATGTACAAGAATGTAACTGCTATAATACTGCCTCCTATGTACAAGAATATAACTACAATAATAAAGTGTCGATACAAATTACACGTTAGATCACCAAGGGTTAGTGCAACATAACAAAGGGGTGATACATATGCATGAATGAGTAAATTAAAATATAACTTTTAATAGATAATTATTAGAAATTGACTTAACTAGATGATAAATAAGTGGGACACAAACAAAAAAAAAAAAACTGACTGAACCTGCGTTTTAGGTTCCAGAAGATCAAATGAGTGGTAGCACCAGGTATGATAAGATTAAACCGGTGGTCTTACATCACGTAGATCTGTCCTGAGTCATACACTGGCCTCCTTACCAATATGTGTGGAGGTCTCAGAGTTTAGTAACCAGGCGTTCGGTATGAGGCAGGTGAGGGAATAGATAACTAACCCTGGTAATCCCTGCCTCGACTACAATAGTCCTTATGCCTACCGCGGACCCCGCGTCGGGTATGTACGGAACCTAACCCTGGAATTAGATCCGCCCTAATAGGCCCTTGCTGCCAGGTCCCTACATGCATGTTCCGCAGAAGAATTGCTCATCAGGAAACATGGGAGCCTAGGGCTGTTCGCTCTCTGGTCCGATCCTAGATAAAGAAAGATGGAATCCAGGTAGTGCTGTACATGGGTGAGGACAGCTGATGCGGTCCCACTCAGGCGTGCATCCAGCCACAAGACGCCTGAGTGGGAACGGCATCAGCTGTCCTCACCCATACAGCACTACCTGGATTCCATCTTCTTTCATCTAGGATCGGACCAGAGAGCGAACAGCCCTAGGCTCCCCATGTTTCCCTGATGAGCAATTCTTCTTGCGAAACATGCATGTAGAGACCTGCAGCAAGGGCCTATTAGGGCGGATCTAATTCAGGTTAGTTCAGTGCATACCCGACCGCGAGGTCCGCGGTAGAGGTATAAGACTATTGTAGTCGAGGCAGGGATTACCAGGGTTGTACTATTCCCCTTCACCTGCCTCATACCGAACGCCTGATTACAAACTCTGAGACCTCCACACTGTGGTAAGGAGGCCAGTGTATGACTCAAGGACAGATCTACATGATGCGGTAAGACTCACCGGTTTAATCTTATTATACCTGGGTGCCGCCGTGCACACTGCCATTTGATCTTCCTGAACCTAAAACGAGGTTCCAGTCGGTGTTTTTTTTTTTTTTTTTTTGTTTGTGTCCCACTTATTTATCATCTAGTTAAGGGTCAATTTTCTAATAATTATCTATTAAAAGTTATATTTTAATTTACTCAAGAATATAACTACTATAATACTGCCTCCTATGTACAAGAATATAACTACTATAATACTGCTCCTATGTACAAGAATATAACTACTATAATACTGCTCCTATGTACAAGAATATAACTACTATAATACTCCCTCCTGTATACAAGAATATAACTACTATAATACTGCTCCTATGTACAAGAATATAACTACTATAATACTGCCCCCTATGTACAAGAATATAACTACTATAATACTGCCCCTATGTACAAGAATATAACTACTATAATACTGCTCCTATGTACAAGAATGTAACTACTATAATACTGCCTCCTATGTACAAGAATATAACTACTATAAATACTTCTCCTATGTACAAGAATGTAACTACTATAATACTGCCTCCTATGTACAGGAATATAACTACTATAATACTGCTCCTATGTACAAGAATATAACTACTATAATACTGCTCCTATGTACAAGAATGTAACTACTATAATACTGCTCCTATGTACAAGAATATAACTACTATAATACTGCTCCTATGTACAAGAATGTAACTACTATAATACTGCTCCTATGTACAAGAATATAACTACTATATTACTGCTCCTATGGACAAGAATATAACTACTATATTACTGCCTCCTATGTACAAGAATATAACTAGTATAATACTGCCCCCTATGTACAAGAATATAACTACTATAATACTGCTCCTATGTACAAGAATATAACTAGTATAATACTGCCCCCTATGTACAAGAATATAACTACTATAATACTGCTCCTATGTACAAGAATATAACTACTATAATACTGCTCCTATGTACAAGAATATAACTACTATAATACTGCTCCTGTGTACAAGAATATACCTACTATAATACTGCCTCCTATGTACAGTAATATAACTACTATAATACTGCTCCTATGTACAAGAATATAACTACTATAATACTGCTCCTATGTACAAGAATATAACTACTATAATACTGCTCCTATGTACAAGAATATAACTACTATAATACTGCCTCCTATGTACAAGAATATAACTACTATAATACTGCTCTTATGTACAAGAATATAACTACTATAATACTGCTCTCTATGTACAAGAATATAACTACTATAATACTGCTCCTATGTACAAGAATATAACTACTATAATACTGCCTCCTATGTACAAGAATATAACTACTATAATACTGCTCCTATGTACAAGAATATAACTACTACAAGGCATTCTCTACAGTATATTCTTCATGCTAAGATAACTGTGGCATTTGCCCTTGTGACCACTAGATGGTGCTCTTTAAATACTTTTTTACACATTAGTGATCAGATTTTCGTCTCCTTTCTTTTTCCCCACCTCATTCACACGTCAATGTTTTGGTCAGTGATTTCCATCAGTGATTGGAGCCTCCACAGATATAAGGTATAACCCTGGGTTCACACCTGAGCGTTTTACAGCGCGTTCAAACGCGCTGTAAAACGCTCAACAGATTAAAACCAATGCATCCCTATGGGAGTGGTTCACACTTGAGCGTTTTACAGCGCGTTTGAACGCGCTGTAAAACGCCCAACGCATAAACAAGTACTTGAGCTTCTTTTGGGGCGTTTGACGCGCGTTTTGTGATTGACACCACAGTAGTCAATCACAAGAACGCGCGTACGAACGCGCGTTTCCTATTTGCAAAAACGCGCAAAAAAACGCGCGTCAAAAACGCGCGTAAAACGTGCGTTTTTGGAACGCTCAGGTCTGAACCCAGGGTAAGGGAAAGATCTGCTCCTTTTCTGTGTTTAGATCTAGTTTTGGCTCAAACTCACTGATGGAAATCACTGATTGGACACTGACTGTGTGTATAGGGCCTTAGGCCTCATGCACACGGCCGTGGCTGTATTGCGGCCCACAAACAGCGCGTCCGCAATATGCGTGCATTGGCTGTGTGCTATTCGCATCACGGAGGCGGACCCATTCACAAAACGGAAGCACGGATCGGAAGCACTACGGAGTGCTTCCGTGGTGTTTCTGTCCGTGCCTCCGCACCGCAAAAAAATAGAACATGTTCTATTTTTTTATGGTGCGAACGGATCACGGACCCATTCAAGTGTAATAGTTCTCGTGCCGGCTGCCGCACGGACGTTGCCCGTGCATTGGGGACTGTATGTGTCACATTGTATGTTCTTTAGTCTCTCGTGATATATGATGTTGTCTCATCTTCCGATATGCTGGAGTTTTATTCTCTGTGGATATTTTCCCGGCATTGAGTTTGATTCCATGTGGCATGCCATCTACAAAAACACTCATGGCAGTTGCATTTCAGTGCACAGATGTAGCAGTGCTGAGTAGAGATGAGCGAACACCTGGATGTTCGGGTTCGAGAGGTTCGGCCGAACTTCCGGAAAATGTCCGGGTTCGTGATCCGAACTCAACCCGAACTTCATCCCGAACCCGAACCCCATAGAAGTCAATGGGGACCCGAACTTTTGGGCACTAAAAAGGCTGTAAAAGACACCCAGAGGGATAATATACCGCAATAAACGCATTGCGATTACAACTTTGAGCTAACGATCACCATGGGAACGCCTCCTCCAGTAGAATGTACTGTCGGATCTGAGAATTAAGTTGAAATCGCAATGCGATTTTTATATATTTGCTTAATCGCATTGCGATTTCAACTTAGCATTGCTAAATAATTCCATCCATATCGTTAACTTACTGAGTCAGTAAGTTAACGAATATGGATGGAATTATTTAGCAATGCTAAGTTGAAACGGCAATGCGATTAAGCAGATACATAATAATCGCATTGCGATTTCAACATCGTGTACGTGCGTCTGTACGTGTGTGCGTTACCTCGGACACTATTCTATTTTGCCAGCCACAGCTGAAACCACTGATTTATGGTATTGCTATTTTGGTAATTGAATTTAACCCCAGAAAATAATCTATCCTTTGCCAGACAGCAGACAGTATTACACTTGGCTAGCCAAAGCTGGAACACCAGATTTAGGGGATTGGTATTTGGGCAATTGTATTTAACCCCTTAATAAAATATAGAAATTTCTTTCCTGAGTTTCTAGGGGTGACAATTAGCACAGCCAAGCCCCTGATGTAGGATATAGCAAAAAAAAAAAACTAGTATTGATGGATTGATGGACTTGGTGGCAGCTTCTTCTGGCGCACCACAAGTCACAAAATGGCCGCCGATCAACCCAGAAAATAAGTGACCGAAAAACGCTCTGTGCAGCCTAAAAACCAGCGAGCAAGTAACTAGCAGAAGTTCAATGATTCTCAGCTGTAAATCGATCCGTTCATTAGGTGCTGTTGCTGACTTTAACCTGCCTAATCTTGCCCTGACAGAAGCTGCGTCCTCTCCCTACACTAATCAGAGCAGTGTGACGTGCGGCGCTACGTGACTGCAGCTTAAATAGAGGCTGGGTCACATGCTGCACTTGGCCAATCACAGCCATGCCATTAGTAGGCATGGCTGTGATGGGCTCTTAGGGCAAGAAGTAAAACGCTAGCTGATTGGCTGCTGTGCAGCCCTTCAGAAAGCGGGAAGTAATCGACGAACACCGAACCCGAACCCGAACTTTTTTGAAAATGTTCGGGTTCGGGTCCGTGTCCCGAACACCCCAAAATTCGGTACGAACCCGAACGATGCTCGAACTGTTCGCTCAACACTAGTGCTGAGTTTGTATCACTGGTTGCTCTGCTTTTAGGATGTGTTTTCTTTTGAAATTCCTTAGAAGTGTAGCAGATACATTAGATGCTATTATTACGCAGCAGGAATCAATGCTACGGTACATCTAGCACTGCTACATAGGGTGTGATTAACCCTAGTGGCGATCTCTGGAACAGCCCAATATCATATCTACAGAAGTCCACCCCCATCCCTAAGGACATGTCCCTCAGAATACAAAATTGTCAAAAGATATTTGCCCCCATCCGTTTCTTCTATTTTTCCTTGTCACATGTTTCACCCATGTGACAAAGTTCTTCCCTGTTAGACCTACTAATAATGCCACCCTTGGTGGTAACAACTGCAATCCAAAAACTTGTCCATTGCTGTGGAGGACTTCACATTGCAGAATTGTTTTATTTTGGTGGCAATGAAGAGTTTTCGGGCATGACCCGCCCCTTTAAGATCCTTCCACAGTATCTCAAGTCAAGACTCAGCACCTCTAAAACCTTCATTTTGTTTCCTCTGAGCCATTCAGAGGTGGACCCGATTGTGCTTTGGATCCTCGTCCTGCTGCTTAACTCAACTGTGCTTGAGCTTCGGGTCATGAACCAATTGGAAGAACTTCTCCTTTAGGATTTTTTGATAAAAATCAGAATTCATGATTCCAGCCATGACGATAAGTCACCCAGGCCCTGCTCCAGACCACCACACCACCACCACCACCATGTCTGGCTGATGGGGTGAGGCCCTTGGAATACACCAGATGTAACAGAACCTGCCTTCCCAAAAGTTCCACCTTGGATTCATCAGTCCACGGAATATGATTCCAAAAGTCTTCCAGGTCATCTAGATGTTTTTTGTTTTTTTTTGGCAAATATGGCTTTGTGTTCACTTTCGGTCAGCAGCAGTCATTGGCATCATTTTCGGCCAGTGTCTTTCTTACTCTGGACATCGACCATAACTGAGGCTAGTGAGGCCTGCAGACCTTTAGAGGTTCTTCTGGGTTCTTTTGTGAGACCTCCTTGTTCAGTTTGCTCTGAGTGATATTTCGGCTGTTCGGTCACCCCTGGGCAGGGGCGTACATAGAAATCACCGGGCTCCATAGCAAGAATCTGAATCAGGCCCCCTTGTGAGTGACCCATAGTACCCCTTAGGGTACGTGAACATCTACTGCAGAGGTTCCAGCAAAAGCCTCAGTTTCAGATTATGGCAAAAAGGGCAAAATACCGCTGCATGCGGGATCTCAAATGACCCCATTATTGTGAATGGGATCCGACAGGTGCCAGCAGTGTTTGGCATATGCTGGATCTGGCGATGCTGGTATGCTGGAACTGAATACCGAAATCTGATCACAAGTGAGTACCTGGCCTTACCTGATGAACTGTGCCCGCTGCCGCTACTTCTTATATGGTTGTCACCCTTCCCCCATGGACCTTGCCCGCTCCTGCTTCACCTCCTCCCATGGGCGTAGCTATAGGGGGTGCAGAGGTAGCAGTCGCTACCGGGCCCAGGAGCCTGGGAGGGCCCAAAGACCCTTGTGCCGCATAGGTAGACACACAAGGCACTAAGGGAAGGGGGCCCAAGTTGAACTCTTGCACCAGGGCCCATGAGCCGTTAGCTACACCCCTGCCTCCTCCCTAATGCTGACTGAGCGCAGTCAGGGCCTCGGGCGGATCTTCACGGAGCTGGACTGGAGTCTGGACTGGTGACACTGCTGGAACAGGTCAGGTCACAGTGCGACGCGTGCTGGCAGAGGAACAGGACAGGGACATTTTACAAAGTGCAGCCACTGATCTTAGCCAAATGCCTTTGAATTGCCCTGGTTGAAAAAGTATTGGATGAAGAAATAGATTACTGGGATGAATATATAGTGCATGACCTCGTTTATTATATTTCTGTTGCAAAATTAGAAATAATAATTGTATTTGGTTAATAATATGTAGTTACCTGAGCTCACCACTAGAGGGCAGTGAGCTGTAATGAGATCACTGCTGGTCTGGTGCCTTTAACTACAGCTCTCAACATTCTGTGTATACATTGAGTGTTGGGTGCGAATATTCGAATCGCAAATATCGGCACTGAGAATTCGCGAATATTTAGAATATAGTGATATATATTCGTAATTTCGAATATTTAAGATTTTCTTTTCAGCAGTAACCTCCCTTATTGCTTGTGGGCCAATGGGAAGGCTGTAATGTCTTTGTCTGACCTTAGCAACATCCCTAGCAACCAATAGGAAAGTTGCATACATGCAAACCAGCTAAAATGTGAATTGTCACATATTGCGCCAAAATATTCTCATCATTAGTGCCGATCAGCGCAATCGCCAATATATTGGACACTGTAACTGAATATAAAGCTATTTTTCATTTTCTGCCGTGCCAACCATTTTCTCCAGTCTCAGGAAACTTCTAGCAGCTTGGAAAATGTAGCAAAAGTGACCCACGCTTGTATTTCGCGCGCATTACATGCATATTACATTGCCGATTTTTCGCATTCAAGAAAATATTGTGAATTCAAATTTAGCCCCTGCGGCTCATCACTATATATATTGTGGCAGTGGCATCACCTTACTACGAAGCGCCCTCTAGTGTGAGCCCCATAATCAGCGCCCCCTAGTCAGCACCCCATAGTCAGCACCCTCTGGTCAGCGCCCCGTAGTCAGTGCCCTCTAGTCAGCGCCCTCTAGTCAGAGCCCTCTAGTCAGCGCCCTCTAGTCAGAGCCCTTTAGTCCGCCCCCCCTAGTCAGAGCCCTCTAGTCAGTGCCCTCTAGTCAGCGCCCTCTAGTCAGAGCCCTCTAGTCAGCGCCCTCTAGTCAGCGCCCCCTAGTCAGCTCCCTCTAGTCAGAGCCCTTTAGTCAGCGCCCTCTAGTCAGAGCCCTCTAGTCAGTGCCCTCTAGTCAGCGCCCTCTAGTCAGAGCCCTCTAGTCAGCGCCCTCTAGTCAGCGCCCCGTAGTCAGCACCCCCTAGTCAGAGCCCTCTAGTCAGCGCCCCCTAGTCAGCGCCCCCTAGTCAGCGCCCTCTAGTCAGCGCCCTCTAGTCAGAACCCTCTAGTCAGCGCCCCGTAGTCAGCACCCGTTAGTCAGCGCCCTCTAGTCAGCGCCCTTCTAGTCAGCACCCTCTAGTCAGCACCCTTTAGTCAGCGCCCCCTAGTCAGCGCCCCCTAGTCAGCGCCCCCTAGTCAGCGCCCTCTAGTCTGTGCCCTCTAGTCAGCACCTCCTAGTCAGCACCCCGTAGTCAGCGCCTTCTAGTCAGCGCCCCGTAATCAGCGCCCTCTAGTCAGTGCCTCCTAGTCAGTGCCCTCTAGTCAGCACCCTTTAGTCAGAGCCCTCTAGTCAGAGCCCTCTAGTCAGTGCCCCCCGGTGAGCACCCTCTAGTCAGCACCCCCTAGTCAGCGCCCTCTAGTAAGCGCCCTGTAGTCAGTGTCCTCTACTCAGCACCCTCTAGTCAGCGCCCCCTAGTCAACACTTTCTAGTCAGCGCCCTCTAGTCAGCGCCCTCTAGTCAGCACCCTCTAGTCAGAGCCCTCTAGTCAGTGCCCTCTAGTCAGTGCCCTCTACTCAGCACCCTCTACTCAGCACCCTCTAGTCAACACTTTCTAGTCAGTTCCCCCTAGTCAGCGCCCCCTTGTCAGTGCCCCCTAGTCAGCGCCCCCTAGTCAGCGCCCCCTAGTCAGTGCCCCCTAGTCAGCGCACCCTAGTCAGTGCCCCCTAGTCAGCGCCCCCTAATCTGCCTGCTATATAATAAAACAAGCAATGTCTATGAGATATTGCTAGTGTTCTCTGCAATCCTGCACAGTACTAGAGGGTCCAGAGGCTGCATATTTGAGAGGATCCGTGTGTAGGGACCAGCTCTGTTATGGGGACCCTCTAGGCACCGTACGGTCGACACGTTTTGCATAGGAGGCTTCCGTCCTTCCATGCTACGTAAAGGCCTGATCGTTGGAAGCTGTGGAGATGGCCTTTCCTTCTAGAAAGTTGTTTGATCTCTTGAACTCTGTCAGATTGACCCCAGGTTCTTGGTCACCTCCCTGACAAAGGCCCTCCCCCCTAATTTCTCACTTTGGCCGGGTGGTCTGCTCTAGGAACTCTCCAGACCATTCCATTTGTCTTCAACACAGTAGTTTGCTACAATGTATCAGTCTAGCATCCAGAGCATTGTCTGGACTGGATACAATTGTATCCACTTCTCAGCTGAGAGCAGGACGAGCTATGGAGAGGTTTACTGCCACTGACAGCAAGCAGAGATCTTGATTTACATAAAACTTTCAAATTTCTTTAAAATAGGAATGTCTATACAGAGTATCTGAAATAGGATTTTCCAAACCAGAAAACCCCTTTACGTGCACACAGCACAGCTTTCCGCGGGTTTACGTCCACCGTCCCCGTGTGTGGTCTTCTTACAGGACTCTCATCTTCTGAACAGTTTGGTTTGTGAGACGCCTATGAATCACATATCCACACGCCGAGCTGTGAGAGGTGCACCACATTCTTAAGCAACCCCTCTCCCTATGCATCATTGGGGCAGCCAGACGTCATAGGGGGGAGGATGGTGGTCCTGTAAGAGCAGCTTTCACTCTGCCAGACTCATGCTGTCCATGTAGATGAATGGTTGCCATGTAATACCGCATACTGCTTCCCCTGCACATCAGCTCTCTGAGTCTAATCTGTAAATTCAGTCTAGTTACAACCACGGCTGTTCAGGGTCAGTTTCATAGAAAATGGAGATCTGGGCACCAAGACAATTAGTGGCATATTTGCAATTTTTAACAGTTATTATAAAATTTCAGCCCATATAATACTTCTATATAGTGCTGAGATAATCAAATAATACCAGCATACAGTGCTTAGAGAATATTGCTATATGCAACCCATATAATACTGCCAAACCACAACGTAGTGACAGGATAATAATGTCATATGCAGCCCATGTAATACAACCATATGGTGCAAAGATAATCACATAATATAGCCATTTAGTGGCAAGATAATACTGCCATATGCAGGCCGCAAAATAGCATAATGACACCTAATAGTGCCCACATAATGCCACCTTACTGCTAGAGTGCCAAAATAATGCTGCCACATGCAGGCCATAATGCACACATACTACCATATAGCATCAAAATAGTACTGCCAGATAGAGATCAAATAATACTACCATACCGCCAGAGTGCCAAGATAATACTGCCATATGCAGGCCTCAAAATAACATAAGGACACCTACTAGTGCCCACATAATGCCACCTTACTGCCAGAGTGCCAAAATAATGCTGCCATATGCAGGCAATAAAACACACACTAGCATATGGCATCAATATAGTACTGCCAGATAGAGATCAAATAATACTACTATCTTGCTAGAGTGCCAAGATAATACTGCCATAAAAAGGCCTCAAAATAGCATAATACCACCATACAGTGCTAAGATAATGGTGCCCACATAATACCACCTTACTGCCAGAGTGCCAAAATAATGCTGCCATATGCAGGCCATAATGCACACCTACTACCATATAGCATCAAAATAGTACTGCCAGACAGAGATCAAATAATACTACTATACCGCCAGAGTACCAAGATAATACTGCCATATAGTGCCAAGATAACACTACCATACGCAGCCCATATAATACCATCATACTGCCATATAGTGCCAAAATAATACTGCCATATGCAGACTATACTTCACCCATACAACCCTATAGCATATACAGCTCAAATAATACCACCATACTGCTACATAGTGCTAATACGTTGCTGTCATATACATCCCACATACTTCCACCATCTAGGCCCAGGTGATGTGCAGTATCCAAAAACAACTCACCAAAAGAGCCCACATAATACTGCCATATAGTTCCCACATAATAACACCTTATAGTTCCCACATAATACTGCCACTCATTCATTCAATAATACCACCATACTAGGAGGATGGCCTTTGGGATTTATGTTGGAGGGAGAGGTTCCCTTAGGGCTCATGCACACGGCCCGCAAATCAGCGGGTCTGCAATATACCGGCACCGGCCATTTGTGCACCGAATCACGGATGTGGACCCATTCATTTGAATGGGTCCGCAACAGGAAGGTGAGGTGCGGAATGGAGGCATGGAACCCCACGGAAGCGCTCTGTAGTCCTTCCGTTTTCTGTCTGTTCCTCCGCACTGCAAAAAATAGAACATGTTCTATTTTTTTTGCGGTGCGGACGGATCACGGACCCATTCAAGTTGAATGGATCTGCATTTATCTGCGGCAGCTAGACGGACGGCGCCGTGCATTGGGGACCGCAATTAGTGGTCCAGGATGCCCGGAAAGGGCATGAGCCCTTAGGGAATAGAGGCCCTGGAAAATTGCCAAATTTGACAAAACTGACCCTGTCATGAATCTTGGAAAGCTGGGTGACCTCCCTATTGGCTTTCACCCAGCTTTTCCAGAAACGGGTGTAACTGAGGAACAGCTTGGCGGAGGAGCAGTGTAACGAGCCCGTGGGGAGCGTGTTTATCTGCTGACAGGTAAGTGGTTGTGACTCTCTATGGCCTCATCATATTTATAAGCTGAGATAATAAACTGCAGCCATAGGGATCTGACCTCTGTGACCTTGTACACGCTCCCCATGGAGGACACATGGCAGCTCCGCTCCCCTCCAAATCCCATCACATGGAAGCAGTTAATGTACCAGTGATGAATCTGCTCCCTGCGCCGCCCGGGACGCTGCCCCCAATGAGTCATATTCTACAGAATTCTTCATTTATTGCATTGAATTGGACTTCTTTTAATGATCCACATTCTTTATAAGTCAGTAACACCCCCCCTGTCAGAGCCCTGGCATGTGGACCCCCCGTGCGGCGGAATCAGTAAATCACTTGCTCATGTTGATTGCTGCTAAGGATATATGTCATGCACCACAAACCTCCCCATAAGTATATAACATGAGGGACCAGACCATGGGAATGATCACAGCAGCACAAAGTATTTCAGGAGAACAGTGCGCTGGTCTTATGGGGGGCAGTAACCTCTTGTGTGATGATTTTAGTGATGACTGGCATGCATGTGGCGATATGAGGAGGAGACTAGAGATGTGGAAAGTTTCAGACAGTGGAAGAAGTAGGGTTTATAGGAGCACAGAGTATTTCAGGAGATGTACTGCCCTCTGTAAACAGGACATCCATCGGCCAATAAATTTGTTTGTCAGGTGATTGCATCTTTTCTGATTGCTTCTCGGCACCAGGGAAGTAATGGCATCAATATGCACACTGAGTCGGTGCGAGTGGGTATACTAAAGATCAAAATAGGCTGGTGTAGCCGACATATGTCTAATGTGTATGGTCAGAGATGACTCTGCTGTCCTCACCCTCTAATAATAATGAGATGACTATGTGGCCCCTACCCACTAATAATGAGATGACTCTGCTGTCCTCTCCCTCTAATGATAATGAGATGACTGTGCGGCCCCTACCCAATAATGATGAGATGACTCTGCTGTCCTCTAATGATAATGAGATGACTGTGCGGCCCCTACCCACTAATGATAATAAGATGACTGTGCTATCCTCTCCCTCTAATGATAATGAGATGACTGTGCGGCCCCTATCCACTGATGATAATGAGATGACTGTGCTGTCCTCTCCCTCTAATGGTAATGAGATGACTCTGCTGTGCTCTCCTTCTAAAGATAATGAGATGACTGTGCGGCCCCTATCCACTAATGATAATGAGATGACTGTGCTGTCCTCTTCCTCTAATGATAAGGAGATGACTCTGCTGTGCTCTCCCTCTAATGATAATGACATGAGCCTGCTGTCCTCTCCCTCTAATGATAATGAGATGACTCTGCTGTCCTCTCCCTCTAATGATAATGAGATGACTCTGCTGTCCTCTCCCTCTAATGATAATGAGATGACTCTGCTGTCCTCTCCCACTAATGATAATGAGATGACTGTGCGGCCCCTATCCACTAATGATAATGAGATGATTGTGCTATCCTCTCCCTCTAATGATAATGAGATGACTCTGCTGTGCTCTCCTTCTAATGATAATGAGATGACTCTGCTGTCCCTACCCTCTAATGATAATGAGATGACTGTCCTGCCCTCTCCCTTTAATGATAATAAGATGACTCTGCTGTGCTCTCCCTCTAATGATAATGACATGAGCCTGCTGTCCTCTCCCTCTAATGATAATGAGATGACTCTGCTGTCCTCTCCCTCTAATGATAATGAGATGACTCTGCTGTCCTCTCCCACTAATGATAATGAGATGACTGCGCGGCCCCTATCCACTAATGATAATGAGATGATTGTGCTATCCTCTCCCTCTAATGATAATGAGATGACTCTGCTGTGCTCTCCTTCTAATGATAATGAGATGACTCTGCTGTCCCTACCCTCTAATGATAATGAGATGACTGTCCTGCCCTCTCCCTTTAATGATAATGAGATGACTCTGCTGTCCTCTTCCACCAATGATAATGAGATGACACTGCTGTCCCCACCCTCTAATAATAATAATGAGATGACTGTGCTGTCCCCGTCTTCTAATAATAATTAGCTGACTGTGCTGTCCTCTCCCTCTAATGATATTGAGATGACTGTGTTGTCCCTAACCTCTAATGATAATGAGAGGACTGTCCTGTATTCTCCCTCTAATGATAATGAGATGACTGTGCTGTCCCTACCCTCTAATGATAATAAGATAACTCTGCTGTCCCCTCCCTCTAATAATAATGAGATGACTCTGCTGTCCCCACCCTCTAATATCAATTAGATGACTGTGCTGCCCCTACCCACTAATAATAATAAGATTACTCTACTGTCCTTTGCCTCTAATGATAATGAGATGACTCTGCTGTCCCCTCCCTCTAATAATAATGAGATGACACTGCTGTCCCCACCCTCTAATATCAATTAGATGACTGTGCTGCCCCTACCCACTAATAATAATAAGATTACTCTACTGTCCTTTGCCTCTAATGATAATGAGATGACTCTGCTGTCCTCTCCCTCTAATGATAATGACATGAGCCTGCTGTCCTCTCCCTCTAATGATAATGAGATGACTGTGTTGTCCCTAACCTCTAATGATAATGAGAGGACTGTCCTGTATTCTCCCTCTAATGATAATGAGATGACTGTGCTGTCCCTACCCTCTAATGATAATAAGATAACTCTGCTGTCCCCTCCCTCTAATAATAATGAGATGACTCTGCTGTCCCCACCCTCTAATATCAATTAGATGACTGTGCTGCCCCTACCCACTAATAATAATAAGATTACTCTACTGTCCTTTGCCTCTAATGATAATGAGATGACTCTGCTGTCCTCTCCCTCTAATGATAATAACTCTGCTGACCCCACCTTCTAATGATAATGAGATGACTCTGCTGACTCTGCCCTCTAATGATGAGATAACTCTGCTTATTTCACCCTGTAATGATAATGAGATGACTATGCTGTCCCTTCCCTCTAATAATAATGAGATTAATCTATAGATGAAAAAGAGATGACTGTGCTGATCCCTCCTTGTAATGATATTGAGATGACTCTGCTGACACTGCTCTTGAATGATAATGAGATTACTATGCTGATCTTGCCCTCTAATGATCTTGCCCTCTAATGATAATGAGATGACTCTGCTGACACTGCTCTCTAATGATAATAACTCTGCTAACACCACCCTCTAATGATAATGAAATTACTCAGCAGACTCCACCCTCTGAAAATAATGATATGACTATGCTGACCCTTCCCTTTAATAATAATCAGATGACTCTGCTCACCCTGTGCTCTAACGATAATAACTCTACTGACCCTGCCCTCTAATGCTAATGAGATAAATTGTGCTGCCCCTGCCCTCTAATGATAATGAGATGACTGCTCACCCTGCCTTCCATTGACAAGACAACTCTGCTGACCCCGCTTTCTAATGATAATGAGTTAATTTCACTGACTCCGCCCTGTAATGATGAGATGCCTCTGCTGTGCTGATCTCGCCCTCTAATAATAATGAGATGACTCTGCTAACCCCGACCTCTAAAGATACTGAAGTGACTCTACTGAGACAACTCTCCGATGATAATGAGATTACCATGCTGAACCGCCCGCTAATGATAACAAGATGACTCTGCTGACTTGCCTGTTCTGATAAATCATTTTTCTGAGTAAATTCCTCCATTTTAAGGCACAACTGATAACCTCCTCGGTGGTCGCCCTCATTCAGAATATGGTCTAAGTTTACCAACCACAACTTACCATAGACTGAAAAGAAGTGACTGACTTACATGAGAGGGTCACCGGCCTCCTCTCCATGTTATAGACATTCTGATGTGCCCAGATAACATTGCCCGACAGTTGCTTATATGACACGTGTTCATGCTTGGGCAGCTGCCTTTACATAAGGTCCGGCACAAAATGTGTTAGAGGAACAGGACCTGCTTTTTGAGGACCGATTATTTCCCGCTAAAATAACAGCAACTGACCCAGGAAAAATATTCTACAGTTTGGAAACCAGCACCTGTATCTGAATACCTTTGTAATTGCATGTAATTAAAAAAGTCTTCCTTTTCTTATTTCTTTTTCCTGCTCACTGAGATGGTCGCACATCCAGAGCTGTGATAGGAAGAGAGCTGCAGCAGAAAGCACACACCCCCTGAGCTGCAGCAGAAAGGACACTCCCCTTGATCTGCCAGTTTGATATAAATCTAGCAGAGTAATGAATGGGGAGATCTCTGGATCCATGTGAGGTCCAGGGCTGGTCCTGGCTTTGTTAGAAAGAGATTGTCCTGCACTATATGATCTCTGATTTGTATTTTTTTTACTTTAATCATGGGGGAACCCCTTTAAACAATTTAGTGACAGCAAGAAGAGATCTTGTAAACCATGAATAATTGATACAAAAAGTATATTGGAAAATTGTGCAACTTTACACGATACAAATAATCAACTTTAAAGGGATTGCCTGACAGTACAGTGCATTTGGAAAGTCTTCATACCCCTTCACTTTTTCACATTTTCTGTTTGAAAAATTAAATGTGCACCCAAATTTTTAAATTTATTAAAAAGCGTAAACGATAATTTGGCATGGACTCAAGTATTCAGATCCTTTGCTCTGACACCTGACATTTAGCTCTGGGACCTCTCATTTCTGTTGATCATCTTTGAGATGTTTCTACACCTTGACTGGATTCCACCTGTGGTAAATTCAGTTGAATGGACATGATTTGGACAGACACAGCCCTGTCTGTATAAGGTCTCACAGCTGACAATGCATATCAGAGAAATAACCAAGCCAGAGGAGGAGAAAACTGCCTGTAGAGCTCAGAGACAGGGTTATTTGGAGGCACATAGTTGGAGAAGGGGACCAAAAATATTTGTAGTGCCCTGGAGCTGGGTAGTCTGGACATTTGTTGATATTTGCCTAGTTCCCCAATGCAAAGTTATAAACTCCTTATTTTATTTCACTTTATAAAGATTTACCTGCACTTTTTAATACTGTGTAACTGCATTTTATTGCATGTATGTCTGGGATCTTGTTTTTGGAAGAAGTGCTGTGTCATTGCCATTTAGTATCATTGAAGCTCTATACAAGTCTATGACAGCCAAAAAGTGTAACAATGTATCTGTTTTTGCTGAGCTTCTCCACGCCACCTCTCCCACTAGAGGAGTCTAGTTCAGCTAGAGATGGTATATAAGGAAACCAGTCAGAGCCCCTAGTGTTCTGCAGGACCGGTGCTTGGAGGGGAAGACTCATGCCAGTCTGCATGAGTGACCAGAAGAAGACGCTGAGATTGGGACGTTGAGCCACAGACCATGGATTACCAGCCCAGTTGACCAAGAAGACAGCCAGACTACTGAGCTGCAGACCTTGGGTCTCCAGCCTTTGAACAGATCCTGTGTGCAGATAGGAGAAAGTTCTAGAAGGTCCACCATCACTGCAACCTCCACCAATCTGAGATTTATGGTAGAGTGGCCAGAAAGAAGCCTCTCCTGAGAAAAGACACATGAAAGCCGTCTGAAGTTTGCAAAAAATATACGTAAAGGACACGCAGACTGGAAGAAACAAAATTCTCTGGTCTGATGAAACCATGATTGAACTTTTTAGCCTCAATTATAAGCACCATGTCTAGAAGAAACCAGGCATTGCTCTTCACCTGCCTAATACCATCCTTAGAGTGAAGCATGGCAGCATCCTGCTGGGGGGGGACAGGTAGACTGGTCAGGGTTGAGGGAAAGCTGAATGGAGCAAAGTTCAGAGATATTCTAAATGAAAACCTGATCCAGAGCTCTGGACCGAAGGTTCACCTTCCAGCAATATAATGACCCTAAGCACACAGGCAAGACAACACATAAGCGGGGTGCAGGGTGTCTGACCCTGTCTATCAGCTAGTGATGGCCTATCGACAATAGGCCTTCACTTACTAAGGACTTGACAATCTCTTTAGATCACCTTCTAGTTGCCCCCCACTCTAGCTCTGCGGGGCAGACTGAAAGTGATGACATTATGACCTCTCAAATAGTCACTGACCTTAGGCCCCTTTCACACTAGCGTTTTTCCTTTCCGTCCTAGAGTTCCGTCCTCGGGGCTCTAGGACGGAAAGATACTGATCAGGATTATCCTCATGCATTCTGAATAGAGAGAAATCCGTTCAGGATGCATCAGGATGTCTGCCGTTCAGTATGTGAACGTTTTTTGGACGTTGACAAAACTGTAGCATGCTGCGGATTTGTCTCCGTCCAAAAATCCGGAGGACTTGCCGTAACGCTGGATCCGGAATTAATGCCCATTGAAGTGCATTAATCCGGATCCGGCATTAAGCTAAACGTCATAATCCGGATCCGACGTTTAGCTTTTGTGAATGGTTACCATGGCAGCCAGGACGCTAAAGTCCCGTCTGCCATGGTAAAGTGTAGTGGGGAGGCAGGGGAGAAGTATACTTACCTTCCGTGCGGCTCCCGAGTCCCGGGGCGCTCCACAATGACGTCAGAGCGCCCCATAAGCATGGATCCCATGATCGCATGGATCACGTGATCCATGCGCGTGGGGCGATCTGACGTCATTGTGGAGCGCCCCGGGAGCCGCATGGACTGTAAGTATCTGCTCCCCCGCTCCCCACTACTTACTATGGCAACCAGGACTTTAATAGCGTCCTGGTTGCCATAGTAACACTGAAAGCATTTTGAAGACTGATCAGTCTTCAAATGCTTTCAGTTGTCTTGTGCTGTGACGGATCCGGCGGACATTTCCAGCGACGGACGTGCACGCCGGATCCACACAACACAAGTGTGAAAGAGGCCTTAGTCATCATGTGTGGGATTGGCTGAAGGGTTATATGAATGATGGATGTGACATCATCATTTCAGGTCTAGTGATGAGCGGCATAGGCAATATTCGTTTTTGTGATATTTCGTGAATTTTTCGCATAATAATCTCAATAAATTAGCGAATTCTAGAATTTGCGATCTCTAGTCATTATTTTTGCGATTGCTCAAATCGGCACTAATGATGCGCATTTTTTTGCGCAATGCGTGCAACTTCACATTTTATCAGGTCTGAGTAGATATTACTGATTGGTGCACTAAGTATTGTTGTGACATCACAGGGCTGTGTCTGACAGAGACACTAATCCCTATCACCGCACAGTAATCCCTATCGCACTACCTAACACCCTGCACTGGAACCTATCAGCTACACTACATCACTATCTAACCCACACTGACTATCTCCCACTAACTATCTGTATTATATATATGAGCTAACTATCTAATGTAATTAAATAAGGATCCAGATGAGTCTGCAAAGCACAGAGCACAGCAATGACACTGCTGTCTCTCTCAGAACTGCAAAAAACTGCAGAAAATGGCTGCTGGGGAGGTTCTTATATAGTAAGGGGTCGGCAACTTTCCTATTGGTTACTAGGGATGTTGCTAAGCTCTGACAAAGATATTGCAGTCTTTTTTATTGGCCCACAAGCAAGAAGCAGTACTACTGAAGAAAAAAAACTAGAATATTTGCGATTACGAATATATAGCACTATATTCTAGATTTTCTCGAATTCTCGAAAATCAGATTAGATTCGGGATTAGAATATTCGCGATCAACACTATTCAGGTCTGAAGGGGGTCAGAACCGCAGCACTGGGACTGAGAGACCTTTAGCAGGTGAGCTAAGCTTTTTCTTTATTTTATAAGCCTGGGCAGTAAGGACAGTAAGCTTCTTTTGAGGAGATTTATATGCAGCAATCAATTTTCAACATATATAAAATATCAAAGATGAGTGTTAGACTCTGGGACCCTGCGGGCTGTTCCAAGCTGACACAGAGCTTCTATTCACCTCCATGGAGCGACGTATCTAACTGGTGTGTGTCTTACAGGTCACGTGGGACGCCACGCTGAGACCTGAGACGCTGAGGACGCCGAGGAGGTAACCAGCACAATCGCTGGGATTGAAAGTACGCAACAGGGGGGAAGAAGACCGGTAAAGTAAACTATATTTATGTGTTTGTCCGGACATTGCCCCTGTTTGCTACATTGATCTGTATGTGCTCCTGATCTACATATATTATAAGCCTGCATACAGGTCCCTATTATAACTGTAACTGGCAATGGTTGGCTGCGATTCTCAGATTGAGACGTTTATTTGGACCGTTATTCTGGTATCTGCCAGTGGTATTGAGACATCTATATAGACTGCCTTTTGGATTCTATCAGCAGTAATAATGAGCCATTTGACTGTTTATGTGCATATGCAATACTACCATTAACAGTTTAAATACCGCTGGCACTAAGGGATTAGTGCAGAGGGACTATTATATCTGTGGATAGGATATGCCGTATTAGGGAGGACGCCTTGCCACATGTGGCATATTTGCTACCAAGTGATTTTCTATCCATTTTTTATGCCAAGTTTTGATGCTATTGTTTTCTATGTATTTTTAATGTATTTGTGATTTTGATTAAATTCCTTGTGATATATATTATCATTTTATTTACTGGCTCTGGGATTGGTCCATATATTGAGTGCCCTCCACTATTAGCATTTTTTTCTCTGCTGTTTTATAAACCTGTCTGTTCCCATGAAAATGATACATGCCTTGTGGAAATCGGTTGTGGCGTTCCTGAGAAAAAAGACTTTTATACTTTATGCAGATGCAGACTTCAGCGCACTGAGGGCGTGGCCAGCACTGGACCGCTGAGGAGCTGTGCCCCGCCCCTCTGTGTACGGAAGCCCATATTTGTATAAAGAATAAAAGTCATTTATGTCGGGAATGCCACGACTGATTTTCACAAGAAAAGTATCATTTTAATCAGCAGAATCAGCCCTCCCAGACAGTATGTCTGGTGTAATACGGCAGATCCTGTTGACAGGTACCCTTTAAACTCAGAGACCAGGGCTCCTCTATACTCCGCACCCCAGATTTTTAAGTTCCAGCCATCCAACCTAGCTGCCAAGCTACCTTGGGCCACCATGACTAAGGGCTCATTCACATTACTGTATATATTTGTGTCTGCCTCCGTTCCACAATTTTGTGTCCCATCTGTCCCATTCATTTCATATGCGGTGTGACAGTGAAGGGTCTGTTGGTTGATGGGAGGTACTGTATATGCAGAGACTGATTGCAGCAAGGCGAGGTCAAGCACCGGGCCGGATTTCACTTGCCGATCCTGGCTTTGTGGACGCCCAACTCTCATTAAAGGCAGCTAGAGTGTGGGATAGAGCTGTCTGTGTTAAGGTATGAGGCTTGTGCCTGGATGAATGTTTGCGACCTGTTTGGGGAAGACTGGACGACTAAAACCTGGACTTAAACTTTGGCGGGGACCTGTTGGCAAAGTGTGAACACCCGCCTGGACTGGGACTCTTTATGCAGGACCTACAGCATGGTGTGAATGAACACCAGGACTTTCAACTTAGGCAAAGTTGTTTGCTGAGCTGTTAAACCTGCTTGTGTGAATAAAACTCTGCAGTTTGAGCAAGAACTGTTTTTGGTGCCTCTGTTCTGCGTCCACCCTGCCTACCAGAGCGAATCCCCACAGGGGCCACAAAAGATGCGGATCCGTACTTCTGTTCTGTGGCCCTGTACTTGTCCGCAATTGTAAACAAGAATAGGCATTTCTATCATAGGGCTGGGTGTGGAATGCACACGGACTGTATCCGTGTTTCGGACCACAAAAACGGATACGGTCGTCTGAATGAGCTCTAAGAGTAAGCAATTGAGAAAAAGGGTTGCATAATCTCAATAAAAAAATAAATAAAAACTGAAAAACATGTAAAAATATTCAGCCCACGTCTAAAGAACACGTCACGTATTATTCAGTGGTTCTCACGTTCATTCTGAGTTCTCTTGTGAGAAGTCTCTTCCTCGGCACCTGGGAAAATCCCTCCAATCTGTTTTGTTTTTTACTTATTTTTAGCAAATTTTTGCACTGAGAAGGGAGCTGTCTACGCTCTTCACATGTCTGATTTATTGGGTGTAATGGAAACTTATGAATGTATTGTGTGGGGGGAGCCCATGGTTTAAGGTCAAGTATGGAGGGGGCAGGTCGTATATAACGTAGCCGCCGTCACATGATTTCAGGTCAGGAACTTCAAGTTGTACCTCTGCAGTCTTCTCATATTGTCTTTAGCAGGGGTGCAGCTATACGGGGAGGTAGCAAGAACCCTGTGAAAAGATATAAATGGCACCCAGGACCTGGGATACATGCCCAGCCCTCCTAGCCCACCCTTGTGTTTAGTTACGTCTTCCTTAGTCTCCATCAGTCCTGGTCATTGTCCTCTTCTTCTGCTCTTCAGAGCCTGAATGTCTTCTCCAACGGATTTCCCCATAATTTGTCAATGTAGATAAAACCATCACCATCCCAGTCATGGGGGCCAGGAGTTACAGGCTCATCTCGTCACGTTTGGTGTATGCGCTGAACGTATGCATGCTGTAGACCTCCTCCACCCATTGGCATCAGAGACTTCCGTCAGAAGTGCAAGTCAAGGAACACTGCCACCATACACCTCAACAGGGGCAAAAACCTCCATGTGAACAGGGCCTTACAGATCAAGAGAGATTTTTCCTCCTTGTCAAACCGAGGATGCCTGTCTTTACAGTCAATGATAAAACTAGGAGAAAGCTCCTACTCAACAGGGTTAGTCACGTACAGGAGGCACCAGGCAGGGTAGATCTACTAAGTTACTGATCCAGATATGAAGGTCCTGAGCAGTAGGGAAAATTGTCATGGCTGGGCTGGAACCATAACCGGACTGCAGATGCAGCAGAGTTGGACCCCTGAGTGTGGTCCTGATGGACATTAAGATAATCGTTAAAGTGTCTACAAACAGATTCTTTATGGTCAATTTGGATCCAGTCTGGCCGTAAACCACTGCACCCCTGTCACACTCCCGGAGCTCTCTCTTTGATTATTAACCAGATTGAAAACTAGAATTGTCCAAGTTTGGTTTCAGTCTAATTCCTGATATATACAAACAATTCAATCACTAAACATTCACAGATAAAAGAGTTCTACATTGTCTCCGGCCAAAAGAGCAAATTCTTCATAACAGTCATAAATAATGAGAGATAAACCCGAGAATCTAAACATGAAATACGGCTTAATTACATAATGGACGTTAGAAAACCAGAAACGGAGAAAATCCAAATCAGAGGCAGAAAAGGACATAAAATGGGTATAAATATGAATAGGGGGGGGGGTTTGTCTGACATGGAGGTCTAATGGGTGTCTGATCTGAGGTCTGATATGGAGGTCTAAAGGGGGTCTGATCCGAGGTCTGATATTTGGGTCTGATCACAGCTCTGATGTGGAGGTCTGATCTGAAGATCTGATATGGGGGTCTGATCTGAGGCGAGATATTGGGGCCTGATCTGAGGATCTGATGATATGGGGGTTCAGATCTGAAAGGTAAGGGGGAATTTTTGTACTAGAACATATTAGGGGGCATTTTGCTACTGGCACACATTATAAAGAGAAGTATTAGTACTGGGGGGCTATGGGTAACATGATTATCACTATGGGCACAATGGGGGCATTATTACTACTGGGGCACTGTTTACACTAAGTGCACTCTGGGAGATTATTCCTATTGGTGAGACTTTGGGGAGCGCTATTACTTACAGCTTAGCACAATTATTTTTGGGGGACACTTGTTTACAACACTATTAGCGTCAGGGTCCCTATTTGCTGGGCATAGTTATTTTTTTTAGAGCACCGTGTGCCAATAATTATTGGAGGGATCACTATCTGTGTGGTATCAGTATTTTCAGGAGGGCTGTTTCTGCAGTATATTGGGGAGCACAGCAGACACAGTATTGGGGGGGGGGGTGGCATCAGGATGGGGGGGTTGAAAAAGTGTGAGGATGATGGAAAAGTAGGGAACTGAGATGTCTGTTTGTCAAACTCTGCAGAGGCAAGATATGGCTGAAAGAAGTCATCATGGCGGTCTGCTCTGAAAGGAGAATATGAGGAAATAGAACATCTACATCAGAGGAGATGTCACTGGATGTAAGAGGTATGGGGCGCTGTATTACCCGGTATGTTTTATAGTGATGTATGTCCTGCTCTGAGCTCCACTCCCCCTGCCTGTCCTACCCTGCTCTGCTCTCCCCTTACCTGTTCCGCTCTGAGCGCCACTCCCCCTGCCTGTCCTGCTCTGTACTGCACATTCCCCTGCCTGTCCTGTCCTTCTCTGCTCTCCCCTTGCCTGTCCTGCTCTGAGCTCCACTCCCCCTGCCTGTCCTGTCCTTCCCTGCTCTGCTCTCCCCTTACCTGTCCTGCTCTGTACTGCACATCCCCCTGCCTGTCCTACCCTGCTCTGCTCTCCCCTTACCTGTCCCGCTCTGAGCTCCACTCCCCCTGCCTGTCCTGCGCTGCTCTCCCCCTGCCTGTCCTACCCTGCTCTGCTCTCCCCTTACCTGTCCCGCTCTGAGCTCCACTCCCCCTGCCTGTCCTGCGCTGCTCTCCCCCTGCCTGTCCTGCTCTGTACTGCACATCCCCCTGCCTGTCCTACCCTGCTCTGCTTTCCCCTTGCCTGTCCTGCTCTGAGTTCCACTCCCCCTGCCTGTCCTACCCTGCTCTGCTCTCCCCTTACGTGTCCCGCTCTGAGCTCCACTGCCCCTGCCTGTACTGACTTACTGGCACTTTGTTCTGTTTCAGTAGCAATAAATACATGTTGTTATTACTGCTGAAGCAGAGAGGCGCAGAGCAGTCAGTACAAGCGTACCTTCTACTTTTGAATCCCTCGCAAAACAGAGGTAAGCAGGGGCTTGTGTGAGCGGTAACAGGTGAAGTAGAGGAGGGGGAGGCCATTACGGCCAGCAATAAATCAGAAGCTGCCTTGTTGCTCCCTGCAGCTTGGACTGCTACAAAGAAAGATGCAGTACAGCACCCAGCGCTACAGGTTAGTTACCTACCATTCAGCATGTGTGACAAAGGCCTCATGCACACAAACATATTTTCTTTCCGTGTCCGTGTCCGTTTTTTTTTTTGTGGACCGTATACAGAATTCTTCATTTTAATGGGTCCGGGAAAAAAAAACGGAAGGTACTCTGTGTGCATTCCATTTCTGTATATCCGTATTTCCGTTCCGCTAAAAAATAGAACATGTCCTATTATTGTCCGCATTATGGACAAGGATAGTACTGTTCTTTGAGGGGCTGGCTGTTCCGTTCCACTAAATACGGAATGCACACGGACGTCATCCGTATTTTTTGCGAACCGCAAAATACATACAGTCATGTGCATGAGGCCTTACACTCGGGAAAAGCTTATTTGCTGAGAGCAGTAATGTCTTTCCCTCGTTAGCCGTTTCAGCCACTTACAGCAACACAGCAGCAAGTGAAAGCACCATCATCCTGGAGAATGATGGTTATATACAGGGGTTTATGGTGCCAAAAGCTCAGGAAATAAAAATGGCCTGTTTGTACTGCATTTAAAGGAGTTTTCCAGGCTTCTGATATTGACGACCTATCCTACGGTTGTGGGGTATTGAACCTTGACCTATTAGGTATTGATGGCCTATCCTGAGAATTAGAGCCCTTCCACATGGATTTTAGCCCAAAATAAAAGCCAATAAACTATATTGCAAGTGTATGTTGTTAGTTCCAAGGCTTTTTATAATGCACACCGTATGGAGATAACCCAGATTGTTCATCCTCTGTTTAACTTGCACCGGGAGATATGCTGTTCAAAATAGTTATTTATCTTTTAGGCCAGCATAAAATATGTACATAGGAGCAGTATTATAGTAGTTATATTCTTGTACATAGGAGCAGTATTATAGTAGTTATATTCTTGTACATAGGAGGCAGTATTATAGTAGTTATATTCTTGTACATAGGAGCAGTATTATAGTAGTTATATTCTTGTACATAGGAGCAGTATTATAGTAGTTATATTCTTGTACATAGGAGCAGTATTATAGTAGTTATATTCTTGTACATAGGAGCAGTATTATAGTAGTTATATTCTTGTACATAGGAGGCAGTATTATAGTAGTTATATTCTTGTACATAGGAGGCAGTATTATAGTAGTTATATTCCTGTACATAGGAGGCAGTATTATAGTAGTTATATTCTTGTACATAGGAGCAGTATTATAGTAGTTATATTCTGGTACATGGGAGGCAGTATTATAGTAGTTTTATTCTTGTACATAGGAGACAGTATTATAGTAGTTATAGTCTTGTACATAGGAGCAGTATTATAGTAGTTATGTTCTTGTACATAGGAGCAGTATTATAGTTGTTATATTCTTGTACATAGAAGGCGGTATTATAGTAATTATATTCTTGTACATAGGAAGCAGTATTATAGTAGTTATATTCCTGTACATAGGAGCAGTATTATAGTAGTTATATTCTTGTACATTGTAGGCAGTATTATAGTAAATATATTCTTATACATAGGAGCAGTATTATAGTAGTTGTATTCTTGTACATAGGAGGCAGTATTATAGTAGTTATATTCTTGTACATAGGAGGCAGTATTATAGTAGTTATATTCTTGTAAATAGGTGGCAGTATTATAGTAGTTAAATTCTTGTTCATAGGAGCAGTATTATAGTAGTTAGAGTATATTCTTGTACATAGAGACACCTGGTTTCAGATTGATGTTTTACACTTGTGATCTTTTGCAGTCAGTAGGAGGTGAATTTGGGGTCATCTGGTAATATATTTTTTTTCTTTGTTGTTGTTGGCTGATTATTGTTACCAGGTGCCATTGACCACAGACCCTCCTGTACGACCACCATGGTTGAAGTTTTGTTTATCTTACATTGTTGGGCTATTCTTTTGATGTTCTGGGTTGTTTTATCTTAAAGTTGATATCTACCTAAGCTACCTCAAGATGGCATCCGTTTTGGTTATTGCTTACTGGCTATTTCTTATCTTTCTCTCTCCATACTTTGCCCTGAAGCTATGCTTGTTCTGATTATCGTTTCTATATATTCAGAAGCATACATATTAATGAATACAGAGCTGATTTCTATTATAAAAAAAAGATAAATGAAACCCCTAGTAAGCGCAGAAAGACTAATAGCGGAAATTGTCCCATGACTGCCAAATCTATGGGACCTATGATTCTGCCATTTATAATTTTCTTTTTCTGTCTTTTTTTTACAGTTCTCTCTCAGGTACCATTATAATCCTGCTCCTAAGGATATCCTTAATCATTTTTATTCTGCATTTTTTACTTACTTCCAGACTTCTTTTTGAAGAAGATGTACAGCTATTGACAATACAATCATCATTCGTTCCCTACAGTGGGCTAGAATTTGCAAAATGCATGTGACCTGCACGCTGCTGCGCCCTGCACAGCCTACTGCCTGTACTTGCCTTTCATGTGCATTCAAATTGTATCTCTAAATATGGAAAAAATGGAAAAGCCACTGATATCAGAAGACTGTTAGAGTGCTTAATTTCTCTTGTGGTGAATCCGTAGGAATGCAAAGCACTTCTGTCAGTTTCCCAACAGTTTGCAGCCGGAGGACCCTGTTACTTACTTGTTCGAGATCTAGAAAATCATATTGCTCCATTCCCCTTATTTCTCTAGAGCTTCTGCTTCCTCTGTGCTTCGAGTTTGGGAGTATTTAAACCTTCCTCTGACAGTAGGACCCCGTCTGATTATTCAAGCGGTTTATTCTCTGGGCTGTCCATCGTTTGTTTGTTTCTACTTCTTTTGGACTTCCTACTACAGCTCGGCTATTCTCAGTGTGTTTAAAGTCTGCTTCACTACTGCTCGACCAAAGCTTAGCATTGTACAACTCTACTACAAGTTTGTTTTAAATCTGCTTTGTCGCTGAGTACTCACAGTAACGTGTTCCACAGCCCTACTACAGCTCTGCTTCTCCATCACTACACATACACAGATCAGCATGGTACAGCACTATTACAGCTCTACTACTCCAGCCACAGCTTCAGATCGTCAGCTTCTCCGGATCAACTACCTTTCTAGATCTGCAACGACCTTGGCTTTGTTGCCTCTGCCCTGCTACACTGCCAATCTGAGCAGCTCCAGACCTGCTCATCTGGACCTGAGGCCTAATGGATCCACCTCACAAGAAGAGATAGCAGACCCAAATGAAAATGTCACTGTTCTTAAACAGTTGGGATCTGTCATCATAGGCAGGAGTCTTGTATCTGATTATATGACTTTACCAGTAACAGAACAAGATCCTTTGACCAGAAATGCGCTGGAAGGTTTACATTGTCTCATCTACAAAGATGCAATGCTGGGAGCTGGACTGAGTCTGAAAGGTTCTGGTCTGTCAGACATTGCTCTGCCCTTCTCCAGATCTGCTCTCCGACCCTCCATCTCACCTCTTAGTAAATGTTAAGAATTCCTGACATACTAAGAATCCGCCAGTTCTGTTGAGTCTTAGGGATTTGCAGGTAATTGCACAATAAGTGATAGGACTCCCACCACATTCCTGCACACATTTATTATATCATAGTGATTAACAGCACGTCACATTGTAACCTGCCAGGTATGTGTGATACAATTCTACCAGATTATGTTTATTAAAGGGTATGCAAACTTTTGCAAACATTATGTTTAATTAATCCAATGCATCTAAAAACAAATGAAGTAACTTTCCTCCTAAGCAGACCTATTTGTCTCCATGGTTACAGATAGAGATAAGCGAATCGAAGCTGGGGAAGTAGAATTTGATCCAAATTTCAGGAATTATTCGATTAGCACCGAATCCGAATTTCCTCACGCTTTGTGATAACAAATCACTTTTTTACCTAAAATGGCTGCTGTAAATGTTAGGACATGGAGCAAGGAACTCTGGGAACGAGGGATCACCTACAATGCCATGCATGCAGCCAATCAGCGGCCAGCCAGCCCTGTGATGTTACAGCCCTATAATCGGCCTCAGCCATCTTGGATTCAGCCTTTTTCCAGTGTACTTAGTGCAGGGAGAGACGTCAGCAGGCGCTAGGGACAGTGCTAGGAAAGACTTGAAAACTTATATTTTGCTCAATAGAAGTTTAGGGAAAGAGCATTAGAAGTGTATGGAAAGCATAGGGAGGAATCATTCCACACTATAAAAGGAAAACATGGTCCCATAGGGGAGTGTACAGCCTGGGTAATAGGAACAATCCTATTACACCTTGCTGCACTGACTGCGGATCCAAATTGCCATTTTACTGCTGCTCTTAGGTTTGCAATAGATGATAGCTCTGTAATTCCAGCAAACCTTGCTTGTTAGTGGGGTGCAAGTGCTGTGTGATACAGCCATTAACAGGGTGTATTACTAGGAAATATTTGTACATCTGATTAGCCCTTGTGCGATGCAGTTATATGTTCTAAAGCATTTTTTGTTGCGTATTAGAGTGGGAAAAAAAAGGGGCTTATTAGCCGCTGTGTGGTGAAGTGAGAAAATTACAGCCCTTTTTGGCATTGTGGTTTCCTTTTCATTTACTTATTTAATCTAACAGTATGTCAGACAGAGAAGTGACAGGCCCTGCACAGGGGAGAGGCAGAGGCCTAAATGTTTATGGCACAGGCAGAGGTCGCAGCAGAGTAAGGGGTCGTGGCAGCAGAAGTCGCAGCGAGAGGCCTGAGTTCCCGGTGTCAGCCAGTGGTTGTGTCTTGACCAGCAACCCAGCGGTTCATAAATGGTTCACTCGGTCCCACGTGACATCAGACACCCCCAAAAGTCGGTGAATTCGTCAGTTGGCATGGCCCGGGAGCAAGCCCTGCGCCCTCACCTGTCCTCAACCTCCCTCTGTCCTATTCTGTTCCCTCAGCCAGAAAAGTAATATATGCTGTGGGCTCAGCTCCACTATACAGTGAGGACGAGCTACTAGAGGACAGTCAGCAGCTACTGGCCAGCCAGGATCCGGAGGAGACATCCGCCGCTTCCTCCGGTAGGCGGGCAAGTAGTGATGAGGAGAGTGGAGTGGGAGCTGGTGTTGTGAGCGGTCAGGCTCCTGGCTCAGAGACCGTTGAGAAGGACATCAGTGACGTGCAGACACTACTTGATGATGATGTAGTTGATCGCAATTGGGAGCCGGGTGACGAAGGGGCTTCATCATCATCGGGAGAAGAGGGTGGCAGCTTGCGCGTGAGGCAGGGGCGGAGCCAGAAAGTCACTAGCATGGCCGGGAGTCAGCAGGGTGGCAGCAGTGGGAGGTCGGGAGCCAAACGTGCCCGGGGAAGACCACCCGCTTCGCAGGAGTCTACCGGCCCGGAAAGTAATGGTGCAGGGGTTCATGGAGGCAGCGGTGGTAGCAGTCAGTCAGTGCGGAGTGTTGGGGGTAAAATGACCTACTCGGCAGTGTGGTAGTTTTTTGTTAAGCTTCTGGGGGAGGTAAACATGGCCATTTGTCGAATCTGTGGGCAGAAGGTGAAGCGTGGCCAGGGTTCCAATGTTGGCACTATGGCCATGCGTCAACATATGCAGCATCACCATAAAATGGGCTGGGAGAATCGTAGCCTGGGAGAATGGCAGTCCAGCCTTCCGCACCAACCGCTGCCTCACCCTGGCAAGCACCCGATTTCAGGCAGTCAAGGCTCCACCACCTCAGCCGAAGGAAGCTGTCTGTCCTTCCCATTATCTGTTGGTCATGATGCTCCTGCTCCCCCTCCGAATCCTCGTCAGTCATTCCGTCAGCAATCGACAACAGTATGCGTGCACTCACCCAACGGCGCAGAAGCTGAACATGCTCCTGGCCAAGTTGCTGGTACTGCAGTCCCTCTCTTTCCAAGTGGTGGACTCTGCACCTTTCAGAGAACTGATGGGTTGTGCCAAGCCGAGGTGGAGAGTCAAAAGCCGTCATTTCTTTGCCAAAAAGGCAGTAGAACAGAAGGTGGGCCAGTCCTTGAGCCTGTCATGTCTGCCAAAGTGCACGGCAGCGCCAACGTGTGGAGCTATAACTATGGTCAAGGACAATATATGTCCTTTACAGCCCACAAGGTAAATGTGGTTCCTGCCCAGTCAAACCAGCAACTTGGCCAGGTAACGCCACTTCCGCCTCCACGTTCTCACGCTGTTGGTCTTGCGACAATGTCCGACTCTGCCTCCTCATCCTCCACCTTGTCCTCAGCCTCCACTGCAGGGTCAATTCACATTGCCCCACCAGCATACCACATGTGCAGGGCACGGCGGTGTCACGCTGTTCTGCACCTCGTTTCGCTTGGCAAACTGAGTCACACAGGGGAGGAACTGCTCCATGTCCTGCGTTAAGAAATCGAATCCTGGCTTTCTCTGCGACAACTCAAAATCGGAACCATTGTGACCGAAAACAGGAAGAACATGGTGTTGGCGCTGCGTCAAGAAGGGCTGAGCCATGGCACACGTGTTCAATCTGGTTGTCAAGCATTTCCTGAAGTCTACCACCCTTCTGCAAGACATCCTAAAAATGGCCAGGAAACTTTGCATGCACTTCAGCCACTCGTACACCGCTAACGCACATCCTCCTTGAGCTACAGCGGCAGAACAGCGTCCCCCAACATAGGCTGATATGCGACGTTTCCACCCGTTGGAGTTCCACCCTCCATATATTAGACTGACTAAACGAACAGAGAGATAAAGGCAGACAGAGGTACTCCCCTGTGTAACTTTGATGTTAGCCAGTGGCAGCTCATGCATGACACCTGCCGTTTGCTCGTGCCCTTTGAGGAGGCAACTTTATTTGTCAGTCGCCAGGACTACGAGATGAACAACGTCATTCCACTGATTCATGTCCTGGAAGAGATGCTGGCAAATCTGGCTGGTTAGGGGACTGGAGACGTGGTGCCTACATCTCATGGCCACATGAGCCCTGTGGGGGCTGAACTGGAGGAGGAGGAGGACATTGAAGCACAAGCAATGTGTAGCGAAATGGTTGGTTTTGCTAAACAAGTGACAGTAGAGGAGGAGTAGGAGCAGCCGGAGGAGCAAGAGGGAAATAAGGAAGATGAGGAAGAGGACCCAGACACACCGTGGCAGTATACAGTGGAGATGGAGGCAGGGAGTCCCTCCGAGTCACTTGCGCAAATGGCCCGATGCATACTCACTTGCTTGTGTAGTGACAGCCGAATTGTCAACATTCGGCAGAGGGATGACTACTACTCTGTTAAACCCATGCTACCGGTCCAAAATGTTTTTTTTTACACCCGCTGAGAGGGAGGGCAAACTGAACTACTATAGAGACATCCTATGTAGTCAGTTGGCCGCTGCCCATCTGCGCCATCGTCCATTCTCTCGCAGGGCCCTCTGCGCTCTCGTTCAACCGCCATGACTGCTGGGTGGGGGGGGGGGGGGGTCAGTTGCTATACAAGCTCCATCCGAAGCATCCTGAGTCTAGAGTCGCTGATAAGCAGCTTTCTTCACCCTCATAGTGAAGAAACTACTCACCAGCATCTAGACATAGAGCAGAACCTGAACCAGCAGGTAGTGGCATACTTGAAGTGCAGCCTGCCAGCCGTCATTGAAGATCCGCTGGACTACTGGGCAGCCAAACTGGATTTGTGGCCGCAACTGGTCAAGTTCGCCCTGGAAAAGCTGTTCTCCCTGGCCAGTAGTATGGCATCAGAGCGAGTGTTTAGTGCAGCGGGGGTCATAGTTACCCCAAGGAGAACTTGCCTGTCCACCGAAATTGTGGAGAGACTAACCTTTGTCAAGATGAATCAGGCGTGGATCAGCCAGGATTTCCACCCACCAATGCCTGATGCATCAGACTAGATTATCCATGCTGCCACCGGTTTCTTCTGGCCACCTGCCTCAGCTACTATTCTGATGCTGCCACACATCTGATGCCAAGTGCTCCTTCTTACACACACCATCATCAGTGGGTACTGTTAGTGCCACCCATCTGTCAACGGGTCACTCTGTGGTCTCCTGATGCTGCTGCCACCTCCACACTACATCACCTGCCACTCTGTGGTCTCCTGATGCTGCTACCACCTCCACACTACATCACCTTGCCACTCTGTGGTCTCCTGATGCTGCTGATGCTTCAACACTATGTCACCATGCCACTCTGTGGCCTTTTTATGCTGCTGCCACCTCCACACTATGTCACCTTGCCACTCTGTGGTCTCCTGATGCTGCTGCTACCTCCACACTATGTCACCTTGCCACTCTGTGGCCTCCTTATGCTGCTGCTGCAACCTCCACACTATGTCACTTTGCTACTCTGTGGTCTCCTGATGCTGCTGCCCCTTCGCCCTATGTCAACTGCCACTCTGTGGTCTCCTGATGCTGCTGCTACCTCCACACTATGTCATCTTGCTACTCTGTGGTCTCCTGATGCTGCTTCCATCTCCACACTATGTCACCATGCTACTCTGTGGTCTCCTGATGCTGCTGCCACCTCCACACTACTGTATGTCACCTTGCCACTCTGTGGTCTCCTGATGCTGCTGCCCCCTCCACACTATTTCAATACACACCGATCGAAATTTACACTCAACGTGATGGGGTGTACCCAGTAAATCTATGACTACAATAACATAGTACACACTTTCCGATAAAATAAATAATCTTTATTCAAACCATTTAAAATATAAACATAACAAAATACACGCCAGACGCTTCCTGCTCAAATTTCAAAATACTAATAAAGGGAGGTATGGCATATCCTGAACCACATGAATCACTGGCTGGTTAAAGCTGAAGCCATCTACTACTTGCTACCGCAGAGTACACATGACATTTGGGACTCCATTACTAGGCTCCCATCTATATACACCACCCACATTATCGACATGCACATACCTAATAACAAAGATAAAGAAGATTGAGATAGGACTGGCGCACCCCTCAACTCGCGTTTCGCGTCAGCTTCTTCAGGAGGAGAGATAGTGCAAATAATAAGGAGATCTTTTAAACTAGTTGCTAACTAATGGGGATCGCCATACTATCCTTGTGGTTAGTGGATGTCATAATCGCGGCACATCGCATGCCGGGCAACTCCTGCTGAGGTAACTTCCCCCCTTCCCTCCTGCTTGCCTCAGTGAGGGCAGGCCGGCGTATATCCGGTCCTGATGTCACAGAAGCCTCCGCAATATTGAGGGAGAACGAAAGCATCGCAGGTAGTCCGACTGAGATGCGCACTGACTCCAGTTCATCTAACCTCATAATAACATCTTACCTTAGAGGGTCTGTATTCTAAATAATAATTCTTTTTAGGGGAGTTATTCAATCCTCAAAAGGGCACTAAAACCCTGTCATCACCTAAAGTGGATTAAACTCACATAAAGTGTTAACGTGCCAATATTATAAAACCCTGTAATAAAGACTATACATTACCAACCCCCTTATAGGGCACCAATATTGATGCTTCATGCATAAGGCTACTTATCTAGTGAGTAAGCACAATATATTATATAAGGAATCTCATTAAAGGGAATCTTCCACCCCCCCAAACCCCATTTTTCTGTACTCACATATTCCTGTTCTAAATTGCCCCCCCATTAAAAAGCCTCCTACCCCATTGTTTCACAGCTTACCTATCTTCATAAAATTACTTTTATTGCAGCTGTCAATCACAGCTGAAGGTGCCCAGGGGCGGCGTCATAACGGCCGGTGCCCAGGCCGCGAGCTCATCTTCCTAAGTGTCCACGCCCCCTTTCACCCAGACGGTCCGCCCAGTGTCTTCTGCTTGGCCTCCGCCTGAAGTGGCTAAATCCTGTGCCTGCGCCGAGGATCCGGCAGTCCGCGCCTGCACACTGGTTTCCCGATTACTGGCGCAAGCATCGGGGTATCCTGTGCGCAGGCTCGGGCCCGTATAGCGATACTCCTGGAAGCGCTGCATCGGAGGGCTGTTCAGAGCGGACTGCCGGATCCTCGGCGCAGGCGCGGGATTTAGCCACTTCAGGAGGAGGCCAAGCAGAAGACACTGGGCGGGCCGTCTGGGTGAAAGGGGGCGTGGACACTTAGGAAGATGGTTTGGGTGGTGAAAGACTCCCTTTAAAATCTATGCTCTTTCTCTCCCTGAGTTACATATAAAATTCATTAAAGTGCTCAGTGCGAAAGTGCATAATTATAGCAACATAATTTATTCTTTAAAGTGCTGGTGCTATTGACATCCATAAAAAGTGTACCAATCAAAATGTATCCATAATTCAAAAAATAACTCCCTACAAACCTTTTCTTAAAAACCCCACAAAAATGTATCAGATGATTTAGATCATATCAAGAATCAAACCAGTATATTGATTATAAATAGTGTAGTGTACGGGAGTTGTGATGCCCGACACTACAGAAGGGTCACCAAGGTGCGTACGTTCCCCTCATTTGTGGGGAGATTGGTGAATGTCATTTTCAGTGAATGCAATGTAATGTAATTCCTATTTATATATCTCTTCACCCTGTTACTGATATTGTGTGCCATTGTGCAGGCCTGCTAGGGGTGTCATCTCAGCTATGTCCACTAGAGGGAGCTAGGGAGCCCTAGTTAATATAGGCCCAGTCAGGGGAGGAGTTAGGCAGTTCAGGTCTTGAGCCTGTTGAAGGCAGTCCAGTCCAGGCCATGAGCCTGTGAAGGTGTTCAGTGTTCAGGCCCTGCGCCTGTTGAAGTCAGCCCAGGCCCTATAGCCTGAGAGGGTCCAGCCTAGGAAGATTCATTCCCTGGGAGGAGCAGTCCAGACCCTAGGACTAGTGGAGAAGTGTTGCCTCCTTAGTCAAGCTGCAAACAGGATAAGGATCCCAGCAGGAACGTCACTGGTCACCAGCCTGAGGAGCTGAGGGAAGGCAGAGCAAAGAATTCCAAGACAGCAAGAGGTACTACAAATACCAGAGGAGGTACTCAGTAATAGTAATCCCAAGGATATATGCCAGAGAGAGGGCATTGGGGCCTTGGAGAAGAATATATTCCTAGTCAGGACCAGTCAGGAATAGTGTGCAAGCCGCCTGTACTGCAAGTCCTGCTTTAACCCTCTGTGATCACCTTGCTAAATATAAGCCTGCCATTAATGTACTGTAACTTAAAGCTTGCTGAAACCAATCGTCTTCTGAGGAACTGTCAAGAGAGTGTATGCTGTTTATTACTGTTCAGTAAAGTGAAGTTCTGGTTTACTATCCAAGCCTGCACCTCAATTATTCCTCCTAGCAAATCGGTGTGCCACCGTTACCGGCACTGGTGTCACGGACATCAGGGACACCCAGCCACAGGCACATTAATCTACAAACACCAAGGGCACCTCAAACTACACCTGGCTGTGTCCCTCAAGAACCCAGAGAGTGCCCCAGAGGATCCACGTGCCAGCCTCTCCATCACTGGCATTGCCCAGGTCAGTCGCCCATACTCCCCTGACTTGGGGATGCTACAATAGTCCATATAACAATGATGATGTCATTATTTTTCTTTTACTTCTTTTTTCATTTTTCTTTCTTTTTTTCTCTTTTCCATGCCAGGAGCCCGAGTCCACAGACCACTCCAGTCGATGCCCATACCACTCCTCAATCACAGGTAGGTTAGCTCTATGAAATATAAATAAAAACATTAAAATTCCTGTTAAAACAGGAAAGCCCCCCACTACAACCTACAGAAAAGATCCAAATCCCAATGACTCGTTTAAACCTTTAATCTGAAGATCCAGCTACTCTCAGTTTGGGATAGTTTTTTACTCGAATCACCTCCTCTTATGCCCAGGTGGATTTGGTCGATCCCTCTGAATTTCAGGAGGTCACTATTACATTGGTGATACGTTTTAAAGTGTCGCGGTATTGTTTTAAGTTTGTTCATATCCTTCTCATCTTTCCCTTTTTCAATATCACGTATATGCTCCCTTATCAGTTTTCTCAATTCACGTGTCGTTAGACCAATAGAAACCTTTTCACACAGGCATGTGGCCTGATATATCACCGCCCTTGAGGAACATGAAATATTTTCTCTAATTTCATACCTTTTATCATTATTCATCCCTTTAACCGCTACAGGACCGCCTAACGCATGGATGCGTCCTGCGGGCGGTCCTGTAGCTCTGAGACGACGCATCGGCGCGCGCGTTCACAGTGAAGCACGTCTCGGCAGTTCAGCTACAGCCTGCCAGCGATGATCCAAGATGCGCAAAGGGGCCCAAATTCCAACGAGTACCTTTTAGGATGGCATTTTTACGCATTTTTCTTCTCACGCTTTAGGGACCCTAAAATGCAAGGGCAGTATAAATACCCCACATGTGACCCCATTTTGGAAAGAAGACACCCCAAGGTATTCGCTGAGGGGCATAATGAGTCCATGAAAAATTAAACTTTTTGTCAAAAGTTAGCGGAAAGGGAGACTTTGTGAGGAAAAACAATAAAAAATCAATTTCCACTAACTTGTGCCAAAAAAAAATCCTCTATGAACTCGCCATGCCCCTCATGGAATACCTTGGGGTGTCTTCTTTCCAAAATGGGGTCACATGTGGGGTATTTCTACTGCCCTGGCATTTTAGGGGCCCTAAAGTGTGAGAAGAAAAATGCGTAAAAATGCCCTCCTAAAAGGTACTCATTGGAATTTGGGCCCCTTTGCGCATGTTGGCTGCAAAAAAGTGTCACACGTGGTATCGCCGTACTCAGGAGAAGTAGGGCAATGTGTTTTGGGGTGTATTTTTACATATACCCATGTTGGGTGAAAGAAATATATATAAATTTGTTTTTAAAAGTTGTCGTTTACAGCGATATTTCTCACACGCAGCATGGGTATATGTAAAAATACACCCCAAAACACATTGCCCTACTTCTCCTGAGTACGGCGATACCACATGAGTGACACTTTTTTGCAGCCTGGGTGCACAAAGGGGCCCAAATTCCAACGAGTACCTTTAGGTTTACATGGCGGCTCACAATTTAGCCCCGCCCAAAATGCCAGAACAGTAAACACACCCCACAAATTACCCCATTTCGGAAAGTAGACACCCCGAGGTATTTACTGAGGGGCATATTGAGTCCGTCTGAGATTTTTTTTTTTTTTGCCAGAAGTTAGCAGAAATTGAAACTTTTTTTTTTTTTTTCTCAGAAAGTGGCATTTTCCGCTAACTTGTGAAAAAAAATGAAATGATACATGAACTCACCATGCCCCTCCGCAAATTCTTTGGGGTGTCTTCTTTCTAAAATGGTGTGATTTGGGGGGTATTTATACTTTCCTGACATTCTAGCACCTGAAGAAACATGACAGGCGCTCAGAAAGTCAGAGCTGCTTCAAAATGCCGAAATTCACTTTTTTGCACCATAGTTTGTAAACGCTATAACTTTTACCCAAACCAATAAATATACACTTATTGGACTTTTTTTATCAAAGACATGTAGAACAATAAATTTAGAGAAAATTTATATAGAAATGTAGTTTTTTTAAAATTTTACAACAGAAAGTGAAAAATGTCATTTTTTTGCAAAAATGTCGTTAAATTTGTATTAATGGCAAAAAAAGTAAAAATGTCAGCAGCAATGAAATACCACCAAATGAAAGCTCTATTAGTGAGAAGAAAAGGAGGTAAAATTCATTTGGGTGGTAAGTTACATGACGGAGCAATAAACGGTGAAAGTAGCGTAGTGCGGAATTGTAAAAAGAGGCCTGGTCATTAAGGGTGTTTAAGCTAGGGGGGCTGAAGCGGTTAAAGGGAGTCTGTTCACCCAAAAAGTGCTATATCTAACACTTACACCATTGTGTCCAATACAGCCCCCACATTAAAATGCATCTTACCATATTGTTGTCCGTTCCATAGGTCGTCCAAAAAACACTTTTATTCCATATGCAAATCAGTGTGTGAAGGTGCCCAGGGGCGGCGTTCAAACGGCCGTTGCAGCACCTTTCTTATTCCTCTCTTAATTCTTCTATTACTATACCCTCTTGCATTGAATCGCGAAATGAGATTTAGGGTACTTTCACACTTGCGTTGGTGCGGATCCGACTGTTTATTTGCACAGACGGATCCGCACCTCTAATGCAAACGTTTGTATCTGTTCAGAACGGATCCGTTTGCATTAGCTTTAAAGAAAAATGACAAAGTCCAAAACGGATCCGTTTTGAATTACATTGAAAGTCAATGGGGAACGGATCCGTTTTCAAATGCACCATATTGTGTCACTGACAACGGATCCGTCCCCATTGACTTACATTGTAAAAAAAAACTGATCCATTAGGCTCCGCCTCTTCAGACGGACACCAAAATGCTGCATGCTGCTTTTTGGTGTCCGCCTCCGAAACAGAATAGAAGCGGAACGGAGCCGAACTGATGCATTCTGAACGGATCCTTATCCATTCAGAATGCATTGGGGCTGAACTGATCTGTTTTGGACCGTTTGTGAGAGCCCTGAAACGGATCTCACAAACGGAAACCAAAACGCTAGTGTGAAAGTAGCCTTACCTCCTGATGACGGTCGTTCTGTGCATTAGAGCAGATTCTTTTGAGTCTTGTGAATTGGCCAGTTGGTATTCCGTCAATAGTGGCTTTTGGGTGGGCTGATTGCGCATGCAGTAAGGCATTCACCGCCGTTTCTTTTCTGTGGACATCCGTCTCTACTCTCCCTTCCTCATCAACTTTTACATTGAGATCAAAAAATTAATTTCGGTTCCTGCCTGAAAAGTTAAAAAGATGTTACGATCATTTTTATTTAGATTTTGCATAAAGATCTCCAGTTCATCCTGTGTCCCTTCCCAGACAAACAGGATGTCGTCGATAAAGCGCATCCAATTATGCACTCTATCAATATCAGGTATGCCTTCACCGGAGAATATTTCTCTCTCCCAGGCTCCCAAAAACAAATTGGCATATGAGGGGGCACAAGTGGCCCCCATAGCCACGCCCTGGGTCTGCAGATAATATCTGTCCTTGAAGATGAAAAAATGATGTCTCAACACAAAATTTTGTAGTTCCAAAATCAATTCATTAAAGTGTGAATCCATCTTGTTACCACTTAAAAATTCTGCTGCAGCTTTCAGCCCATCCGCATGCCTTATTTTGGAATACAACGCTTCCACATCAGCCGTTACTAGAATCATATTTTCCTCCAATTGTACATTCGCCAGTCTATTTAGGGCCGATGTTGTGTCCTGTATAACTAGTATAAAAGACCTCCTTATTATTTGCACTATCTTTCCTGAAGAAGCTGGCGCGAAACGCGCGTTGAGGGGTGCGCCAGTCCTGTCTCAATCTTCTTTATCTATGTTATTAGGTAGATGGCTTCAGCTTTAACCAGCCAGTGATTCATGGGGTTCAGGATATGCCATACCTCCCTTAATTAGTATTTTGAAATTTGAGCAGGAAGCGTCTGGCGTGTATTTTAATCTGTTTCCCCCAATATATGGGAATGTTTGGGGGAAGATAAATAAAGATTATTGATTTTTTGGGGAAAGTGTGTACTATGTTATTGTAGTCACCTCCACACTATGTCACCTTGCCACTCTGTGGTCTCCTGATGCTGCTGCCACCTCCACACTACATTACCTTGACACTCTGTGGTCTCCTGATGCTGCTGATACTTCTACACTATGTCACCTTGCCACTCTGTGGCCTCCTTATGCTGCCGCTGCCACCTCCACACTCTGTCATTTTGTCACTCTGTGGCCTCCTCATGCTGCTGCTACCTGCACACTATGTCACCTTGCCACTCTGTGGTCTCCTGATGCTGCTGCCACCTCCACGCTATGTCACCTTGCCACTCTGTGGTCTACTGAGGCTGCTTCCACCTCCACACTATGTCACCTTGCCCCTCTGTGGTCTCCTAATGCTGCTGCTACCTCAACACTATGTCACCTTTCCACTCTGTGGCATTCTCATGCTGCTGCTGCCACCTCGACACTCTGTCATTGTGCCACTCTGTGGTCTCCTAACAACAGAAGGACCCTATAGTTGCCCAGGACGTAAACGTATCATTTATTCACAGATTGACCTGTTAAGGTCAAATAAGTCCTGTTTGTGGCTATTAAAATATATAATCTTTATTTAATTCATTATTAAAAAGCTGATGCCATAGACCTAATTTTAAAAGAGATCGAGGAGGGTGTACAATGCGTATCAGCCGGTTTGGCGATTAACTCTCAGGTGTCATATTGTATACCACCTTTAGCCTTATGTCCGGTGTGTGTTTGTACAGTATCAACACATTGGTTCACTTCACCAATGCTAGTTAGGAGGGAGACCCGTCTGCAGAACTGTCCCGTTCCATCACTACACCGCTCACAACACCACTACACTCGATTAATTTAAAATTGAAACCCTAACAGCTCCCCAACATGTTTCACCACTATGTGGCTTCTTCAGGGGGTAGAGCTAAAGAGCCGAGCGCCGGCTGATGCCGATCTTTATTATCGAGGAGAACCCTCTTCAAAGCAGCTCAGGCTCGATCATAGGGCAGACGGGTTAAGGGACATCCATATCCTCCAATGGGGGAATAATTCGAAAAGACGTGCTCCCAAAATACACAAAGTGTATAATACACAAAGTGTATAATAAAGATCGGCATCAGCCGGCGCTCGGCTCTTTAGCTCTTAATAATGAATTAAATAAAGATTATATATTTTAATAGCCACAAACAGGACTTATTTGACCTTAACAGGTCAATCTGTGAATAAATGACTCTGTGGTCTCCTGATGCTACTGCCACCTCCACACGATGTCACCTTGCCACTCTGTGGTCTCCTGATGCTGCTGCCACCTCCACACTATGTAATCTTGCCACTCTGTGGTCTCTTGATGCTGCTGCTAACTCAACACTATGTCACCTTGCCACTTTGTGGCCCACTCATGCTGCTGCTGACACCTCCACACTATGTCACCTTGCCACTCTGTGGATTCATGATGCTTCTGCCACCTCCATACTATGTCATTGTGCCACTCTGTGGACTTCTCATGCTGTTCCCACCCTCCCCACTTTATGACTGGGTCACTATTTTGCCTTTTTAGCCTGGTTTACATCATCATTTATTTGACCTTTCTTCTGATCTGTCAGAAGGAAGGAAAAATGAGATGCACAACGGATCCGGTCTGTGTAGCAGCTGTAAGACCTGTATGGTCCCATCAGAATTGGCTTATGATTTGATAGCCAAAAGCAGGAGTGGGTACAAAACACAGAAGACATGCAAATATTCCAATCACATATCATCACTGTTTTAGATCCTCTCCTTTTTTTTGTTGGCATTAGCAATACTGATGGATTACTGACCAAATGCTGACCGATTGAAGGCAGATGCTCAACAGACAGAATCCATTTTTTTAGGGTTATTGTTCTGATGGATCAGAGGAAGGGAAAAATAATCAGTGACGTCAACACAAACACTTACTGCTGACACCCTCTCCACTCTGTCGGGGGGCTCTACTTGTATAAGCGTTTAATAGAACAGGTTCTGTAGACATCTATGTGGAATCAGCTGATGACGGTGTAAAAGAAGTGCGCTCTCTTACGCTATAATAGGATCTTGGGTCCCTGCACGGTTCTTTATACCTGATGCTAACATCGACTTGAAAGGTTGAGTTCACACTTGAGTTATTTGGTCAGTTTTGGCCCCATTAATGCCCAAATAAGTGAAGTGTGCAGTGATTCTAAAAGCGACACCTGTCATCTACATGTCATACGGACTCATGGTATTATTTTACTACCACAGCAGACTCCCTATGCGTGGTACTGTAAGGCACAGTGTTCTACACCACTATAAAGGCTCTCTGCAGCCAGGAGATTGCTTTTTTTTATGCAATTTGCCATGAATTAATTTGGGTCAAATCTTTTCGGAAAATTCGTTGAACCGACCAAATCGAATTTTTGAGAAATTTGCTCATCTCTAGTTACAGACTACAAGCAAACCTTATGTAGTCTGATCCTGCAGTCATGTCTTATACTCTCTCCCCCTGTCTGTACAGTTATGAAAATGATGGGAAGAGAAAAAAGGAAGCTAAGCAACACGAAAAATTAGTTTTGCAAACAGACATAATTATAAGTTTTCCACTATTTTATGTATACAGTTGAAGTGCAGCAGAATCTCCATGGCTACAGACTACAAACCTACCCTGTGTAGTCTGATCCCACAGTCATGTGTTACTGCACTCCTCTCTTCGTCATACCCTACAGGCAGTTTGCATATGGAGAAGAGTAACACAGGACTGCAAGATCTGACGACACAGAGTGTGCTAGTAGTCTGTAACCATGGAAACATATATCTGCGCAGGTGTTATACATTCAAAACAGTGAAAAATGTATAATTATGTCTGTTCGCAAAATTCATTTTTCAGGTTACTCTACCCCCCACTTCCTCTCTTCTTGATAACCTACAGGCAGGTTACAGATGGAAAAGAGTAACACAGGACAGCTAGGTCAGACTACACAGGGCATGTTTGTAGTCTGTATCCATGGTGACACATAGATCTGTACACACAGAACTGTGGAAAATTTATATGTAACTTTTTGCAAAATTGCTTCATTTCTTGGTTGCAAAAGATTGTAGACTTGATCTGGACTGATAAAATGGTAGAGCGTATAAAAGAGCAGGGGACCTTCACAATTGTGGTTGACCTGAGATGATTGGAAACCACAGTTGGGTCAACACAGGCTCTACTGGGTGCAGAGTTTAAGGGATTCCCAAGTATTCACATTTGTCTTCTGCAAGTAGACTTGAATTTGTCACCAGGTTGCGATGCCTGGAATAGATGGCGGGAGAGGTTGATCAGTCACAAAAGTACAGTCACTTGGAATAGTACTAGTCTCAGGGAGGTGTTTGAAGGTCCAAGGAACAGGATCAGATGTAGTAGTACTAGTACGAGACATGGGATCTGAAGGACAAAAGGGTTAGGTCAGGGAGTAGGACTGCAGGCAAACCTAAAGATGAGGCAGAAGCGTGGTCAACTGCATTCATGGGAAAGGGGTGCTATAGGTAAATTGCTTGGTCAGATGTCCTCAACCTTACTCCTTTCATAGCTGACGCCCTTCCATCACTAAGGCTCCTACAATCACATGGCCACGTCTTTTGTAGACTCCACATTGACTCGTTTGGTGGCTGTTTACAGAAATCTTTGTCCAAAGAAAACTTTTTCCAGTCTGGTCCTTAGAGGAGCCAAACCAATGTCTCAATCCGCCCCCACTCTTATTTTCATCTTCAGACATCCACATGTCTTAAGATTAAACTCCCCAGTCTCTTCTAAACACAAAGCATTAATTGAATAAAGACATCTAAGAGAGTACATTTGTTTTTGCTACTATCGTCCCAGTCTGGACGATGGGAGTCTTCCTCCTAACTAAACACAGATGTCTCACTGGAGAAGACGTGAGCGTTTTTACTAATGTTCTCTTTGCTAGTGTAGACCGAGGATTGGCTACAAGTGACATCTTCTTCTCGGGGAGTGACAGCTCTGCCTATGCCTGCTCAGTTTTATTCATATTAATGTCATTTTATTCTTGGTTTCCTGCCAGTTTCGGGTAGGTTTGTGTAAGGAGTAATGTCTGAGTCCGAAGGGTCAAGTGGCTTCGATCTCATTCTTCTCGTTCTGGAGACCAGATGTCATCCGTCTGATCCAGGGTCAACTCAAGAGGAGAAGAAACAACATAAAAGTTATAGGAGAAGAACTGATGGGGAACAAAAAGTTACAACTAACACACATTCTGCCTCCAAGTGACAGGAAGCAGAGTTATTGTGTCTTATGCATGTCTGCTACATGTCACCTCTAAAACATGACCGGTTCTGTGGGGTCCACCAGACCCTTCCCAATACTTAACCATGACTTACAAGAAGTAAATAACCAAGAGGCACCGGGCCTGGATTCAAGCTAGCGGCCCCAGCTATAGCATCTTCATCGATACATGGTATTGGTGAGGTTTTGAAAAATTGCACAAATCCATTGAGTTAAATGGATTCCCCTGCAGTGTTGATCCACAGGAAGAAAAAACTGTTTCAATCAGGCAGAGTCCACCCTTACTCATTCTGATCTCCTACCACTGAACCCTCTGCAACGCTCCTATTTCTTTCCTATTGTGGTAAGGTGCAGGGTGCCGTCATGGATGGCAGGTATGTGTCACCGAGGTTCATAGCCTCGGTGAGGTAAGAGCCATTTTGTCTATGTCAGCAGCAGGTAGTGCTACTGACACAATTGCTAGATAGCATGGCTGTAAAGCCGATCCGGGCCGGCTCTTACCGGGAGCAGCTAAAGTGTAGGGTGGGTGGTTGCTCCCCACGACCCAGTCCTGGTTTTGGGCTGGGTTTAAAAACACAGCCAGCACCAGCAGCTGGGGGTGATTGTCCTGGAGCTGCTGTTAGTGCTGAGGAGCTCTCTGGGCTGGAAACAAGAGCTCAGCAAAGAGGCGTGCAGTCGGCCTGGAAGCCTGAGGGTGGATTTTCCTGCGGCTGGGCTGACAGCCAGGTGCGAACACGCACCTAAACCACACAGGTGATTGGACCCTGTCTTGGACTTTTTGTTTTGCCTTAAGTTTTTGCTGTGTGTGAATTAACACTAAGTGACTGTTTAGAGTTTTATTTGTGCAGGTGTGAAATAAAACACTGTTCGCTGCACTACCTGGACTCCCTTTTGCCTCTGTACTGCACCCGCACCGCTGTCTACCAGAGCGACTCCCCACACTATATACAGGGCCCGTAAGCTGTAATGAGATTCATCAAACAGAGTTATCCCATGTGCATCTATGCCCCTCTTCATGCATCCCATGAGCTTAGCTTTAGAGCAGCTGCAGGGACAGGTAACTGTTAATGGTCATGGATGGCGCACTGTGTGGATATTAATATTATGTTGCCTGTAGCTGGAACTAATGGGGGGCATAGTATGATTGGTACTGTGTGGCTGGCTCTAATAGGGGGCTCTCTGGGGCTGGCAGTACAGGAGGGCACTATGTGGCTAGCACTACTTGGGGCATTGTATTGCAGGTACTTTTATGGGGGAAGCACTAGTGGCTAGCACTAATGGACAGCATTGTGTGTCTGGCACTAATAGGCGGCTCTTTGGGACTGGCACTGTTGGGGGCACTGTGTGTCTTGTACTGTTAATGTAGCATCCCCAAGTCAGGGCAATGTATGGAACTAACCTGGGGAATGCCAGTGATGGAGAGGCCGGCACGCTGTTCCTCTGGGGCACTCTCTGGGTTCTTGCGGGACACAGCCAGGTGGAATGTGAGGTGCCCTTGGTGTTGTAGTTTAACGTGCCTATGGCTGGGTCCCTGAGGTGTCGTGACGCCAGTGCCAGTAAACGGTGGCACACCGTATTTATAGTAGGAATAACAGAGGTGCAGACTTGTAACTTGAAAACAGAATTCCAACTTTACTGAAAACCGTAGAAAATACAGCAGGCAACCTCTTAACACAGTTCTTGTTGCAGAGAATAGACGTTTGTACAGTCGCAGTTACAGCAGGCTTACATCCAGCAAGGTATAACAGAGGGAAAGACAACAGGACTTAGAATTGCAGGTGAACCTTCCTTTCTTCCTGACTTGTCCTGACTGGAATTGATGCTTCAAGGCCCCAATGCCCTACTTCTGGCTTATATCCTTGAATCTCCAGTAGACAGTGTACCTCCTCTTGGCATTTAGTACCTCTTGCTCTAGGGATTGCTTCTGCTTAACTTCTGCTGACTCGCTTAGGCCTGAGACATGTGGCCTTCACAGACTCCAGGGTCTGCACTGCTTCCCAGGCCCAGGGCCTGGTGTAGACCTCACAGGCTCATGGCCTGGAGTAGACTGAGCTGAGCTGTCTGACTGAGCTTTCTTTCCCTGACTGGGCCTTATATAGACTAGGGCTACCTAGCTCCCTCTAGTGACTAGAGCTGGAATTACATCCCTAGCCGGCCTGCACATAGCACATTTCACAGTAACAGGGAATTAAATACATTGATTTACATTGCATGGTACAAATAGGGCCTTTACCAGCCTCCCCATAAATGAGAGGAGCGACAGCAACCAAGTGACCCTTCTGTAGTGACGGGTAGTACAACTCCCGTACACTACATACCCCGCTGCTTTAAGCTGAGTACGCCCTCGTACTCTACCAGGGTACCGCCCAACTGGAATTTTCACCTGAAAGAGACAAAAGAAAACATGCAGGGATACATACTCATCAGTAATCAATTCCATCTGCATTGACAATTATTATCAGGTCCAGCTGGCTAACGGAGAAGTGCGGTGACAAGGGGCGTCGCTCTCTTTCTTCAGGATAAGGAGTGGAACTGGGGCGCTGACCTGGCACAGCGGATGTTAGGGAATACCAGGATAGTCCATGACAATGAATGAGTCCATAATAAAAGCAACATCTCAGAGGCTCGCACACAGGGAGTCCATCTCTGGGCACATAGACTTGGATAAAATTTTTAAAGTAATAAATACGGTCAGCAGCACATACATAAAATGACAATACAGGACTCTGACAATACCAGGGAAACACCTTCCTGGCAAGTCCTGCGTATTTTTAAAGTGCTGACATAAAAGAACCCTTTTCAACCTGAAATGGGGGTTAAAAGGGGATAAAGTGCAAATAAAAGCACAACTTGGATTTATTAAAGTACTTGACTCCAAAATGGTAGCAGCAGGCAGGATGTCCCGGAACAGAAAGAGGCAGGCTGGGAGCAGTGGTTCCACAGTGGCAACTTATCTTCACAAACATGCCACCGGCCGTGGGGAACTGGCAGCAAGCTCCACCAGCCTGGCAAACTTAAAGGGACAGTTCCTGCAACAAAGATGATGTCCCTGTGAGGATGAGCAAAAATGGCCTAGCAGGCCTGCTCACAGGTACGTGTCAAAGGATCCCTGTTCATCAGAGGTAGTGCAGCCCTGTGCTGCTGGTAGTCTGGGCCATGCACCAGGGCCACTTGGAGGTGGTGCCCACCAAAGAGAATGGGCTGGAAACATCACAGGTATTGGGCCTACCCACCTCACTGGCCCGCTGGGTTGCGGACACATAGGAGCTGCTGGTCTCGGGACACGGGCCGGCGCTGGGGTAGGTACTTCCTCTGGCCGGGACATAACGCTCCCGTCAAGGCGGACTCGGCTCCTGGCATAAGTCAATTTATCCGCTTTTACACGGACCTTGGGTGGCTCAGCGTTAGCGGTAGGACCTGGTACTACGGGTTCAGGATGCACAGGGGGCACAGGTAACTCACCACCGCTGGACTGCTGCGCTGTCTTCTTAGCATCGGTCACTTGCCGCAGGCCATCCAGGTAAGCCTGTAAGGAAGCGATCCGCTCCTCCAGGGCGGAGATCTCACTGCTGGATTCCGGCACACTTGCAGCAGGCTCAGATGAGGTTCTATCATGGCGGTTCTTCCGCAGGTCATCCATCGCTTCACTGAACTGGGCCATCCGCGCCCGATCAGCGGCTGTCTTCTCTCGTCGCGGCAGCTCTGGAGAGGGATAAGGACTGGGAGGCTTGTCCAGGACCGTCGGCTGCCAGAAGATGTTCGGGCCGAGGAAGGAACTCTTCTCCTGGTAAGTATTCCGGATGGGTCCCGGCGGGTCCTCTGCCTCCACCGGATCTTCTGCTTCTTCCCAGTCCTCCGGTACCGGTCCGGGACGGGTCACCGCAGTGGCATATGGGCCTCGCAGGCCCTCCGCGGGAGTGAACTCCACTCTCTCCGACCGCTAGATTATGCAGTCGCCCTGGGAGATAGCTGCGCTTGACGGACCGGCGATTCACATAATAGTCCCGATTGGTGCCGGTTTCTTGGATGAATCCAAATCCTCTGACCTTGTCAAACTCGAGCACGACTCCGGTGCGGCGTTCGAGCTGGGGCTTGCTGTCCCTGGAATCCTCATAGATCCGCTGGTGACTTCCTCGAGTATTTCTTCTGAGTGGTGGTTTTTAAAGTTGCCGCCACTCGGATCTCGGCCATCAGGGCCGACCACGCGGGTTCAGCGGGAGGAAGCCTTCTCGCTGCGGGTGGAAGCGGCAGGGCTCGGCTTGTGGCCATGGACAGGTTTGGGCCATGTCGCTGGGAGTATACGCTGGGCGCAGGGCGCTCCTTAGTTGCTCCTGGGGTCGCCTCCATTGCACCAACTACGGCTCCGGATCCCTCTGATTCAGGTAGGAAACCCCATAGCAGGGTGAGCCACTGTTCCTGCAGGCTCCACCCCGTCGTTTCTTGCACGCCCCCTAGGTATTCCAGTATAGGGTAGGCGGTGTCCATATTATAATCCTCAAAGGAAGGCGTTACCTCCAGGTCGTCTTCTCCTCCCTCTTGGAGGGTTTTGGCGCCAAGTTTTCGCGCCACTGCAGACAGTGATGGCGCAAGAAGAAGTCCAATGGCGCCGGCGGCCATCTTGGGCGCCATGATGCATCAACTCAATGACAGCAAGCAGTGGTAGTAAAACAGCATAAAAGTCCACAAAAATGCACTTTGAAGTGGCGATTTTCCTCCTCTTGATAGCGCAACACTGCACAGCGCTTTCTGGAGGTTTCTGGGACACCTTTCTGTACGTTTTAGGTCCGCAAAGTTCACTTCAAATAAACAGGCGTTTTGTCACTTGGCAAACTGGTTAAGGCACAAAGTTCACGTTTTTGCTCACAGTCCGTAAAACGTGCGTATCCTGTTCGTGACGCCAAAATGTAGCATCCCCAAGTCAGGGCAATGTATGGAACTAACCTGGGGAATGCCAGTGATGGAGAGGCCGGCACGCTGTTCCTCTGGGGCACTCTCTGGGTTCTTGCGGGACACAGCCAGGTGGAATGTGAGGTGCCCTTGGTGTTGTAGTTTAACGTGCCTATGGCTGGGTCCCTGAGGTGTCGTGACGCCAGTGCCAGTAAACGGTGGCACACCGTATTTATAGTAGGAATAACAGAGGTGCAGACTTGTAACTTGAAAACAGAATTCCAACTTTACTGAAAACCGTAGAAAATACAGCAGGCAACCTCTTAACACAGTTCTTGTTGCAGAGAATAGACGTTTGTACAGTCGCAGTTACAGCAGGCTTACATCCAGCAAGGTATAACAGAGGGAAAGACAACAGGACTTAGAATTGCAGGTGAACCTTCCTTTCTTCCTGACTTGTCCTGACTGGAATTGATGCTTCAAGGCCCCAATGCCCTACTTCTGGCTTATATCCTTGAATCTCCAGTAGACAGTGTACCTCCTCTTGGCATTTAGTACCTCTTGCTCTAGGGATTGCCTCTGCTTGACTTCTGCTGACTTGCTCAGGCCTGAGACATGTGGCCTTCACAGACTCCAGGGTCTGCACTGCTTCCCAGGCCCAGGGCCTGGTGTAGACCTCACAGGCTCATGGCCTGGAGTAGACTGAGCTGAGCTGTCTGACTGAGCTTTCTTTCCCTGACTGGGCCTTATATAGACTAGGGCTACCTAGCTCCCTCTAGTGACTAGAGCTGGAATTACATCCCTAGCCGGCCTGCACATAGCACATTTCACAGTAACAGGGAATTAAATACATTGATTTACATTGCATGGTACAAATAGGGCCTTTACCAGCCTCCCCATAAATGAGAGGAGCGACAGCAACCAAGTGACCCTTCTGTAGTGACGGGCAGTACAACTCCCGTACACTACATTAAGGGGACATTGGAGCATTACATAACTAGTGTGATACCTTAAAGGGGTTGTCTGGGTTCAGAGCTAAACCCGGACATAATCCCTTCTTAACCCAGTCAGCCCCTCTGAGCGGAGCATTTCTTGCATCGCGCAGGACAAGGGCAAGGGAGAGCATTAGAGCATCAAATGCTCAGATTCTCCACTCCAGAAGGGGTTATGTCCGGGTTCAGCTCTAAACCCAGACAACACCTTTAGGGCTCATGCACATGACCGTATGTATTTTACAGTCCCCCCAAAAAATGGATCCGCAAAAAATACAGATGACGTACATGTGCATTCCATATTTTGGGGAACGGAACAGCCGTCCCCTAATAGAACAGTCCTATCCTTGGCCGTAATGCGGACAATAATAGGACATGTTTAATTTTTTTGCAGAACGGACGTACGGAAACGGAATGCACACGGAGTAACTTTTGTTTTTTCTGCCGTCCCATTGAATGAATGGTTTCGCATGTGGTCCGCAAAAAAAATGGAATGGTACGGAAAGAAAATACGTTTGTGTCCATGAGCCCTTAGAGATAATCCCATGTGAGACACTTGCGGCATATCCACAGGAGGTGGGACCATGGGAGAATGGAGCTTCCTGACCCCCAGGGAAGTGCAGAGAGGGGGAGTGGTGCATGCATGTGGCCCTTGGCATTGTGCACTCCTTCAAGAGCCCCATAGACATTAGCGTATTGTCTGCCGAGAACCCCAGGTTTGTCCTACAATCTGTATGCACAGTACAGATGTGTGTATGGAGACCTCAGAGAATGTTGGGGGAGAGATGGGGTGAAACAAACATATACTTATGTTCATTTGGGAGATAAGCCACCAGAGGTGTTGGCCAAACTGAGCATGCATGTGTACGGGGGAGTCGGGAAAGAAAGTTTAAACTTTGGGGGACTGGTTTCCTCTTGTAGGATTATAGTGAAGTCTTGTCAGGAGTAGTAGATTGCAGCAGGAAGAGAGGAGGACGATGATTGCAGAAATCCAGAATGTAGTCACTTCTTGGCCGTTCCTAAAAGTCTTAGAAGGTTTATTTTAAGAATGGCGGTGATGTAAATGAGTGACTCTCCAGGGTGAACGTATCTGCGTTGTCTCTCAGGGTCAGTGATAGGAAAAGTGTCAGGAGAAGTAATGACTCATGTAATGTTCTCCTCGTACTTTCTGCTTTGTCATCTGCTAAAAAGTTTCCGTACCGACTGGAGACCTTCTCATCTGTAGGACAGCACCCTAGAGGATGGTCCTAGAGTCAACTCCATCTCCTGCAGAATCTTTTCATCTCTGACAACCCGACCTATGAGATTGAAAATGATAAGATTGGCAAAAAATGTAGCCATTTTAAAGTGAATCACCAGCAGAAATAGCAAAATGGAACTACTAGACTCTTGTAACATGATGGGGGTTGTTAATTCCTTCGGTCTGGTCCCTGAAATGCAAGTTTGCAGGCTGCGCTACATATCACAATATAATACTATAGAATATCAAAATGGCTGCCTGTTGCTGGGCTGTACAGGGGAAATTGCCCAAACCGTGCCCATTCTCTGACATCACTTCCTGCTCTGGATCTATTGGTTGAAGTTGCACCTCATAGACGTCCTGACAGCTCTCTGCTCCATTGTAGTTTCCTCTTCCACCACTTGCACCACAAAGCTAAGAGCGTTAGTTGAAATGTAGCAGAGAGGGCTCAGTATTATGTGGAGAAGGCATATCTGGGGGGGCAGGAAGTCTGTAAAGTGCAGCCTCAGCCAATAGGAAGTGATGTCATAGAAGGAAGTGTCATTTTGTTTTTTCCTGTAGAGTAAGGATTTATAGTTTATGGAGAAGCTTGGAAAGTTATATTTTAGGGAACAAAGTGAAGCTCTGCTTTGTTACATGACCCCCTTACATCCCCCAATCCCACTCACTCACTGTGATATCACCAGCCCTTCCCAGATTATTTCAGACCCTCACTCTAATATCACCAGATTTGACCAAATAATCCCACCCAACTACTGTGATATTAGCAGATGTTAGAAATAATCCCATCCCCTTACTGTGATATCACTACTGCTTCCCAGTAATCCCACCCCTCACTGTAATATCCCCCAACCCTTACCAGATCATCCCACCTATTTACTGTGATATCACCAGTCCTTCCCAGATAATCCCACCCTTAACTGTGATATCACCAGGCCTTCCTATATAATCCCACCACTCACTGTGATGTCACCATTCCTTCCCAGATGATGTCACCCTTTCATTGTAATATTACTAGCACTTCCCAGATAACCCCACCATCTCACTGTTATATCACCAACCCTTTCTATATAATCGCACTCCCTCACTGTGATTTCACCAGTCCTTCCCAGATAACCCCACCCTCTCACTGTGATGTCACCAACCCTTCCCAGATAACCCCACCCTCTCAATGTGATATCATCAGCCGTTCCCAGATAACCTCCCAGATAGCTCCTCCAGTTAAGGCCTGTATACCCGGGCCGATAAATAGCAAGAACCATCTGTAGAAATGTTCTTTTGGTCGACCGTTAGCCCATCTACACCCCCCACAATCATGCTGATTGGATCCTTTAAGCCATGTTGGCAAGGGATGTGCTGCCGTCAGTAGGCAGGGCTTTTGTAGCTCCTTACAGGCACAAGCAAATGGAGAACAAACCCAACCAGTCTAAATATACCCCTAAATGTCATATTGTCATCAATGCTCATCTTACTAATGATGGTGAGCGGATTGCAGCAGGCAGTAAAATGAGATGCTTGTCCAGTGCACTGGAGCCTACACGTGGCCACTAGATGTCAGTGTGGCCCAGGAGGCAAAGAGAAATCTGCACAAAAATAAGGGTGCATCTGCAGGGGCTGCATTTATTTCACATATTCTCTGTGTTGCTGTTTCCAAATCTTCACCTGGAGCCTGAGATTGCTGGAGATGTCTCCAAGGGATTACATAAGGAATGTGCATATAATGAAGTACATAGGGTTATTAGGAGCTGTGCTGGTGGTGGGGGTAACATTACAATACAGCGATGAAGATGCATTGTCAGACCCTTCACAAGCTAACTATGTCTGTGCTTTATCATATACAGATATTACATAATATGTCTACAATGAGATCTCTAGAGTAATTGATTTGTCTGACAGGAGCTCAAGCATAATAGTAATATATATATATCTATCAGTGGTTGCCTAGGTCTGGTACAACCCCCCCCCCCCAACCAATACTTTCAAAAAATCGTACCCCCTCACAGTAGTATTGCCCTCATTGTAGAACCTTCATAGTAGTCCAGATATGTGCCCCCTCATGGTAGTTATGCCAAGTATTTATGCTCTCACTGTACAACTTTCGCAGTACTTATTCCCACATTGTTCCCCCTTAAGGACTTATCCCTTCATTGTGCCCCCTCACAGTACTTATGCCCTCTCTGTGCCCATTTCACAGTAGTAATGCCCTATCTGTAACCCCTTCACAGTTGTAATGCCGTCTGTGCCCCTTCAGAGTAATTATGCCCTCACTGTGCCCTCAAAGCAGTAATAATGCCCTCTGTGCTCCTTCACAGTAGTAATGCCCATTGTGCCCCTTCATAGTAGTAATGCCCTTTGTGCCCCCTTCATATTAGTAATAACCTCTGTGCCCCTTCACAGTAGTAAAGCCCATTGTGCCCTTTCACAGTAATAATGCGCATTCAGCGCCCCATAACAATTATGCCCACCCCCTTCACCAGAGTAATGCTCTCTGTGCCCCCTTCACAGTAGTAATGCCCATTGTGCCCCTTTCACATTAGTAATGTCCATTGTGCCCCCTTAATTGTAATAATGCCCATAGTGCCCCCTCTACAATAGTAATGCCCATTGTGCCCCCTTCATAGTAGTAATGCCCTCTTAACCCCTTTGTAGTAGTATTGCCCTCTGTGCCCCAGTTGTAGTAGTATTGCCCTCTGTGCCCCAATTGTAGTAGTATTGCCCTCTGTGCCCCCTTTGTAGTATTGCCCTCTGTTCCCTCTTTGTAGTATTGCCCTCAGTGCCCACTATGTAGTAGTATTGCCCTCTGTGCCCCCTGTGTAGTAGTATTTCCCTCTGTGCCCCCTTTGTAGTATTGCCCTCTGTGCCCCCTTTGTAGCATTGCCCTCAGTGCCCACGATGTAGTAGTATTGCCCTCTGTGCCCCCTATGTAGTAGTATTGCACTTTGTGCCCCCTTTGTAGTAGTAATGCCCTCTGTGCCCCCTTTGTAGTAGTAATGCCCTCTGTGCCCCCTTTGTAGTAGGATTGTCCTATGTGCCCCCTTTGTAGTAGTATTGCACTCTGTGCTCTCTTTGTAGTAGTATTGCCCTCTCTGTTCCCTTTGTAGTAGTAATGCCCCCTGTGCCCCCTCCATGGTAGAAATGCCCTCTGTGCCCCCTCTGTTCTAAGAAAAAAAAAACATATATATTGTAACGGACCGTTTCTGCAGACAAGGGGTAAAAACCGTTTAGGCGATCGGCCCCCTTTACAGAGATATAGGCCCAGCTACTGCAGAACACCAAACTCCCGAACTGGATACAAAATAGCACTCCAACTCCCGTACTGGAACCTCCCAAATAGCTGCTAGCAGACGAACAGGAAAAGCAGACAATCAGCTTACACTCCTGGCAATCAGTCTCTAACAGCATACAGTGAATCCCCCCAAGAACGAGACGAGGCTCCGTATTGAGGGTAAACAGGAATTCTCACATTTATTAACGGCTACCTGCCTGGTATTTATCCAGGTCTCCCACCTGGTGGACACTCCCCTAGGGGACCAGAAGGAAGACTGCGACACGGGATACAGCAGCCAATCACACACATTGGGACAATACAGACACCCCAGCATATCCCTCCCTCTGCCTGTGATACCATCACCCTACATGGGTAATGCAATCATCACAGGCAGACGAATACACAATGTCTTCTGTCCTGGAGACAATTGAGGAGTCATTCAATTATCTCTCAGGACAAAGGAAATTGCCAATACACATGTGGGGACAATAGGACAGACATCACTATTCAATACACAATGTCCCACCCTTTACAATACACACAGACATTTCAGAGACAAGACTCCATTATGCACATGGGGACACAGAACAAGCATTACTGATAAAATACACCAGGTAAGACACATTACATTAAAACTATACATTTAACATATCCCCAGATAGCTCAGGTCTGAGCGCACATTATTAAGTGAATGGCGCTCAGACCACACGAATACAGTTTAATCGCCATGGAGCCAAAGTCTTTACAGTCAGTTTCATACGAATGGGCTCCATGGGATTCCTATCTGGGGTATAACACATTCAACCAAAACTACCGAACCCCAGGCAGAAAAGCACGAATGAAGCTTTTCTGCAGGTAAAAGATGTCTTTTAACAGGGGCCATAGTCCAAAGGCAGCAGGCGAGCAACCAGGTTTCTCCAATGCAATGTGGCGAGATTGGTCTCGTCACATCTCTCCCCTTTTCCAAACAGACTAACAGGGTATCTGACCTCCTGCCGGTCAGTGCCCTTGTTAGTCCAGCAGCCCACCCACAAAACACAATCAACAGCACAGCCCACCCACAATAAATAGTTACTGCAACTGGGTAGAGGAGAAGCTTGTCCATGTCCAGGTGCCTCACCACGGCTGTGCTGGGTACGAGTACGCTGACTTGGTGGGAGTGCTGCATGGGCAGAGACCCGCGTCACTCTGCCCTGTTGCCAGCGCTACTGGGAGGGTAGCCTGGTTGAAGCCTGGTTGTTGGAGGGAGACCGACTGTCTCCCCTTTAGATATACAGTCCTGCTGCTGGAGACCGACTGTCTCCCCTTTGGTTACACAGCTCTGCTGCTGGGAAAAGGAGACTGAGCTCTCTATTCCCTGCCCATTAGTGATCCGCCGCTGGGGAGAGGTGGTAGTAGCTCCTCTCCCATACATTCCTTCCTCCTCAGTGGAGGGAGACCGACTATCTCTCCTCCCAATACAGAGTCCTGCTGCTGGAGAAAGGAGACTGGGCTCTCTGTTCCCTGCTGGTTACTCTGCCGCTGGGGACTGGAGACCGGGCTCCCAATTCCCAACAAATAATACTGCCACTGGGGAATGGAGACCGGGCTCCCAATTCCCGAAAAATCACGCTGCTGCTGTGGGGCAGGAACAACTACCTCTGCCCCCTGTAGCTCAGCCTGCCGCTGGGGAATGGAGCTCAGGCTCCCAATTCCCTGTAATATCTCCCGCTGGGGAATGGAGCTCAGGCTCCCAATTCCCTGCAATATCTCCCGCTGGGGAATGGAGCTCAGGCTCCCAATTCCCTGCAATACCGGTGGAGAGACCTCGGTCCCATCTCCACCTGCCGCCTGAGGTTCCTCCCAGTAAATTTCAATAATATCTTCCCAGCGGAATGGGTCTGGAACTGGATCTGTCACCTTGCTGTCCTGCTGAGCCTTCCCAATGGAGTGGAAGAGATCTCGGTAGTCCTGCTCCAGTTCCCACTCCAGGGTTGCTAGGTGAGCCAGGTCTTGCTCTACCTCATGGGGGTCATCCCCGTCATGCCTAGCCTCCCTCTCGTAGAAAATGTCCTGAAGTCTGTTCTGCGCAGGACTCCCGAAGTCAGGCTCTGCAAAGGACTCCCATAACAAGCCAGAACCATCAAACTCCTCTCCCTCTGGCTTGTCATGCTCGGCTGTCCAGGGTATATACTGTGCCATATACCACCAGAGCGCCTGGTAGGCATTCTCCAGCCATAGCTCCTGCCATACCCGGTGCTCTAGTTCCTTCACCCATTCATCCAGGGGCTGCTCTCCCAGAAAGGGCAGCCGCAGGGCCACTTGCTTCTGCCACCGCTGCTCTTCACTGGGGAGACTCTCACCCCGCTGGTATTGTACATTGTCCAGGGCCTGGTACCAGATGCCTTTCCTTAATGCATCCCGGCCATCCAGGTCCTCCTCCTCGTATGACACTGCTGGTTCCATTCTGGTGCTTTTAGGGTCGCTGTACTGGGACATGCGTTGCCCCCACTTGTAAATCCAAGGAAATGGTGTCTCCTGTAGCTGTCCTTCTGGCTGTAGGAACGATCTCACTGCTGCCACCAATTGTAACGGACCGTTTCTGCAGACAAGGGGTAAAAACCGTTTAGGCGATCGGCCCCCTTTACAGAGATATAGGCCCAGCTACTGCAGAACACCAAACTCCCGAACTGGATACAAAATAGCACTCCAACTCCCGTACTGGAACCTCCCAAATAGCTGCTAGCAGACGAACAGGAAAAGCAGACAATCAGCTTACACTCCTGGCAATCAGTCTCTAACAGCATACAGTGAATCCCCCCAAGAACGAGACGAGGCTCCGTATTGAGGGTAAACAGGAATTCTCACATTTATTAACGGCTACCTGCCTGGTATTTATCCAGGTCTCCCACCTGGTGGACACTCCCCTAGGGGACCAGAAGGAAGACTGCGACACGGGATACAGCAGCCAATCACACACATTGGGACAATACAGACACCCCCAGCATATCCCTCCCCTCTGCCTGTGATACCATCACCCTACATGGGTAATGCAATCATCACAGGCAGACGAATACACAATGTCTTCTGTCCTGGAGACAATTGAGGAGTCATTCAATTATCTCTCAGGACAAAGGGAAATTGCCAATACACATGTGGGCAGGGCCGGGCCGACACAGAGGCTGGGGAGGCTCCAGCCTCAGGGCGCTCCAGCGTCAGGGCGCAGGCCAGCTCCCCAGCCTCTGGGCGGCAGGCAGGCCACTGACCTAGGGTTGACAAGGCTTTCTCAGACCCGGGCAGATGATTATTAATGCAGATGGCAGTGGCAGAGAGAGAGAGCTGGTGGCCACAGGCGCAGGGACACATCGGGACCCGGCTGCTGCGATCAGCTGCTGTGTGAGCCTGCCCTGTGAAAGAACTTTCTCTCTCTCTCTGTCTGCTCTGTCATCGATGTTTCCTGGATGGATGGCCGTGCTGCTGCTCCCCCAGACTCCTCCCCTCCCTCTCTCAATCAATCTCTGTGTAGTGTGTAGCAGAGCAGTGGTGACATCATTTCCTGCTGCTCTCACACTAGCCGACAGGACTCAGTCAGCAGGTCTGATAACATGAAGGTGATAAATCCCTCAGTGGCTCAGCCTCAGCCAAGGAGAGAGAGGAGAGGACTGGAGGTATGTGTGACTGACTGTCACTCTCTCAGTCAGAGGCTCAGCCTCAGCCAAGGAGAGAGAGGAGAGGACTGGAGGTATGTGAGACTGACTGTCACTCTCTCAGTCAGAGGCTCAGCCTCAGCATTGATGTACTGTTACTGTCTGACACAATGCACTGACAGGGCTTCAAAACTAGTAGTTCACTCACCCCCCATTTGATCATTTTTTTCACTAGCTGTCAGCTGACATTAGCTATTTGCTAATGTCAGCTGAATTTATCCATATGCCCCTTACCTGTTCTATTTAATAAAATTCATACTTTTATATTATGCTAAGGCCCCTTTCACGCCGCCGGATCCGTCACAACGCAAGAGAACTGAAAGCATTTGAAGATGGATCAGTCTTCAAAATGCTTTCAGTGTTACCATGGCAGCCAGGACTGGTTGCCATGGTAAAGTGTAGTGGGGAGCGGGAGAATTATACTTACAGTCCGTGCGGCTCCGGGCGCTCCAGAATGATGTCAGAGCACCCCATGCGCATGGATCACGTGATCCATGTGCGTGGGACGCTCTGGCGTCATTCTGAGCGCCCAGAGCCGCACGGGCGGTAAGTATAATTCTCCCCGCTCCCACTACACTTTACCATGGCAACCAGGACTTAGCATCCTGGCTGCCATGGTAACCATTCAGAAAAAAGCTAAACGTCAGATGATGCAAGTAATAAAGAGCCCCTGATGAGGACCACCCTCCTTATACAGACTTTACAGTTGTCTTTGTGGAGGCTCCTTGGTGTCTATATATTGGTTTTTAAGGTGTTTCACATGCTGAGTGGTTCACCAGTAGCAGCCAATCATTTTATGAGCTGGAATCTAGGAGATCTGCTTGTTGTCAGGAGATCTACTCCACACTTGTCCAGAGTGGACAGCCCCTTAAAGTACGGCTCTGTAGGAGAAACTTGTATGGACCAGCGCTGTGCGTCGATGGGCGTGGCTGGCCTGTTCGGGTTTGGCTCGAAGAAAAGGTGGCAACCCTACACTGACCACATCTGCGGAGCGCACGGCAGCTTCACTGTTCCCAGCATAGGCAGACCTGGATCACATGTGGAATATGCAGGTTGATGCTACGGTTGCAGGACATACTCATAACATGGAACACACGTGTAGGGTCCCTAAATGCGCCCTGTGGTAAGCTGTACATTGTCACTGATACTGTCCCTTTTCAGGACGAGTGCCCTGTGGTGAGGCTGCTACTATCAATTAGTATCAGGGACAGTGTACAGGGACTGTACACAGTCAGGTCACATGTGCGCCCTCTGGAGACCAGGAGCAGCGCGGGCAGCAGCAGGCAGCAGCACAGCACTGTGTCACGACCCAGCCCAGGCCCCAGCAGGGATAGAGCGTGAGAGTCTGCCCTGAAGTGAAGTAAGATAGTTTTTAAATAAAGAATATTCTTTTCCGTCTGATGGGGTTCTGGATGAGGTAAAATTACAAGGCAACGCCCGGGAGCGACTTGGGCAGCTCAGCCTCTGTTGGTGGTGGGCCTTGTCCCAGCCCTGCATGTGGGGACAATAGGACAGACATCACTATTCAATACACAATGTCCCACCCTTTACAATACACACAGACATTTCAGAGACAAGACTCCATTATGCACATGGGGACACAGAACAAGCATTACTGTTAAAATACACCAGGTAAGACACATTACATTAAAACTATACATTTAACATATCCCCAGATAGCTCAGGTCTGAGCGCACATTATTAAGTGAATGGCGCTCAGACCACACGAATACAGTTTAATCGCCATGGAGCCAAAGTCTTTACAGTCAGTTTCATACGAATGGGCTCCATGGGATTCCTATCTGGGGTATAACACATTCAACCAAAACTACCGAACCCCAGGCAGAAAAGCACGAATGAAGCTTTTCTGCAGGTAAAAAAGATGTCTTTTAACAGGGGGCCATAGTCCAAAGGCAGCAGGCGAGCAACCAGGTTTCTCCAATGCAATGTGGCGAGATTGGTCTCGTCACATATATTATATACAGGAGATGCCCAGGTTATATCAGCGTGCTCCATATCACTATAAACAAGAAGATGTATAACTTATACCAGCTGTACATATATAATTATATACAGGAGATACCCAGGTTATACCAGCATGGTCTATATCACTATATACAAGAAGATGTATAACTTATACCAGCTGTACATATATAATTATATACAGGAGATGCCCAGGTTATACCAGCATGGTCCATATCACTATATACAAGAAGATGTATAACTTATACCAGCTGTACATATATAATTATATACAGGAGATACCCAGGTTATACCAGCATGCTCCATATCACTATATACAAGAAGATGTATAACTTATACCAGCTGTACATATATAATTATATACAGGAGATACCCAGGTTATACCAGCATGGTCCATATCACTATATACAAGAAGATGTATAACTTATACCAGCTGTACATATATAATTATATACAGGAGATACCCAGGTTATACCAGCATGGTCCATATCACTATATACAAGAAGATGTATAACTTATACCAGCTGTACATATATATTATATACAGGAGATGCCCAGGTTATACCAGCATGCTCCATATCACTATATACAAGAAGATGTATAACTTATACCAGCTGTACATATATATTATATACAGGAGATGCCCAGGTTATACCAGCATGCTCCATATCACTATATACAAGAAGATGTATAACTTATTCCAGCTGTACATATATAATTATATACAGGAGATACCCAGGTTATACCAGCATGGTTCATATCACTATATACAGAAGATGTATAACTTATACCAGCTGTACATATATAATTATATACAGGAGATGCCCAGGTTATACCAGCATGGTCCATATCACTATATACAGGAAGATGTATAACTTATACCAGCTGTACATATATAATTATATACAGGAGATGCCCTGGTTATACCAGAATGCTCCATATCACTATATACAAGAAGATGTATAACTTAATGATTTTCCTAGTCTACGACGTAAAGTCATAGTTTTATTAAGACACAGAGGCGAGTATTGCTTCTCTTCCTTTACTGATCACCAAATAGCAGCAAGGAGAAAACATAAAAATGCAAATGGTCACCATAGTAACCCCAATATCCCACCCCCACAGCCCCTATATTAGGCTGCTCCATAGGTGGGACTTCCTCTTTCTCTGCGAACCAGTCCATAAGCCTATAACCGGAAGCTGAAACGTCGGGCCAAACCGGGACGCCCACAGCACGTCAGGAACCAAGGACTCCAACGAAGATCAACCGGAGAACAAGTATCCAACTGGAAACATCCTAAGGAATGGTCCAGTAGGAATAGTAACTGGAACCGCTCAACAGCACCAACATGGCAACCGCGGAAACTGGAACAGGAACACCGCCCAGATCAGGAAAGTGCAGAGCTGTCAAACTCATCCTAAAAGAAAATAAGAGAGGCAAATGCCCAGTAAATAAAAAGCCGGTAAACCGAGGTACAGGTCACACTGGACACCAGTGACTAGAATTAATCATAGAAGACAGGCATATAAATAAGCATAATAAGCATGCAATATCAAAATCCCCACAGAAACAGAGATAAATATGAAAAAACATATGAACAACAAGTAGAACCAGCCATAACCCACAAGCAAAAATAAATCCCAGGCAGGGAGGGCAGGGAGGGCAATACTGCGCCTCTGTGTCTTAATAAAACTATGACTTTACGTCGTAGACTAGGAAAAATCATTAAGTTTTACATCAGACACAGAGGCTTCATATTGCTAGTTCAAAGCTGGTTAACCAAGGAATCGAACAAATGAGGAGGAGGACGGAAATAATACTCACGAAAAGTGGTGGCACTCGACCAGTCCGCCAACCGCAGGATGTCCTCTAAGCGGGCGCCCGAAACCGCTAAAGAAGTTGACGCTGCACCGCGCGCCGAATGAGCCGTAAAACGGAAGTGTCTACACCCGCCAAAGACATAACCCACTTCAGCCAGCGGGCTAAGGTGGGACTAGAGACAGGTCCGAACGGGTGCCGAATAGAGAGGAACAACTGGGAGCACGGACGGGGACCGATAGAACGAGTCCTGGCCTCGTATTCTCTCAAACAAGCAACCGGACACAAGGCCGGGAAGGCGGAAAACTGGGGTAGGATACGACCCGGATGTTGGTCTTCGTGCGACGTGAGATATTGAGCGTCACGTCTTCAGGAGTAAAAGACCTGCGTCATGGTCCAGAGCCCGAACATCCGACACCCTCTTGCAAGAGATCAGGCAAAGGGTGACCAGCAGCCGAGAGTTGACGTAAAGAAAGATCAGAATTGGCCGGCCAAGAAGATAAAAAGGTCAGCACCAAGGAGACATCCCAAGTGGAAGAAAACGCGGCCGAGGAGGCCGCGCAGGCAGGAGCCACGGAGGAGGCGGGAAACAGAAGGATGTTGACCCGCGGGACACCATCAAACCCCTGATGCGTAGAGGAGATAGCTGAACGAAACAAATTGATCGTCCTGAAAGCCTTTCCCTCCTCGAAAAGGGAGGTGAGAAACTGAAGCAGGTGGGCTACAGGAGCTGAAACGGGATCCAGGTCCCATTCCAGGCACCAGCCAGCCCAAGTTCGCCAGGCCGCCCGATAAGATTTTCGGGTGCCGGGAGCCCAGGCATTTTCAGGAGGCGCCTAGTTGCCTCCGAAACTCCATCGACCGCTCCTGGCGTCCTGAGATCCGGCAGGCCAGCAATCGCAGGGATCCGTCCAGTAGCAGGGGTGTGGAGTTCCCTGAGGGGCACCGCAGGAGAGAGATCGGATTCGGCAGAAGAAGGGAATGTCCACCAAGAGCTCCATCAGAGACGGGTACCACACCTGAGAGTCCCAGAATGGGACTATCGCCACCAACTCCGCCCGATGGCGACGAACCTGGAGGAGCATCCGAGGGATCATCAGGAACGGGGAAATGCATAGAGAAGGCCGACGGACCAATCCTGCAGAACGCGTCCACCGCTAATGCCTCCGGATCCGGGCGCCAGCTGTAAGCGAGGAAGGTGTGAGTTGAGCCGGGAGGCGAACAAGTCCACGGAGAAGGGTCCCCACCTGGCCTCGACCACGGCGAAACAGCTGGGTCCAACTGCCAATCGCTGCCGTCCGTCAGGTGGCGCGAACTCCAGTCCGCCTGCACGTTGTGTAGACCCGGTAAATATTCGGCCTGAACCATGATGTCTCTGGAAGGCAGTACGACCAAAAGTCCTTCGCCAGGGCAGCTAGGGTAGCCGATTGGGTCCCGTAATCGGTTGACGTATCGAACCGCAGAAATATTGTCCATCCGAGAGGCGGATACATGCGTTCGCTACTCCATTGGTAAAACTCCGGACGGCTAAGGAGCCGGCCAGGAGTTCAAGGCGTTTATATGTAGGCCTGCCTCCACGGCCGACCAAGGTCCTCCGGTGGAGACACCGTTGCAATGTGCCCCCACCCATGGAGGCTCGCATCCGATTCGATGTTTAGTTCCGGTTGGAAGCCAAAGATCGCCCTGCCATTCCAGGCCTCCAAGTTGGCGATCCACTAGCGAATCTCCTCCCGGGCGTCGAGTCCAACTCCACCATATCTGCAAAGGAAGCACCGGAGCGAAGGTGCGCAATTTTGAGGCGTTGCAGGGCCCGGTAATGCAACGGCGCCGGGAACACCGCCTGGATGGATGAAGCCAGCAAACCAATGATGCGGGCCAGGTGTCGGAGAGATAAGCGAGTGCTGGTCAATGCATGCCGCAGTTCCTTGCGAATGGATCGCAACTTGTCCCCTGGAAGGCTGAGGGATTCAGCGACAGAGTCCACTGTGAAGCCCAGGAAGTCCATCCTCTGGGAGGGAGTGAGACAGGATTTCTCCCTGTTGAGGAGGAAGCCGAGCGACTCCAGGAGATTCGCCGTCCACCCGAGGTGTTCGAGTAATGTCGACCTGGATTGATGCATCAGGAGAATGTCGTCCAGATACACTATTAGGCGGACTCCGCGACTCCTCAACCAGGACATGACCGGGCGTAGAAGCTTGGTGAAACACCAAGGGGCCGGCGACAATCCGAATGGCAGGCACGTGAATCTCCAGACCTCGTCTTTCCAAAGGAAACGGAGGAGATCCCGTGAGGGAGGTGCAACGGGGACCGTCAGGTACGCGTCCTTCAAATCCAGCTTCACCAGCCAGTCCCCCGGTGTGAGAAGGTCCCGAAGCAAATGGATCCCCTCCATTTTGAAATGCCGATACCGCACGATTCTGTTCAGTGCACGGAGGTTGATCACGGGGCGCATCTGACCCCCTTTCTTCTGGACTAGAAATATGTTGCTTATTACACCCCCTGTGCGGCCGGGAGATTTCTCTATAGCCCGCTTGAGGCGGAGGGCGGAGAGCTCCTCGTCCACCAGGGCAGAGTCCGCACCCCACCGAGGGGTGGTCGGAGGGAGATGTAGCGAGTGAGGGGAATTCGTGAGCTCTATGGAGAAACCCCTGACTGTTGACAGGACCCATGGGTCTGACGTAATTAGTTCCCAGGCGGGGAAAAAATGACGAAGCCTGCCCCCTACATAACTGACTGAAGAATCCCCAACAGGGGTCAGACTTACCGGAGGATTTGCCAGAGGCTGTGTTTCCTCGGAAGGAGCGGGAGCGCCACTGTCCACCCCTGGACGGGAAAAAAGGCGGAGGTGTCCGCTGGTCTTGAAAGGACGACCGCTGGGAGTAGGAGCCTCGAGATACACCCCTGGCCCGGGTGTTGGATCGGCCGGACAGGCGGCCCCTGTTGCTGCCGGCCCTGTGAGACCCGGCCCTGGAAAACCCTGCGCATAGTGGACTGGGCTTTGTCCAGGGCGGAAAATGTGCCTACTGAAACGGCTGAGATCTTTTATAAAGAATCCCCGAATAAAGAACCTTCCGCATCACTACCAGTCTCGGTGAGTGCGAGGTTCACCAATTTAGGATCAATCTTAAGGAGTATGGCTTTGCGCCTCTCCACAGAAAGGGCCGCATTCGTGCCCCGGCGATGCAAATCGCCCGCTGAACCCAGCCTGTAAGCTCGTCGGGATCAATTTGGGAACCTCCCTGTCTGGCGGATTCCGCCAACTCCATGATTTTAGCCAGAGGGCCAAAAATGTCCAGGAGCTTATCCTGGCAGCCTCTCAGGGCTGAGTCTAACCCCTTGCGGGCATTCCATCCAGTCTTAGACAAGAACTGGGTCATTTTAGGGTCTACGACAGGAGTGTCGCAGACTTTGTGAGGTACAATGGGTCTGGGGCATTCCGCCCGCAGCTTACTGCGCGCCTCTTTAGACAGCGGGCGACGGACCCAGTGTTCTAAATAATTGCTGACCTGAGAGTCAGGGAGCCACTCCGCCGATCTAGGATGGTGGAGGGCCTCAGGATCAAACATAGGGACCCCAGAAGAATCTAGCAGTGAGGATGGAATATTATCGGCGGAGGTCGAGGAGGATTCCCTAGCTACAGGAGCGGTAGGGGTAATGATGACAGGGTCAGACATTAGAGCAGTGTCATCCTCCTCGGATTGGTTACTGGCCTCCGCCAGGATCTCTGGGTCAGAACCGATGCCCGAATCGGATTCAGAATCAGCCTGCGCTCTAGCGCATTTCCACACCCTCGCACGATCAGCCTGGCGGGGACAGGCTCTTTTACGCGACCTCAGCGCGTCGTCTTTGGTGGACTCCAACACACCAGTCATGGACTCCTGTCCAACAGGAGGATCAGCAGCATCAGAATGCTGGGCCCAATCAGAGGGGGGAGGTCTGGCCCCAACTAAGGGGTGTGCAGACAGGGCCTGGGAAATAGTCTGAGATATTACCGAAGACATGGACCCCATTGCCTGTAAAATGGCATTAGATAATGAGCGCTGAATGGCCAAAGCCTGAGAATCAGCGTCAGCGGGTCTAACATCACCAGGGAGGGGGGAGGGGGCGGCATGGGCAGAAGTAGGGTCCATAATGTAAACGCAATATATGGCCGCTAAATATTGAAAAAAACTATGAGGGACAGATGGAGCAGTAACTGAGCAGCGAGGGGTTAATCACCCCAGGAGCACGGAGCAGAGAGCAGGCACCGGCAGCAAGGCACGCAGGAGACCAGGGAGTCCGAGATCTCGCGAGATCGGGATCCAAGATGGCCGCCAAATCTCGCGAGATCTCGCTGCGGCCAGAGGAAAGCGCGCGAACGCGGGGAAGGGAGCGCGCTGAAGAGGGGGTAAGTAAAATGGCGGAGACACCAAGAGGGAGCGGAGACAAGCTAGAATGCCGCAAGCGCAGAGATAAACAAAGACGGCGCGGCCACAATAGCAGGTGCAGACCGGCCGAAACAGGGCAGAAAAGATAAACCTAAGGGAGAAGGAGGAAAAGAGGGGGGGGAAACCCCCAGAAGGAATAAGCACCGCAAGCGGTGACAGGGAAACAAGGCAGTGAAAGCAGGGAAAACCAAAGGGGAAAAAACCGGAGTAAAAGAAAACCAGAATTTAGGAGAAAACTCTAATAAAGCACAAAAACTGCACAGAAAAACCAAAACTGTGTGACTTATCTGGTGAGCAGCAAGAAAGAGGAAGTCCCACCTATGGAGCAGCCTAATATAGGGGCTGTGGGGGTGGGATATTGGGGTTACTATGGTGACCATTTGCATTTTTATGTTTTCTCCTTGCTGCTATTTGGTGATCAGTAAAGGAAGAGAAGCAATATGAAGCCTCTGTGTCTGATGTAAAACTTATACCAGCTGTACATATATAATTATACACAGGAGATGCCCAGGTTATACCAGCATGCTCCATATCACTATATACAAGAAGATGTATAACTTATACCAGCTGTACATATATAATTATATACAGGAGATGCCCAGGTTATACCAGCATGGTCCATATCACTATATACAAGAAGATGTATAACTTATACCAGCTGTACATATATATTATATACAGGAGATGCCCAGGTTATACCAGCATGCTCCATATCACTATATACAAGAAGATGTATAACTTATACCAGCTGTACATATATAATTATATACAGGAGATACCCAGGTTATACCAGCATGGTCCATATCACTATATACAGGAAGATGTATAACTTATACCAGCTGTACATATATAATTATATACAGGAGATGCCCAGGTTATACCAGCATGCTCCATATCACTATATACAAGAAGATGTATAACATATACCAGCTGTACATATATAATTATATACAGGAGATACCCAGGTTATACCAGCATGGTCCATATCACTATATACAGGAAGATGTATAACTTATACCAGCTGTACATATATAATTATATACAGGAGATGCCCAGGTTATACCAGCATGGTCCATATCACTATATACAAGAAGATGTATAACTTATACCAGCTGTACATATATAATTATATACAGGAGATACCCAGGTTATACCAGCATGCTCCATATCACTATATACAAGAAGATGTATAACTTATACCAGCTGTACATATATAATTATATACAGGAGATGCCCAGGTTATACCAGCATGCTCCATATCACTATATACAAGAAGATGTATAACTTATACCAGCTGTACATATATAATTATATACAGGAGATGCCCAGGTTATACCAGCATGGTCCATATCACTATATACAAGAAGATGTATAACTTATACCAGCTGTACATATATAATTATATACAGGAGATGCCCAGGTTATACCAGCATGCTCCATATCACTATATACAAGAAGATGTATAACATATACCAGCTGTACATATATAATTATATACAGGAGATACCCAGGTTATACCAGCATGCTCCATATCACTATATACAGGAAGATGTATAACTTATACCAGCTGTACATATATAATTATATACAGGAGATACCCAGGTTATACCAGCATGGTCCATATCACTATATACAAGAAGATGTATAACTTATACCAGCTGTACATATATAATTATATACAGGAGATACCCAGGTTATACCAGCATGGTCCATATCACTATATACAAGAAGATGTATAACTTATACCAGCTGTACATATATATTATATACAGGAGATGCCCAGGTTATACCAGCATGCTCCATATCACTATATACAAGAAGATGTATAACTTATACCAGCTGTACATATATAATTATATACAGGAGATGCCCAGGTTATACCAGCATTGGAACATGCTTTTCCTGGGAATCATCTGGGATTTGAGCTCTGTCTCCAGGGCACAAGGTCACTGGTTGATTAGCTCAGTTTCTGGGGCTCCTGCACTTTTTTGTGGATGCAGATACTGTTGGCAGCACTTACAGGGACAACATTAGTTCTCTCCTCTGCCATTTGTATTTTTTTTGTGATGCAAACAATCTGATCGTTCTCCAGGAGCCAGAATAGGCCAGGCGTGTATGACTTTAAAGTGGGCAAAGCATGGTGCAATACAGAGATGAGCGAATTTGTCAAAAATTCGATTTGGCCGGTCCGCCGAATTCTCTGAAAAGATTTGATTCGATCCGAATTTGTTCATGGCGAACCATGTTAAAAAACAGCTATTTCCTGGCTGCAGAAAGCCTTTCAGTAACATAGGGAGTTTGCTGGGGTAGTGAAACAATACTGTGAGTCCGTATGACATGCAGATGCACTTCACTTATTTGGGCAATTACGGGGCCAAAACTGACCAAATAACTCAAGTGTGAACTCAGCCTTACAGGTCGATGTTAGCGCCAGGTATAGAGAACCGTGCAGAAGCCTATTATAGCGTAAGAGAGCGCACTTCTTTTACACCGTCATCAGCTGATTCCACATAGATGTCTACAAAACATGTTCTATTAAACGCTTATACAATTGCGATCGGCTACATCATCATCATCCTCTACTGTCTACACGTCACTGATGTCCTCCTCAACGGTCTCTGGGTCAGGACGCTCGCAACACCCGTTCCCACGCCACTCTCATCATTACTACTTGCCTGCTTACCGGAGGAAGCGGTGGATGTCTCCTCCAGATCTTGGCTGGGCAGTATCTGCTGACTGTCCTCTAGTAGCTCGTCCTCGCTGTATAATGGAGCTGAGCCCACAGCATACAATACTTCTCTGGCTGAGGGAACAGAAAAGGACAGAGGCAGGTCGAGGACAGGTGAGGGCACAGGGCCTGCTCCCGGGCCATGCCAACTAAGGGTTGTGTCTGACAAACCCACCGACTCTTGGCTGGGGGTGTCTGATGTCAATTGTGATAAAGTCGAAGATCGAGTCGACCATTCAAGAACCGCTGGGTTGCTGGTTAAGACACGACCGTTAGCTGACACTGGGAGCTCAGGCCTCTCACTGCGACTCCTGCTGCCACGACCCCTTACTCTGCTGCGACCTGTGCCTGCGCTAGAAACATTTAGGCCTCTGCCACTCCCCTGTGCAGGGCCTGGCACTTCTCAGTCTGACATATAGATCAAATAATACACGCCAAAAAAGGCTATCATTTTGTCACTTCACCATACAACAGGAAATAATACTTTTTCCCCCCCTAATACATGCTTTAGAAGATATAACTGCACCGCACAAGGGCTAATAAGACATAGAAATATTTCCTTGTAATAAACCCTTTTAATGGCGGTATCACAGAGCACTCGCACCCCAATAACAAGAACGGTTTGCTGGAATTACAGAGCTATTATCTATTGCAAACCTGAAAGCAGCAGTAAAATGGCGATTTGTATCTGCAGTCAGTGCAGCAAGGTGTAATAGGATTGTTCCTATTACCCAGGCTGTACACTCCCCTATTGGATCCTGTTCTACATAAATGCTGTGGAATCAGTCCTCCCTATCCTTTCCCTACACTTCTAATGCTCTTTCCCTGAACTTCTATTCAGCAAAATAAAAGTTTCCAAGTCTTTCCTAGCACTGTCCCTAGCGCCTGCTGACGTCTCTCCCTGCACTAAGTACACTGGAAAATGGCAGAATCTAAGATGGCTGAGGCCGATTATAGGGCTGTAACATCACAGGCTTGGCTGGCTGCTGATTGGCTGCTCCATGTCCTAACATGTGCAGCAGCCATTTTAGGAAAAAATGCAATTCTTTACCATGAAGCGCGAGGAAATTCGGATTCGGTGCAAATTGAATTTTTCCTGAAATTCGGATCGAATTACACTTCGTCAACTTTAATTCGCTCATCTCTAGTGCAATATATAAAAGGGGGCACAGAGAAAGAGGCGCCATCTAATGGTGGCACAGAGCATGAGGCACTATATAAAAGAGGGCACAGGCTAGAGACAATATCAAAGGGTGCACAGCACAAAAGGCACTACATAAAGTGGGCACAAAGCATGGAGCACTATATAAAAGGGGGCACAGAGCAAGAAGCACTATCTTAAGAGGAGGACAGAGCTAGTGGCACTATATAAAGGGGACACAGAGCAAAAGGCACTATATAAAGGGGGCACAGAACATGGCAATATGTAGGGGGGGACACATATGGGTTTACCAGCGTGTGTGGCACTATCTATAGGGGGCATCAAGCATGTGGCATCATATACATAGGGCATAGAGTGCAGACACTATCAATAGGGGACACTGAGTATGTGGCATTACCATTTGGGGCAGTATGAGTGGTACTTTATTTTCAGAATGCAAAATATCTGACATTATTATATTCAGGGGCACAGCGTATGGTGCTATTAAAAAAGGATTTTGGAACTGTGATCGCTACGTGTAACTCGAGGTGGTCTCTTTCATTTTCCAGTAGTGTATATCTTGGACTTTGTTCTGGTGCTGTGTTTGTTTTATGACCTTGGTTCTGTTGCTGTATTTATGTCCTGAGCTTGGTTCTGGTGCTGTATTGATGTCCTGAACTTGGTTCTGGTGCTGTATTTATGTCCTGAGCTTGGTTCTGGTGCTGTATTTATGTTATGCACTTGGTTCCGGTACTGTATTTATGTTCTGAGCTTTGTTCTGGTGCTGTATGGATGTCCTGGGCTTGGTTCTGGTGCTGTATTTATGTTATGCACTTGGTTCTGGTACTGTATTTATGTTCTGAGCTTTGTTCTGGTGCTGTATTGATGTCCTGAGCTTGGTTCTGGTGCTGTATTTATGTTATGCATTTGGTTCTGGTGCTGTATTTATGTCCTGATCTTGATTCTGGTGCTGTATTAAAGTCCTGAGCTTGGTTCTGGTGCTGTATTTATGTCCTGAGCTTGGTTCTGGTGCTGTATTGATGTCCTGATCTTGGTTCTGGTGCTGTATTGATGTCCTGAGCTTGGTTCTGGTGCTGTATTTATGTCCTGAGCTTGGTTCTGGTGCAGTATTAATGTCCTGAGCTTGATTCTGGTGCTGTATTGATGTCCTGAGCTTGGTTCTGGTGCTGTATTTATGTCCTGAGCTTGGTTCTGGTGCTGTATTGATGTCCTGAGCTTGGTTCTGGTGCTGTATTGATGTCCTGATCTTGGTTCTGGTGCTGTATTGATGTTCTGATCTTGGTTCTGGTGCTGTATTTATGTTATGCACTTGGTTCCGGTTCTGTATTTACACTTTGTGCACAATTATTAGACAAGTGAGTATTTTGACCATATCATCATTTTTATGCATATTTTCCATCTCCAAGCTGTATAAAAGTGAATGCTTATTGGACTGAAGCATCAGGTGATGTGTATTTGTGTAATGAGGGAGAATGTTGCCATAGGAGATTAAGTCCCTATCTCAGGGTGTGCATAGTTATTAAGCAGCTTATTTTCCTCAAAATGGGCCAAAAAGGAATGCAGAAAGACTCATGAAACTGCTAAGATATTGGGAAGTGATCACAGAACCAGCAAACATTTTGTTGCAAATAGTCAACAGGGTCACAAGAAAAGTGTTGAGAAAAAAAATACAAATGTGAAGCAACGAGGAAAGCATTATCCTCCAGGGCCGTCTTATTCCAGAACTGCAACCCTCCATGAGAGCCCAGAAGTACAAGGCGTCCAGTGCTCAAGACATGGCCAAGGTAAGAAAGACTGAAACCTGACCCCCACTCAACAAGATGTCAAGACTGTGCCAAGGAATATCTGAAGACAGATTTTTCAAAGGTTTTATGGACTAATGAGATGAGAGTGACTCTTGATGGACCAGATGGATGGGCCCGGGGCTGGATCAGTAATGGGAAGAGAGCTCCACTTCCAGTAAGGTGGAGGTGGGTACTGCCATGGGCTGGTATCATTAAAGATGAGCTAGTTGGACCTATCCATGTGAAAGATGGGCTCAAAACTCAACTTCTAAACCTCCTGCCAGTTTTTAGGAGACACTTTCTTCAAACAGTGGTCCAGGACAATGCTCCATTGCATGTATCGAATTTCTCCACCGCATGGCTAGCCAGTAATGGCCTTCAAGATAAAAGAATCATGACACGGCCCATGGGCGTAACTATAGGGGGTGCAGAGGTAGCAGTCGCTACCGGGCCCAGGAGCCTGAGGGGGCCCAAAGACCCTTGTGCCGCATAAGAAAACACACAAAGCACTGAGGGAAGGGGGCCCAAGCTGAACTCTTGCACCGGGGCCCATAAGCCGTTAGCTACGCCCCTGACACGGCCTCTTCCTCACCAGAACTAAACCCTATTTAGAACTTGAGGGCCCTTCTTAAATGGGAGATTTATGGTGAAGGAAAACAGTCCACCTCTCTGAACAGTGTCTGGGAGGCTGTGGTCACTGCACAACAGATGAAGAAACTGACTCCATAGATGGAAGGCTTAGGACTGTTAATGAAGGAGGGGGGAGGGGGGTCTATATTGGTCACAGATTTTTATTTTTTTTGAAATGTCAGAAATGTTAATTTGTACACTTTGAGCTTGTTTATTATTCTCACTTTACCAGATGGGAAATGTTCCCTTTTTAATTTAGTTACATAATAATTCTGCACACACACACATTCTCCTTAGGGTACTTTCACACACCTGTCGGATTTGGAAATCCGTATGCGAACGGATAGCATTTGTTTCCGGATCCGGATCCGTCTAACAAATGCATTGCAATACCGGATCCATCTCTCCAGTGTCATCCGGAAAAGCGGATCTGGTATTTATTTTTTTCACAGATTTAAAGTTCTGCACATGCGCAGACCGGGAAACTGGATCCGTTCTTCTGGAACACTTAGTACCGGATTCGGAATTAATACATTTCAATGGAAATTAATGCCGGATCCGGCATTCGGCAAAATGTTCCCGAATTTTGGCTGGATAAAATACCGCAGCATGCTGCGGTACTTTCTCTGGCCAAATACCGTAATAGTGACTGAACTGAAGACATCCTGATGCATCCTGAACAGAATGCTCTCCATTCAGAATGCATTAGGATAAAACTAAAGCGTTATTTTTCCGGTATTGAGCCCCTGTGACAGAACTCAATACCGGAAAACTTTAACGCTAGTGTGAAAGTAGCCTTAGAAAGCTAGAACCTTGCTTTTATTTTCTTAAAGGGGTTTTCCAGGATTTTAATATTGATGTCCCATGCTTCTTGCTATACACATGACTACTACAGAGCCGTCCATAGAAGTGAATGGGAGGCTGCTACAGTATGTCAAGGGCGAGCAGGTATACAATGAAGGGAAGGCAGCGCTTGCACGAGCGCAGCTTTCTCTTCAAACAGCTGATTGGCAGGAATACCATATGTCGGATAGGTCATCAATGTCATCAATATTAAAATCCCAGGAAACCCCTTTAAATATTCAGGTTTGAGGTTTATTTTGGATTGACCAGCAGCACTGTTTTTCACTAATAAATATATTCCTCAAAAATACAACTTGCCTAATAATTGTGCACACAATGTATGCTATGAGGTTGGGTCTCTATTTATGTTATAAGCTTGGTTCTGGTGCTGATTTTCTTGTATTATGCTTAGTTACGCTGTTTGTATATATGTACTGAACCTGGTTCTGATGCCCTCCTTATGTGCTGAGCTTGGTTCTGGTGCTGTAGTTTTGTATCATGCTTGGTTGTAGTCTTGTATATATGTAGTTAGCCTGGTTCTGGGCTGTATTTATGTAATGAGCTTGGTTCTGGTGCTGTATGTTTCAAATTATGCTTGGTTCTAGTGTTTTATATATGTACTGAACCTTGTTCTGGTTCTGTATTTATGTAATGAGCTTGGTTTTGGGTCTGTATTTTTGTCATGCTTGGTTTAGTGTTGTATATATGTACTGAACCTGGTTTTGGGTCTGTATTTTTTGTGTCATGCTTGGTTTAGTGTTGTATATATGTTCTGAACCTGGTTCTTCTGCTGTGTTTTTTGTGTCATGCTTGGTCATAGTGCTGTATATATGTTCTGAACCTGGTTCTTCTGCTGTGTTTTTTGTGTCATGCTTGGTCATAGTGCTGTATATATGTACTGAACCTGGTTCTTCTGCTGTGTTTTTTGTGTCATGCTTCATAGTGCTGTATATGTACTGAACCTGGTTTTGTGTTTTTTGTGTCATGCTTGGTCATAGTGCTGTATATATGTACTGAACCTGGTTCTTCTGCTGTGTTTTTTGTGTCATGCTTGGTCATAGTGCTGTATATATGTTCTGAACCTGGTTCTTCTGCTGTGTTTTTTGTGTCATGCTTGGTTTAGTGTTGTATATATGTACTGAACCTGGTTCTTCTGCTGTGTTTTTTGTGTCATGCTTGGTCATAGTGCTGTATATATGTTCTGAACCTGGTTCTTCTGCTGTGTTTTTTGTGTCATGTGCTGTGTATATGTTCTGAACCTGGTTTGCTGTGTTTTTGTGTCATGCTTGGTTTAGTGTTGTATATATGTACTGAACCTGGTTTTGGGAGCTGTATTCTTGTGTCATGCTTGGCTTCTGCTGTGCTTTTTTGTGTCATGCTTGGTTTAGTGTTGTATATGTGTACTGAACCTGGTTCTTCGGCTGTGTTTTTGTGCCATGCTTGGTCACTTAGTGCTGTATACCTTATGTTCTGGAACCTGGTTCTTCTGCTGTGTTTTTGTGTCATGCTTGGTCATAGTGCTGTATATATGTACTGAACCTGGTTCTTCTGCTGTGTTTTTTGTGTCATGCTTGGTCATAGTGCTGTATATATGTACTGAACCTGGTTCTTCTGCTGTGTTTTTTGTGTCATGCTTGGTCATAGTGCTGTATATATGTACTGAACCTGGTTCTTCTGCTGTGTTTTTTGTGTCATGCTTGGTCATAGTGCTGTATATATGTTCTGAACCTGGTTCTTCTGCTGTGTTTTTTGTGTTATGCTTGGTTTAGTGCTGTATATATGTACTGAACCTGATTTTGGGGCTGTATTTTCTGTGTCATGCTTGGTTATAGTGTTGTATATATGTTCTGAACCTGGTTCTTCTGCTGCGTTTTTTGTGTCATGCTTGGTCATAGTGCTGTATATATGTACTGAACCTGGTTTTGGGGCTGTATTTTTGTGTCATGCTTGGTCATAGTGCTGTATATATGTTCTGAACCTGGTTCTTCTGCTGTGTTTTTTGTGTCATGCTTGGTTTAGTGCTGTATATATGTTCTGAACATGGTTTTGGGGCTGTATTTTTTGTGTCATGCTTGGTTTAGTGTTGTATATATGTACTGAACATGGTTTTGGGGCTGTGTTTTTTGTGTCATGCTTGGTTTAGTGTTGTATATATGTACTGAACCTGGTTTTGGGGCTGTATTTTTTGTGTCATGCTTGGTTTAGTGTTGTATGTACATACGGAACCTGGTATGCTTGCTGTGGAATTTCTTTAGTAATGCACTTGCCACCTCTTCCTCCTTGTCAGCGCTGACTTACTCCAGGCCTGGACATATACGTCTCTTCTAATAGATGGATTATCCTGTAGGTAGAATAAGAATATCATTTGGTTCCTTTGAAGTCTCCGTCATCTGGTTTCATGTAATATAAGGTTTATTTTAAAAGAGAATCAGCAATTTAGGAGACCACATTTCACAGAAGACCCATCTGTGAGATCTGCCATGTTCTCCTGCCTGACACCGGTCTACAGATGGAAGGAGATGGAATGTCCTAGGATTTCAAAGAGCTTCTTTTCTGGATTTTAATGGACCAGGACACTTTGGCTAAATTAAACAGAGTAAATCTTTGCTCCATTCATCTACTGTCACATTCAGAGCTGCTTCTAAACCATCCTGGTTTCCTGTTTATTATTAGTTCCTGCAGGTTGATGGTCTCTGGATCAGTGGTCCCCAAAGCTACAAATCCTAGCATGTTCTGGCAGACAGAGCTTAGGTTTTTATACAAAGTTGCATGACGGTGGTCTTTAGTGTCAACTACTAATATTAGAATTTTCTTGCAGATTTTACTCTCTGGTGATTATGTGATGCTGTAGACATACAGTAGGCTTTAGTGACACATATGAGCTCTCTACATGTGAACTTTAATACTTACAGGGGCTGTCTAGGTCTTACTTATTGATCATATATCCAATTTTACATTGGTGGGGCTCTAACTCCTGACACCGATCATCTATTTTAAGAAGGTCTGGAACTGGGCACCTGAGCTCCACAGGTCCGTCCAGGGTATAGTGGCCATTCCTGCAGTGCTGCTCCTATTCACTTGCATATGTTCTTATGTTCTTAATTCGGAGGGGGGGTAAGCTGCTGCCAGACACCTCCGGAGGTGGTTTATCTCCTTTGAGAACAAAAGGATGGCAACATTTTCCCCTGACAACTACCAAACAAACACTGGCTAAACATCTAATACACATGAGGTGGTCAGCCCCCTACCACAATCGGTAGGTTAGGCCATCGTTAGTCTAAGGCTCCATTCACACGTCCGCAAAACGGGTCCCCATCTGTCCCATTCATTTCCAGGGGGAACAGAAAAGATGCAGGCAGCACACTATGTGCTATCCGCATCCGCATTACGGATCCGCACTCCCGTTTCCGCAAAAAAAAAAAGAACATGTCCTATTCTTGCCCGCAATTGCAGACAAGATTAGGCATTTTCTATTAAAGTGCCGACGATGTGCGGTCCGAAAATTGCAGAACGCACATTGCTGGTGTCCGTGTTTTGTGGATCCGCAAAACTCTTACGGACGCGTGAATGGACCCTAATAGAAACATAGAATGTGTCGGCAGATAAGAACCATTTGGCCCATCTAGTCTGCCCAATATACTGAATACTATGAATGGCCCCAGGCCCTATCTTATATGAAGGATAGCCTTATGCCTATCCCATGCATGCTTAAACTCCTTCACTGTATTTGCAGCTACCACTTCTGCAGGAAGGCTATTCCATGCGTCCACTACTCTCTCAGTAAATTAATTCTTCCTGATATTACTTTTAAACCTTTGCCCCTCTAATTTAAAACTATGTCCTCTTGTAGCAGTTTTTCTTCTTTTAAATATTCTCTCCTCTTTTACCGTGATGATTCCCTTTATGTATTTAAAGTTTCTATCATATCCCCTCTGTCTCTTCTTACTTCCAAGCTATACATGTTAAGGTCCTTTAACCTTTCCTGGTAAGTTTTGTCCTGCAATCCATGTACTAGTTTAGTAGCTCTTCTCTGAATATCCTTCTGCAGATCTGGTCTCCAGTCCTGCACACAATACTCCCACTGAGGTCTCCCTAGTGCTCTGTAGAGCGGCACGAGCGCCTCCCTCTTTCTACTGTTAGTGCCTCTCCCTATACACCCAAGCATTCTGCTGGCATTACCTGCTGCTCTATGACATTGTCTGCCCACCTTTAGGTCGTCTGATATAATGACCCCTAAATCCCTTTCCTCAGATACTGAGGTTAGTACTGTATCACTGATTTTATATTCTGCTCTCGGGTTTTTACGCCCCAGGTGCATTATCTTGCACTTATCGACATAAAATTTTAGTTGCCAGATTTTTGACCATTCCTCTAGTTTTCCCAAATCCTTTTCCATTTGGTGTATCCCTCCAGGAACATCAACCCTGTTACAGATCTTTGTGTCATCAGCAAAAAGACACACCTTACCTTTGATAGGTATGAACACCCTTAGGGCTCATGCACACAAACGTTGCCTGTTTTGCGGATCCACAAAACATGGATACCGGCCGTGTGCAGAACGTCCGGCCCATAATAGAAGGGTCCTGTCCTTGTCCGTAATGCAGACAAGAATAGGACATGTTCTATATTTTTACGGATGCTACAGAACGGGTGTGCTGCCTTCATCTTTTGCTTCTCCTGTCAAGTGAATGGGTCCGCATCTAACCTGCAAAAAATGCAGATCGGATGCGGACAGAAAATACTCTTTTGTGCTTGAGCCTTCACGAGGCATTTGGGTCACATAAACACAACTTTTTATGCATTTTTTCTAAATTGCGCTTTGATCCACCACGTTTAAAATATTTTTTTCCTTGCTGTCATTGAATGAGGACACTCTTGGTTACCTTTAGAGGCAGTAACCTTGTCCATAGTTTGTCCTGTTCTCAGTTGAGCAGTGGATACAATTGTATCCAGTTTAAACAAAGTATGAGCTAAACAGATTCCAGACTGATACTGATACATTGTAGCAAACCAGCAGAGTCTGGTCTATATCCAGGGTCTTGTATTTTCTCAGCTAAGAGCAGGGCAAGGTTTTGACAGGTTTACTGCCTCTGAATGAGTGCTCTCATTCGCTGACAGTAAGCAGAGATCTTGAAAGTAAGACAAAGAACATTAGAACGTTTTTCATTTTCACAGGGATTAAGTTTGGTGAACCCGTTAAGAGAAGCAAAGTGGCTGCGGGAATGAAACAAGACATTTGGTTTGTGTTTAAGGAAATTATTACACAACGTGAGGAAGGGAAATGTCCTGTAATCAATTAAAGCGACCATAAAAATCACGAGGACAAGGTTCCTAATTAAGGGAGTCACAATATTTCACTATCACATGATGACTGTTCCTGTCTCTGCTACTTACAGATAAATCACTATAATAATATAATGTTCTTAGGACAGGGCGGATGGTGGGGTAGTAGTACATAGCATCTCACTGCTGCCCCCTATGTCTGTACTGTGTTGTGGAGATACAGGCATTGAACAGTAAGTCACCCGTCCAGGGCGCCGGATTCCAGGTCCTATCCAGCTGATGGAGGACCACCTGACCCCAATTGTGGCCAAATATATTAGGGCATGTCCATGGTCCTCTCCTAGGAGACTGCCAAGTCAATGCATCCCATGGACTTCAAAAGAGAGAGACACATGAATGTGTGGACACTACTTCTCCGCATTTCAGTTAGATGGATTTCCAAATGGACCTCTTGGTCGCCCCTAGGTCCCCAAGGTCATAAAGCTTCGTAAATATGGATACTCTAGCTAAAGGAGGCACTCTGCTTATGGAGGCACTCTGGTACTGTTTATGAAGCACTATTAATGGGGGGTTCCCTAGCTGGCACTCTTTGTGGGGGGGATTCTAGCATTGACTTTGAAGTAATGGTAGTGGGGGGCTCTCTAGCTGGCACTATGAGGGCACACAGAGCTCACATGAATGCATGCTCACTTCTCCACCTTTGGTTGGGTCTTCAAATGGCCATTGTGGTGGGTAGTGGTGGACCCCTAACTTTTTTTTATGAGGGAGCTCTTTATGGGGGCACTCTGGCATTGGTTATGAAGTATTATTAGTGAGGGGGGCATTAGGAGGGCACTCAGACCTCACACCTGTGGTCACATCTTGGATTTGCATCCAAATGGCCGTCATGGTGGATGGTGGTGGCCCCCTAGGTCTCCAAGGTGATGAAGAACCATAAATAGGGGCACTCTCTGGCTAGCACAGTGAATGGAGGCTCTTTCTATAAGGGCACTTGGGCAGCACTCTGACAGTATGGAGTACTGACCCCATCTTGTTTTGTCTAGAGGGGTTCTTGAATGGTCATCATGAGTGGTGGCCAAACTTCAAGGTGGTGGAGGATCTAAGTAAGGCGTATGTCCTCTGCATAATCCAGTCCTTTAAAGGGCCATAAAAATGAGAATATACAAGCTGAGCAAGAGGGAAAGGATGGGAGACATCTTGAAGGTTACATGATTATCTGAGGGTCTTTCTTAAGTCCATGGCCGGAGAAACTTTCACTTTTTGGAACAGAAGCCGTAAAGCCCTAGTTAGAGCAATGTAATCTCTTAAACCCGTTTCTGACATAGACTGTTTGGCATTTCCTTGTGACGCTGAGGAGGCCTCAAGACTCTTTTCATTACATTACAGATGTGATTTGTAACACGTGTGTAGAGGACACACATGACTCACTGGACCCAGCAGAGAAGTGGAGAAGTGTTTGACGCGTTTCAAGTCTTGCCAGCACTGTTAACACACTGATTAGATTAAACAGGGGCCTCGTTTGTGTCTATAGATTTTATAATCTCAGATCTTTATCTGCTCCTTCGCTGTCAGAAGAGCTGAACACAGGTCAAAGACATTTATCATGCTCCTCGTTTTTGGATCATCTGCAAAAGTTGGAGAAATATCCCTGTTCTTCTCAGGGGAAAGACCCCAAACAGCAAAAGCCAAATGGAAGTTGACCTGCTGTTCTTGCTTAGGGTACTTTCACACTAGCCTTTTTATAGTCCAGCATTAAGTTCCGTCGTCGGGGCTCAATACCGGAAAAAAAACGCTTCAGTTTTCTCCTAATGCATTTTGAATGTAGAGAAATCCGCTCAGGATGCATCAGGATGTCTTCAGTTCAGTCACTGCACGGTGTTTTGGACGGAGATAGTACCGCAGCATGCTGCAGTTTTATCTCCATCCAAAATGCCAGAACACTTGCCGAAATGCCGGCATTAATTCCCAAAGAAAAGTATTGGTGACGGATCCGGCATTAAAAATGCCACATTGCCGGATCCGTTATTCCGGTCTGCGCATGCGCAGACCTTTAAAAATGTGAAAAAAAATACATAACGGATCCGTTTCTCCGGATGACAAACGGAGAGACAGATCCGTTCTTGCAATGCATTCGTGAGATGGTTCCGCATCCGGATCCGTCTACAAATGCTGTCCGTTTGCATACAGATTGCCGGATCCCTTTGCCGTGTGAACAGGGCCGGCGCTTCCATAAAGGCAAGGAGGGCAATTGCCCCCGGGCCCCCGAGTCCTTAGGGGCCCCCAAGCAGCGCCGGCCCGCAACTAACTTACTACAACTGGATATGGGGCGGGCCGCGCCGCGGCCGCTCTGAGCCCCTCTCTGCCTCTTTAAGAGAGCAGTGGCTGCTGGGGCTCAGAGCGTGCCGCCGTACAGGCACGTCTTCACGGTCTTGACGTCGCCAGAGCCCCGCCCCCAGGAACCAGAAGAAGAAGGAGCGAGCGCAGTGCGCACTGCCCTCGCTCACCGTGGCTGCCGCCTGCTGACTTCTGCGCCTCTGTGGCTCTCAGAGTCTCTGCACCAGTGACCATACACAGGGAAGGAACAAGAGGATGCATATCTGTTCTAGGTAAATTGTGGGGTGTGGAGATGTGCATGTGTAGACTGACTAGTCTGTGCTGGAGTCCTGGAGAAATGAACCATTTGGGGGATATGCATCTGTGCTGGAGGAGAAATGAGCCATGGGGGGGGGGGGGATGTGCAGATGTGCTGGAGAAATGAGCCATGGGGTTGGGGGGGGGGGAGAGATGTGCTGCTGCCACTGGCCCATACAGGGGGAGAAATGTGCCATGGAGGGGGCGGGGAGAAATAATGTGACGCGAAGGGGGTGATTGATGACGTGACACTAAGGGGGGGGCCCTTATTGTTTTTCGCCCCCGGGCCCCATTTCACCTAGAACCGGCCCTGCGTGTGAAAGTAGCCTTACAGTACCAGTAGAACCACCCCCGTTCACTGTTTATAGGAGCACACTGACGAGGTCAGTAGGAAATTAAAGGGAAGCTGTCAGCAGTTTTGACTATGCTAAACTGCTGATTGCACTAGAAAGGGGCTGGGGAGATCATCACAAACACATCTTTTGTGGAGCTTTTATTATAGGGAGTAGTGCAAATATGAAGTTTTATTCAGCAGGTTCTGCTTCTGCAAGTGCCCAGGAGGCAGAGCTTCACTGTAAAGTGCTCTCTGCATTGAGCTGCTTCAAAGCCCCTCCCCTTTGCTCTGAGTAACAGATGTCGCTTCCAACCAGGAGACCACTTTAGGTGTCACTCAGAGGAGAGGAAAAGCAGCTTAATACAGGAAGCAATTCATGTGAAATTTCGCCTCCTGGGCACTTGCAGGAGCTGAATCTGCAGAATAAAACTCCATGTTCACACTACTGCTGATAATTAAAATTCCTAAAAAGCCTGGTGTCGCTTAGAGGAGACGGGCTGTGAAGCAGCTCAATACAAGGAGCAATTCCTGTGATGCCCTGCCTCCAGGGACTCGTAGGAGCTTAATCTGCAGAATAAAACTCCATGTTCACACTACTCCTGATAATGAAAATTCCTCAAAAGCCAGGTGTTACTCAGAGGAGAGGGTCTGTGAAGCAGATCAATACAAGGAGCAATTCCTGTGATGCCCTGCCTCCAGGGACTCGTAGGAGCTTAATCTGCAGAATAAAACTCCATGCGTTATTTATGGGGCACTCTGGCTCTGCTTATAAAGTACCATTAATGGGGGCACTCTCCGCCTAGTACTGGGCACTGTTTATTGGGGCACTCTCACATTGTTAATGGGGTGCCATAGAAGTATTATGGGGTATAGCTAGGATTTAAAGGGCAGACCTTAGGTAAAAAAAAAAAAAACCTTCAGATAAGGCGGTTACTCCTGAAGGGTCACTACTAGGATTTAGTATTTTTTTCTGCATTCTTTGATACGAAGAAGCCTGGATTGGTGCTGGACATCCTTCTCCAAGTCCCATCTGTCACTGTGATGTATGTGCCATTGGCTCTTGACCCTCAGCTCCTTGGATAAATTTTCCTGCTGCCATTTTCAGTGCACCTGGTAAGGATTGGATCAAGATGGGTTGGTCCTTCTCTGATGGTTCGGGAAAGTACATGATTGACTTGGTTCTGATCTTTTAGATGAAGGTCAAACATCATTCTATGCTTCCATCCTCCCTACAACCAATTACTATGTGCCATTTATGTGGCATGTCGACTGACCCGTTTTGACTTGGGTGATGTTAGGTGGCCTTAATCCAGAACTTAACAGGGTTGTCCCACAAAAAAATATTCTACGTCTTTAAAACCAGCTCTTGGATCTGAACACTTTTGTAATTGCATGTAATTAAAAATTCAGTATAGCCACTGAGTTATTCAATAAAATGTATCTGTATAGCGCCACCTGCTGTTTGCTTTCAACTTCATTCTTTGTCTACCTCTGTGGTCGCACATACTCAGTTTCATCCTTCGATTGCCAAAAGCCATATCTTCTGTTGCGAGCTGTGAAGAAAGCTGCAGGGGTGAGGACACACCCACCTGAGCTGTGATATATATAGATAGAGAGAGCTACAGCAGATAGGATACAATCCCTGTGATGTGCTGGGTAAAGAGCTGCTGCAGAAAGGACATCCCCCTGAGCTGTGATAGGGAGAGAGCTGCAATGGAAAGAAAACACCCCCTGTGCTGTGATAGGGTGAGAACTGAAGCAGAAAGGACACCCGCCCAGAGCTGTGATAGAGAGAGAGCTGCAGCAGAAAAGACATGCCCCCTGAGCTGTGATAGGGAGAGAAGCAGAAAGGACACAGACCCTGTGATGTGCTAGGTAGAGAGCTGCTGCAGAAAGGACACTACCCCTGAGCTGTGATTGGTAGAGAGCTGCTGCAGAAAGGACATCCCCCTGAGCTGTGATAGGGAGAGAGCTGCAATCGAAAGGAAACACCCCCTGTGCTGTGATAGGGTGAGAACTGAAGCAGAAAGGACACCTGAGAGCTGCAGGGACCTGAGCTGTGATAGGAGAGCTGCAAGGAAACACCCCCTGTGCTGTGATAGGGTGAGAACTGAAGCAGAAAGGACACCCGCCCAGAGCTGTGATAGAGAGAGAGCTGCAGCAGAAAAGACATGCCCCCCTGAGCTGTGATAGGGAGAGAAGCAGAAAGGACACATACCCTGTGATGAGCTAGGTAGAGAGCTGCTGCAGAAAGGGCACTATCCCTGAGCTGTGATAGGTAGAAAACTGCTGCAGAAAGGACATCCCCCTAAGCTGTAATAGGGAGAGAACTGCAACAGAAAGAGCACTCCCCTGAGCTGTAATAGAGAGAGAGCTGCAGCAGAAAGGAAACACCTCCTGTGCTGTGCTGGGTGAGAACTGAAGCAGAAATGACACACGTCCAGAGCTGTGATAGAGAGAGAGAGCTGCGGCAGAAATGACATGCCCCCTGAGCTGTGATAGGGAGAGAGCTGTAGCAGAAAGAACACACACTCTAAGCTGTGATAGGGAGAGAGCTGCAGATGAAAGGACACGCTCAGTGAGCTGTAATAGGAGAGAGCTGCAGCACTCTAAAACTAGAGGTCCTTTTTGGCCTCAGTCTTGGTGTCTGCCAAGATGTTGTCACTGTGATCATTTATACAAGGCCTATTGGTGATTTGGGTAGATATGGAGTATGCAGGGGCCCCTAATAGTCCTGGAGCCAGTCATGGTGGGAAAACCGTACGTGTGAACGAACCCAAACTGCATTGGGAGATGACTGTCCTGAGGGATAATTATGGATGGCATTCCCCTTTAAATGAATCTGAGTACCATGAGTAATCATCGTTGTAAGAAGCCCAATTTTTGAGTTCCCATGCACACCCCTGGCGCAGCTCCGCACCGTAACAGCTGTCAGCTGGTCCGTGTTCCCTGCGGGACATACATGTGTGCGTCTCAGAGATATTCCCTGTCACAGGCTCATTCCACCAGTTCCACAGTCAAGACCTAAACTTATAACGCTCACGAAAGCTGCGTGATTTACACCTCTCCACTGAAATCCTTGACCTGCGGCAAAGTCCACTGACCCCCTGGAAAGACAGGTCAATGACCCCCATAAATGTGCAACCTTCCAGGAAGGGGCTGAAAACTGAGACCTTGTTTACACAGGGGGAGAAAGAAGGAGCCGCAGGGGCACCCACAGCCGCAGGGGGCACCCACAACTGCAGGGGGCACCCACAACCGCAGGGGGCACCCACAACCGCAGGGGGCACCCAGAGCTGCAATGCCATCATCCTCCAAAAATAGGAGTTGGGTCCCCGAGATCTTCCTGGTATTGGCAAATATTCTTTCATTGATGTATATTAAAAAATTGGCCGCTAACATGCCAGACATGTCATTGGTGGGGGTCCTTGAGCACCTGCATATTATAGACCAACTGATTTCAATGGGGCTACCTATAGGATAGGGGTTAACTGTGAGATTAGTGGGGGTCTGACCTCTGGTGTGCCAATAGATCACGAGAATGGGGGTTCCATACCCCTATATGATGGGAGTGAAAGGTTGAGCATGTGCGCTGCTGCTCCATTCATCTCTATGGGAAGTGGCGGAGAAGGCCACATACAGCGCTCTACTTTCTCCAGCAGACCAATAGACTTTAAATGGATCAGTGTGGGCATGCTCGACCTGCCGCTCCATTCATACTGGGGCATGGGACCCTCATTCTGAAGTGGAGGTCTCAGAGGCTGGACCTGTCCTTATCTGACAGTCCAAGCAATAGGGGATAATAATAATAATAATATTTTTATAGCGCCAACTAGAGGTGAGTGAATTTGCGCTTATAAAATTTGTTCACACTTCGTTTGGTGGTAAAAGCAGAATTGCGCTATGGATTCCGTTACCACAGACCTTAACGCAATTCTATGACGGAATGCCTCTAAAGGCATTCCGTTATTTATTCAGTCAGAATATAACTCTATGGGCTGCATGACGGATCCGTCACGTTTCCGTTATGCAGGAGAGGATTCAGGATCAGGAGAGGGCTCAGGATCAGGAGAGGACTCAGGATCAGGAGAGGACTTGGGATCAGGAGAGGACTCGGGATCAGGAGAGGACTCGGGATCAGGAGAGGGCTCAGGATCAGGATCAGGAGAGGACTCAGGGTCAGGAGAGGGCTCGAGATCAGGAGAGGACTTAGGATCAGGAGAGGACTCAGGATCAGGAGAGGGCTCAGAATCAGGAGAGGGCTCAGAATCAGGAGAGGACTGGGGATCAGGAGAGGACTGGGGATCAGGAGAGGACTCGGGATCAGGAGAGAACTCAGGATCAGGAGAGGACTCGGGATCAGGAGAGGACTCAGGATCAGGAGAGGGCTCGGGATCAGGAGAGAACTCAGGATCAGGAGAGGACTCGGGATCAGGAGAGGACTCAGGATCAGGAGAGGGCTCGGGATCAGGAGAGGACTCGGGATCAGGAGAGGGCTGAGGATCAGGAGAGGACTGGGGATCAGGAGAGGACTCAGGATCAGGAGAGAACTCAGGATCAGGAGAGGACTCTGGATCAGGAGAGGACTGGGGATCAGGAGAGGACTCGGGATCAGGAGAGGACTCAGGATCAGGAGAGGACTCAGGATCAGGAGAGGACTCAGGATCAGGAGAGGACTCAGGATCAGGAGAGGACTCGGGATCAGGGGAGAACTCACTCAGGATCAGGCGAGGACTCACTCAAGATCAGGAGAGGACTCCCCTGCATAATTGGCTCTACCTCACAGGTGTTTTTTGCCTTCCTCTGGATCAACTTGCAGGAAACAGGTCGAACTGGATGGACAAATGTCTTTTTTCGGCCTTATATACTATGTTACTATGTTACTATAACTGAAACTGGACGGATCCGTTTTGCATCCCAAAGACTTTTATTATGACGGAATGAATAACGGAATGCCTCTAAAGACATTCCGTCATAGAATTGCGTTAAGGTCCGTGGTAACGGAATCCATAACGCAATTCTGCTTTTACCAACAAACTAAGTGTGAATGAATTTCATAAGCGGAAATTCGCTCATCTCTAGCGCCAACATATTCCACAGCGCTTTACAGTTCAGGATAACTTGTTCTAACCGGAATACCCCTTTAAGCTGAGGGGTCACTTGCCAAAGCCCTTTTGTCCTAGTAATGGCTGTAGGTCTCAACTCAATGAAATCTTTTCATTTTTCTCAAAAGTCTCCATTCAGAGGCAGTAATCCTGTCCACAGCTCGTCCTGCTCTCACCTGAGAGGTGGATACAATTGTATCTATAGACAATGCTTTGGACTCCAGACTGATACATTGTAGCAAATGAGCAGAGAGATTTGTGCAGCTGCTGCCGATGGGTTCAGCTCACAGAGCATTAGTCTACACTGAGTGTTCTCATTCACAGACATCAAGCAGAGAACTTGAAAATGGTGAAGAAAGCTTATGTCTAGAGATGAGCGAACACCTGGATGTTCGGGTTCGAGAGGTTCGGCCGAACTTCCGGAAAATGTCCGGGTTCGTGATCCGAACTCAACCCGAACTTCATCCCGAACCCGAACCCCATAGAAGTCAATGGGGACCCGTGAACTTATCTGCCACTCAACAAAGGCTGTCCATAGGAGTACCATAGAGGGATCCGAACTATTGCAAATTAAACAGGCATGCAACATACACCTGATGAGCTAAGTATCACCATGAGAAACGCATTGCTATTAGATTTGATGCTACATCGCTCTGGGACGCCCCTGTAGATTACTTCGGATCTGAGAATTGCTGAAATCGCAATGCGATTCTTATATATTTAGCTTAATCGCATTGCGATTTCAATCTTAGCATTGCTAAATAATTCCATCCATATCGTTAACTTACTGAGTCAGTAAGTTAACGAATATGGATGGAATTATTTATGGATGGATGTATTATCTTTAACATTGCCAAGACGGATCCGTCATGAACTCCAGTGAAAATCAATGGGGGACGGATCCGTTTTCTATTGTGTCAGATTGTGTCAGAGAAAACGGATCCGTCCCCATTGGCTTACATTGTGGGTCATGCCGGATCCGTCTTGCTTCACATCCCAGGACGGAAAGCAAACCGCAGCATGTTGCCGCTCTCCGGTATGAGAACAGAACGGAATGCATTTTGGAGCACTCCGTTCTGTTACGTTTTGTCCCCATTGACAAAGTGGAAGCATTTTTTTCCCGGTATTGAGACCCTATGACGGATCTCAATGCCAGAAAATATTAGCGCTAGTGTGAAAGTAGCTTAGGAGTCAAGATCTGACTTTTGAACAACCCTGGGAATATGACAATGGAAAATGGCAAGCCAGATCCTTTCCCATGGAGCACCGCCAGTAAGTCTCCGTACCATGGGGTGCTTCCAGTACGTCTCCATACAGGACCGGTCTCTTTAAGGAGATTGACATCCCATATGTATCTCTGGGGCCATTCACAAGCGAGATATTTTCTATGTGGGGAGGAAGGGGTCCGCAAATGCTGGTTACAATGCAGTCTTGGGAGAGGCAGGTGCTTGATGGTGCCATGGGATGAGCTGCTGCCCGCTCACAGAAAGGGAGTAGAAAAAAATTACTCCAGATAGTTTTTCTAATTTTATTTGTGGGATAATCTCTTTAAGGGCTCGTTCACACGAACGTTTTTTGCGTTCCGTATACAGTCCGTATAAGGAACCATTCATTTCAATGGGTCCGTAAAAAAACAGAATGTACTCTGTATGCATTCCGTTTCCGTATTTCTGTTTTTCCGTTCCACAACATTTTGGGTCAGGTCCCATTATTGTCCGCAAATTACATTCAGTGGCTCCATTCAAGTCAATGGATCCGTATGAAAAATGGAATCATATGGAACACATGTCCATATGTCATCCGTTTTTTGCGGATCCATGCTGTAGAAATGCTATGCCCGGCCCATTTTGCACATGTGTTTGGTGTTTGCAAGGATTACAAAGTTCCTGTTTTTGCGGAAAAACGGAATGAAAGCACAACAGATCCGAAAAACGGAACAACGGATCTGTGAAAAACGGACCGCAAAACCATACGGTCATGTGAACAAGCCCTAAGGACCACAAATATAAAGACATAAAAGGAAAATACTAGTAAGGCTACATGCACACGACATGGTCCATCAGTTTTTTTTTGAGGATTCGTTTGTTTTCACAGATCCCTTGTAATAAAGGCCTCATGCACACGACTGTATGGGTTTTGGGGTCCGCAAACCGCGGATCCGCAAAACATGGAAGCTGCTCCGCGTTCTGCGGAACGGAACGTGGCCCATTGTAGAAATGCCTATTCTTGTCTGCAAAACGGACAAGAATAGGACATGCTCTATTTTTTTTGCGGGGGCACGGAACAGAGCCCTGGATGCGGATAGCACACGGAGTGCTGTCCGCATCTTTTGCGGCCCCATTGATGTGAATGGGTCCGTGCCCGAGCCGCAAAATATGCGGCTCGGACGTGGACCAAAACAAAGGGCGTGTGCATGAGGCCAATTGCCTATCCTCGTCCGCAAATGAGAAAAAAGTAGGACATGCACTACTTTTTTTGCTGAAGGGAAACACGGACAACGGACGCGGAACACAAACGGATGGACTGTCAGCCTTTTTGTTGCTGACCCATTGAAATGAATGGGTTCCTGTCCTATCCGCAAAAAAAAACTGAAACGGAAGCCGAGAAAAACAACAGTCGTGTGCATGTAGCCTAACAGATATCTACAAAACAAAAGGAGCGAAAGGGTTAAAGGTGGGGACGTTTCTAGCGGACAGCGATGAATAAATGTTGCAGAACAGGTTCGGGGTTTCGTGTTTTCTTGTTGGGGTTTCTTGAGCCGCCAGAGGAGATGACTGTGAGGGTCATGCTCCATGTGTGCACGCCCACTATTCATTGCAATGGGATCTAATAGGCTATTTGCGGTCATCGCCCCCTAGAGGGAATTGAGGAGCTCCAAAGTCACCTCCAACCTGGGCCCATTAATGGTGTCAGAGCCCCGACCCACCGACGGACCCTCTGCTCCTCCATTCCCAGGTCCACATCATGGCCGAACTGGAGACGAAGGATGCTTCCCATCTGTATGTCACGTCCTAATCCTGCTTCAGTCATTTCGGCTGAAGTTCATCCGCAGGTCGGCATTAACCCAAAAGAGGGGTCTGTAAGGAAGACTCCCCTCCCTCCTTATCCTGTTATGTTCTGCGCCAGCCTAGATACCATTTACCATTGTTTTCATGGGCACCGAGTGGAGGGCGCCAGGGACCGTTCGCTGGAAAACGCCACAATTTCGACAGGAAAAAACAGTTTCTTCATTCCAGCATTTCCTACTTTTCATTGCAGCTTTCTGTTAAAGGGACTGTTCAGCATGTTCGTATTGATGGCCTAAGCTCCTGAGCCCCCCTCAGCTGATTCGTTATAGCCCCGGTGTCAGACCCCCGCCGATCTGATATAGAGGGCCCATCCTGAGGATAAAAATCCTGGGCAACCCCTTTAATGCCCACCCATTGCATTCCTATAGATTTAATGTACCCAATGGGGTCAATTCTACTTATTCATGGCTTTAATGGCCTCGTACTGATCTTGAGTTACGGCATTTATCCACAATTAAGGCTACGTTCAGACAATTTTTATAATGGGAGTCTATGGTGTCGCATTGCGACATGCTGCAACGCGACAGTCGGAAAAAATCCATCCGGGATTGTTGCATGTTGCACGTGCGACACCACCATAGACTCCCATTATAAAAATTGTCGCGCGACATTAATGTGACATCAATGTCGCGCTACAAATGTTGCAGTGTAGTGGTTCCCGATTTAAGTCGCGCGACAAATGTCGTCGTGTGAACGTAGCCTAAAAGCTCCAAGCTCACATCCTCCAGCATCCCTTACTTGTTCAGTGTCTGCCCCAAACGTTTTCTGGTGACCTACATTTGGGGAGGTGACTGGCACTGTGTAGGAGCATACATACAGATGGGTCTGTTATGTATGACTGTCTGGGCGCTGTATGGCGGTATTATTTGCAATACAATGCTACACTATATGGCTGCACTCTCAGTGCACAATAAATGGCGGTTATTTGCACATTGTACCATAGGGCTATGTGAATTTCAGGTTATTGTATGGAGTGCGGGCATATGAATAGGGGGTACGTGTGCCTACGGGTGCCAGAGATCTGCGCTGGCTACAGTACTGCTTGTATGCAAAGCTTTTAGATTATATTTACGTGTTACGTGTTAGATTATATTTACCGTTACGTCATCGGGGGTGTGCAAATCAGGGCCATCTTCTCCAAGCTCCATGCCTGCCACAAGACCTGATATTATGGGTGAATATTATATACAGAAGAGCAGAGCTGTAGCTTTGGTTCCAAGTTGCTTTTTAAATTTTCATGGGGCATGTCCTTTCCGCTGAAGCTCTTTCCCTATCACAGCTCAGAGTGTGTGTCATTTCCGTTGCAGTTCTTTCCCTATGACAGCTCAGGAGGCATGTCTTTTTGCAGTAGCTCTCTCTCTATTACAGCTTAGGGGTGTTTCCTTTCTGCTGCAGCTCTCAACCTGTCACAGCCTAGGGGTTGTGTCCTAACAGCTGCAACTCTCTCCCTATCACAGCTCAGGGCGTGTGTCCTTTATGCTGCAGCTCTCTCCCTATCACAGCTCAATGCATGTGTCCTTTATGCTGCAGCTCTCTTTCTAACACAGCTCAGGGCGTGTGTCCTTTATGCTGCAGCTCTCTCCCTATCACAGCTCAGGGTGTGTGTCCTTTCTGCTGCAGCTCTCTTTCTAACACAGCTCAGGGCGTGTGTCCTTTATGCTGCAGCTCTCTTCCTATCACATCGCTTGGGGGCTCATTTAGACGGCCGTATTTACGAGTCCGCATCCCTTCCACAATTTTGCAGAACGGGTGTGGACCCATTCATTTCAATAGGGACGCAAAAAATGTGTGTTCGGGCCGATATGCATGTTTTGCGGATCCGCAATTTGCGGACCGCAAAACACATACGGCCGTCTGAATGAGCCCTAAGGGGCATGTCTTTAATGCTGCAGCTCTCTCCCTATCATAGCTCAGTGGGTGTGCCCTTTCTGCTGCAGCTCTTTCCATACCACTGCTTATGGAGTGTGCTCTTTCTGCTTCAGTTCTCTCCTTGTAACTGACACAGCTTCTAACAGTAGATGCGCCTTGTGGCAGTTGAAGGATGGAGCTGAGCATGTGCGACCACCTCAGAGATGTTACTCGTGCTCATTACTATACAGATTTAACACTAGGGGGCGCCATTATAATAAAGTAAAGGAGTATTGCACAACTGCAGCCTGTTTGTAATAAAAAGTAAATTAAAAAGTAACTATTTTTTCATGATGAATTATGTCAAACTAACGTTTAATGCTGGCACAAGCGCCAACTCAGGAGGCATGTTCTTTCTCAAAAGGCGTGTCCTTCCTGCTGCAACTCTCTCCCTGTAACTGGCACAGTAAATACGGTTGGTGGCAGGGGAACTGAGCATGTGCGACCACCCCAGAGATGTTACTGAGGTGGACAGAGAGAGAAATAAGAAAAAGAGCAGATGACGCTGTACAGAGCAGGGTCGTTTATAGGGCCACGGATCCGTGTGAAGAAGTGACACGTCCATTTTTTAGGCAGATTCTGCATGGAATCTGCCCCAAAAAGTTCACTCACCCTCTACTGTCCGGGGTGTCACAATCTATGGAAACGGAGGCACAAGGGCGCGCAATCCAATGGAAACCATTCCGTCATAGTTGACCAGCGGTCGTTCGGAATTAGTAACCATTGGCAGCGACTCTTCGGATTCCGCAGACTCCCAATCCCAAAATCTCCTGGGAAGAATGTTGTATAAAAACATCTTTTCCCTTTGTGCCTCGGCGGATGATTCGGGACATCTGCTGTGCGGTTCTTTGCATAATCAAGATGTCCGATTTTATTATCATCCTGAAGGATTACATTCTCCGTTTTTTTTATTTCCACTTCACTATATTTAGTCGCGATTGTTTCCCATGAATCACGGGGCGTTCGTGGTGACTTTTTCTCTCGGCGGCGTGACGTCGCGGTCACCGGAGATTTCACATTCACAATGTGGCTCATGTTTGTCTGGGGCACGCAACCAAAATAAACTGGGTTAGTAATCAAAGGCCGGAGTCTGTTCACAGAGGCTAAAATTAAATCCTCTCTCATTGATTCTCCGTCTCTCCAGGAACAGACGCTTTTTCCTTGCAGCCCCCGAGTACAAAACATGTATTTGCTTTAAAGGTGCAGGGAACTTTTGGGGACCTCCCGATTCCCCATACACTAATGACTGCAGGATACAACCCCTGGTCTGTGAGGACTAGGCCATGAAGCTGTCATCGCTGGGGCTAAATCCAGGAGACGGGGGGAGCAGCCATTGCTGGAGTGCTGTCACTTTATACTACTGTACAGATTACCGCTGTATCAGAGGGCTGTAACTGCTAGTTTGCTGTCTCTCTGCTGATCATACACTGATCATACTGATCATATACTGATCATACACTGATCATACTGATCATACACTGATTATACTCTGATCATACACTGATTATACTCTGATCATACACTGATTATAAAGATCATACACTGATTATAAAGATCATACACTGATCATACACTGATTATAAAGATCATACACTGATTATAAAGATCATACACTGATCATACTGATCATATACTGATCATACACTGATTATAAAGATCATACACTGATCATACTGATCATACACTGATCATGCTGATCATACACTGATTATAAAGATCATACACTAATCATACTGATCATACACTGATTATAAAGATCATACACTGATCATACTGATCATATACTGATCATACACTGATTATAATGATCATACACTGATTATAAAGATCATACACTGATCATACTGATCATACACTGATCATACACTGATCATACACTGATTATAAAGATCATACACTGATCTTACTGATCATACACTGATCATACACTGATTATAATGATCATACACTGATCATACTGATCATATACTGATCATACACTGATTAAAAAGATCATACACTGATCATACTGATCATACACTGATCATACACTGATCATAAAGATCATACACTGATCATACTGATCATACACTGATTATAAAGATCATACACTGATCATACTGATCATATACTGATCATACACTGATTATAAAGATCATACACTGATCATACTGATCATATACTGATCATACACTGATCATACACTGATTATAAAGATCATACACTGATCATACTGATCATACACTGATCATACTCTAATCATACACTGATTATAAAGATCATACACTGATCATACTGATCATATACTGATCATACACTGATTATAAAGATCATACACTGATCATACTGATCATACACTGATCATACACTGATTATAAAGATCATACACTGATCATACTGATCATACACTGATCATACTCTGATCATACACTGATTATAAAGATCATACACTGATCATACTGATCATACACTGATTATAAAGATCATACACTGATCATACTCTGATCATACACTGATTATAAAGATCATACACTGATCATACTGATCATACACTGATCATGCACTGATTATAAAGATCACACACTGATCATACCACTCATACTGTGAGATGGGGAAACAGCTCTCCTTGTTTGAACACTGTGTGGATTAACCCCTTCAGGACCCGGCCATTTTTCACCTTAAGGACCCGGCCATTTTTTGCAAATCTGACCCGTGTCACTTTATGTGGTGATAACTTTAAAACGCTTTCACTTATCCAGGCCATTCTGAGGTTGTTTTCTCGACACATATTGTACTTCATGACAGTGGTAAATTTGAGTCTAAATATTTCATTTTTATTTATAAAAAACATAGCAAATTTACCAAAAATTTGGAACATTTTGCAATTTTCAAAATTTCAATTTCTCTGCTTTTAAAACAGATAGTGATATCTCCTAAAATAGTTATGACTAGTGTTGAGCGAACTTATTTTTTAAGTTCGGCGTCCAAGGTTCGGGTTCGGGTTTATCGAAGAATCCCGTTATGGATTCCAAATTCCGTTATGTTCCGTGTTAGCGGAAACCATAACCAGATTCTTCGATAACCCGAACCCGAACTTTAGACGCAGACCTTAAAACACAAGTTCGCTCAACACTAGTTATGACTTTACATTTCCCATATTTCTAGTTCATATTTGGATCATTTTGTAAATGACATTTTCCTGTTTTGGGACGTTAGAAGGCTTAGAAGTTTAGAAGCAAATGTTGAAATTTTTCAGAAAGTTTCCAAAACCCACTTTTTAAGGACCAGTTCAGGTCTGAAGAAAAAAAGATACAATGCAGCAGCACTCTGCAAACACAAATAAAGTACAATAATGCCATAATTATAGAAGACATTCTGGAGATAATACTACGCTTATTTTGCAAATTTGAGATTCTTGGCAAATACATTTTGTACTAAATTATTTGGGCCCGTCTGCCACACGTCAAGGCGATCTCTGTAAGACGGGAACCTAACACTAAATATTACCTGTTATGTTCAAAGCAGACTGGACCCAGCATGCATGTGGAACCTGCACTCCCTGAATTTTATGGTGGCGGTTATGGCACATAACATGTAGCATTTAGAGTTAGGTTCCCGTCTTATAGAGATCGCCTTGACGTGTGGCAGACGGGCCCAAATAATTTTGTACAAAATGTATTTGCCAAGAATCTCAAATATGCAAAATAAGCATAGCATTAGCATCAGAACTTTATGAGGCTTACATAATAGAAACCGCCCATAAATCGCCCCATTTTATAAACTACACCCCTCAAGGTATTCAAGACTGATTTTACAATCTTTCTTAACCCTTTAGGTGTCCCACAAGAACAAGAATTAAAGGAAAATGTAGATTACATTTCAGAATTTAACTTTTTTGGCAGATTTTCCATTTCAATCAATTTTTTTCCAGTAACAAAGCAAGGGTTAACAGCCAAACAAAACTCAATATTAATTGCCCTGATTCTGCAGTTTACAGAAACACCCCATATGTGGTTGTAAACTGCTGTACGGGCACACGGAGGGCGCAGAAGGAAAGAAACGCCATATGGGCAGATTTCTCTGGGATAATTTTAAGCTGCCATGTCACATTTAAAGACCCCCTGATGCACCCCTAAAGTAAAAACTCCAAAAAAAAGACCCCATTTTGGAAACTACAGGATAAGGTGGCAGTTTTGTTGGTACTATTTTATTGTACATATGATTTTTGGTTGCTCTGTATTACACTTTTTGTGAAGCAAGGTAACAAAAAATAGCTGTTTTCGCACGGTTTTTATTTTTTTTTGCAATGTTCATCTGACAGGTTAGATTGTGTGCTATTTCTATAGAGCAGGTTGTTACGGATGCGACAATACCAAATATGACTACTTTTTTGGGGTTGTTTGTTTCAGTTTTACATAATAAAGCATTTTTGAAAAAAAATATTTTTTTGTGTCTCCATATTCTGAAAGCCATAGTTTTTTTTGTTTTTTAGGAGACTGTCTTATGTAGGGGCTCATTTTTATGGTATGAGATTTTAGGGTGCATATAACTTTTTGATCACTTTTTGTAATGTAAGGTGACAAAAAATTTCTTTTTTTAGACAAACTTTTTTTTTTTGTTATGGTGTTCATCTGAGGGGTTTGTTCATGGGATATTTTCATACAGCAGAATATTTTGGATGCTGCAATACCTAACATGTATACTTTTTTTATGTATTTAAGTTTTACAAAAGAACAGCATTTTTTAACCAAAAAAAAAATCATGTTTTAGGCCCCCTTCACACGGGCGAGTTTTCCGCGCGGGTGCAATGCGTGATGTGAACGCATTGCACCCGCACTGAATCCGGACCCATTCACTTCTATGGGGCTGTGCACATGACAGTTGATTTTCACGCATCACTTTTGCGATGCGTGAAAATCGCAGCATGCTCTATCTTCTGCGTTTTTAACGGAACGCAGGCCCCATAGAAGTGAATGGGGCTGCGGGAAAATCGCCAGCATCCGCAAGCAAGTGCGGATGCTTTGCGATGTTCTCGCATGGTTGCTATGCAACCATCGGGATGTGTAACCGGTTCTGTATTATTTCACATTATAACATAGTTATAATGTAAAATAATACCCTTGGCCATCTTCCTAATGTTTAAACAGGTGCAGAATGGGTTAAAAATAATAAACTAATATTAACTTACCTGTTCCATTTGATCGCGAAGCCCGGCATCCTCTCCGTTAGCTTGCTAGTAGGAAAAGGACCTGTGATGATGTCACAGCATCACATGGCCCAATCACCTGCTCCATCACTATGGTGATGGAGCATGTGATTGGGCCATGTGACCATGTGACATCATCACAGGTCCTTTCCTACTAGCAAGCTAACGGAGAGGATGCCGGTTCGCGATCAAATGGAACAGGTGTTAGTATTAGTTTATTATTTTTAACCCATTCTGCACCTGTTTAAACATTAGGGAGATGGCCAAAGGTATTATTTCACATTATAACTATGTTATAATGTGAAATAATACCAGCGGGACAATTTCTGACCCAAACATGCACTTCTGTGAAGAAGTGCAGGTTCGGGTCTGGGTACCAAAAGTGCCGATTTTTCTCCCGCGCGTGCAAAACGCATGACAGCACTTTGCACTCGCAGGAAAAAATCGCGGCGATTCCCGCAACGCACCCGCACTGTTTGACGGAGTGCACCCGCAACGCCCGTGTGAACCCAGCCTTAGTGTGTCCATATTCTAAGAGCCACAGTTTTTTTTATTTTAGGTTTGTTTTAGATAGGGGCTAATTTTTTGGGGATGAGATGATGGTTTGATTGGCACTATTTTAAGGGGGAATATGCCTTTTTGATCGCTTGGTTTTGTACTTTTAGTGATGTAAGGTGACAAAAAAATGGTTTACTTAGCACAGTTTTTATTTTATTTTTTTGACGGTGTCCACCTGAGGGGTTAGGTCATGTGATATTTTGATAGAGCCGGTTCATACGGATGTGGCAATACCTAATATGTTTGCTTTTTTTTATTTAAGTTTTACACAATGATATCATTTTTGAAACCAAAAAAAAATCATGTTTTAGTTTCTCCATAGTCTGAGAGCCATAGTTTATTTTTTATTTTTTGGGCAATTGTCTTAGGTAGGGGCTCATTTTTTGCGGGATGAGGTGACGGTTAGATTGGTACTATTTTAGGGGGGGTATACGCGGTGTGGGGAGTCGCTCTGGTAGATAGCGGTGCGGGTGCAGTACAGAGGCAAAACAAGGAGTCCAGAATTGTGCAACAAACAGTGTTTTATTCACACTGACACAAAAATAAACAGAAACAGTCTCTTGGTGGTAATTCACACAGGCCAGACACAAGGAGGCAAAGCAAAACAGGCCAACACAGGTTCAGTCACCACGCTGTCGGCCCTGCCGCAGGAGAATCCAGCTTCAGGTAGCCAGGAACAAAACACCTCCTTGCTGAGCTCTTTCCTCCAGGACAGAGAACTCCTCAGCCCTGTTAGCAGCTCCAGGATAATCACCTCTCCAGCTGCTAAGGAGGCTGCCTTTTAAAGGGGCCGGATAAAGTCCGGCCTGGACCGTGGGGAGTAGGCACCCACCCTACACTTTACCTACTCCCAGTAAGAGCCGGCCCGGATTAGCTTTGCAGCCAAACTAAGTCACAGAGTCTAGCAGCACTAGCTGCTGCAGACAAAAACCCGGCTCTCACCTCACCGAGGCCAGCAACCTCGGTGACACGTACCTGCCATCGCATATGATACCTTGCACCCTCTTACAGCGGTAATACCTAATATGTCTACTTTCTTTTTTCCCTATTTCTTATCATTTTTTTTACTTCATTTTGGGAAAAGGACGCTTTTTTTTTACTTGAAACTTTATTTCTTTTTTGTAAAACGTAATTTTTTGAACTTTATTTTCACTTTGTTTTTGTTCCACTCTGGGACTTCAACTTTTGGGGGTCTGATCCCCTTTACAGTGCATTACAATGCTTCTGTATTGTGATGCATTGGCTGTAAGTGTATTACACAGTGTAATCCGTACAGCCTGCTTCCTGTGAGATCACAGTCTGTCACGGAAGGCATCGGGCTGCATTCCCTGCCATCGGGTCCCCGTCACAGCAGCCCGAAGGGATCCCGCACGTGCCGCGGTCAGCGCTGACCGTGGCAGTGTGAGTGTTAATGCGCTGGCATTGGTGTTTTCACCTATGCCAGCGCATACAGCATGGGTCCGGCTATAAGTGACTGCCGGACCCCTGCCGCTAATCGGGCGGGCGCATTGTGGAAGCGCTCATCTCCATAGTCATCTGTATCGCCGTCCTCAGGACAGCGATACAGATGGATGCTGTGGGGCAGGAGAGGCGTCTCCCTTCCCTGTTCCTCTGATAGGCTGCCGACACAAGACCTGCAGCCTATCAGAGGCCGTTGCAGGCGGCGTGATGACGTCATCGTGCCACCTGAGCCGTACACCGTGGGACACTGGCCGGAAGAGGCCTGCATCGCATCGCTGTGTGATGGAGGTAAGTATAAGTGTTTTTTTTTGTTTATGTTTTTTTAATACTGGACTATCTGTTACTGCCACATGGGGAAGCGGGAGGCACTTGATACTGGCACATGGAGGGGGTTGCACTTGATATTGGCACATGGGGGAGTTGGCACTTGATACTGGCACATTGGGGGTGTTGGCACTTTATACTGGCACATGGGGGGGTTGGCACTTGATACTGGCACATGGGGGGTTGACACTTGATATTGGCACATGGGGGGATTTGGCACTTGATACTGGCACATGGGGGGGTTGGCACTTGATACTGGCAGGTGGGGTGGTTGGCACTTGATACTTGCACATGGGGGTTTGGCACTTGATACTGGCACATGGGGGGTTTAGCACTTGATACTGGCACATGGGGGGATTTGGCACTTGATACTGGCATATGGGGGGTGGCACTTGATACTGGCACATGGGGGAGGTTTGGCACTTGATACTGGCACATGGGGGAGTTTGGCACTTTATACTGGCACATGGGGGGTTTGGAACTTGATACTGGCACATGGGAGGGTTGGCACTTGATACTGGCACATGGGGGGGTTGGCACTTGATACTAGCACATGGGGGTTTGGAACTTGATACTAGCACATGGGAGGGTTGGCACTTTATACTGGCACATGGGGATTTGGCACTTGATACTGGCACATGGGGGGTTTTGCACTTGAAACTGGCACATGGGGGGTTTGGCACTTGATACTGGCACATGGGGGGAGTTTGGCACTTGATACTGGCACATGGGGGTTTGGCACTTGATACTGGCACATGGGGGGTTTGGCACTTGATACTGGCACATGGGGGGTTTGGAACTTGATACTGACACATGGGAGGGTTGACACTTGATACTGGCAAATGGGGGAGTTTGGCACTTAATACTGGCACATGGGGGTTTGGCACTTGATACTGGCACATGGGGGGTTGGGCACTTGATACCAGCACATGGGGGGTTTGGCACTTGATACTGGCACATGGAGGGTTTGGCACTTGTTACTGGCACATGGGCGGTTGGCACTTGTTACTGGCACATGGGGGGGTTGGCACTTGTTCCTGGCACATGGGGGGCATAGAGAGGCACTTGTTACTGGCACATGGGGGGCATGGAGAGGCACTTGTTACTGGCACATGGGGGGGCATGGAGAGGTACTTGTTACTGGCACATGGGGGGGCATGGAGAGGCACTTGTTACTGGCACATGGAGGGAAGAGAGGCACTTGTTACCGACACATGGGGGGTGGAAGAGAGGCACTCGATACTGGCAGATGAGGGATGGAATAGAGGCACTTGTTACTGGCACATTATTATGGGGCACTATGTGGTCTTCTACTGAGGCCACAAAGAAGAGGTATTTTATATGGGGGGCTCTGTGTGGTACTAGTATTATCAGGGGTATTATCTGTTTCTGCAGTATAGTATTGGGGAGCACAGCGGCACAGTATTAGGGGTAGTAAGATGATTTGTCCAAAAGATGGGAGGATGATGGAAAAGTAGTAAACTAAGATTTTTTTTGTCAAACTGCAGAGACGAAAACTAGTGGTCTGGTCTGAAGGTCTGAAAAGAGACCAGGAGGACAGAGAACATCTACATCAAAGGAGACGTCACTGGATGTAAGAGGTATGGGGCGCTGTATTTCTGTAGTGATGGGTCAGGACCGATTCTAAAGGGGTGGAGTAGGAGCAGGGGGGGCGTGCTCTCAGTGAAATTGTGCCGTCCAAGAATTGGTTCTCTACCATCATAGGAATCAAGGTTGTACAACCGCTATACACTACCAGGAGTAACTCCATGCAAGAAATATCTCCGCCAGACCAAGAACACCCACCAAAACATAGCCAAAAAATTAAGGACCTCATTTATCTAAACTAATAGTAAGATGGTCTATTTTTGCCCATAGCAACCAATTAGAGCTCAGCTTTTATTTCTTAATCTGCTCTGGAGAAATGAAAACTGAGCCCTGATTGGTTGCTATGAGCAACACAGACAGTCTAACTATTGGACAGTTTTGATAAATGACGTCCCTAAGCGTCTAAAAGAAAAACTGTCTTTGTTGCCCATAGCAACTGATCATAGCATGGCTTTCATTTTGTATTTGGCTTTTAAAAAATGAAAGCCGTGCTGTGATTTGTAGCTATGAGCAACGCAAACTGCCTAAAAGAAAACCTGTCTGAGTCAACCAATCACAGTGCAGCTTTCATTTTTCAGATACAGAAAATTAAATGAAAGCTGCACTGTGATTGGTTGCTATCACAGCACAGTGTTCATTTTATATCCTATGTCTGAAAAATGAAAGCTGCGCTACGATTGGCTGTTATGGGCAAGACAGACGGTTTTTCTTTCAGTTAAGGACACTGCACCGTAGCGTTTTTTTCCCCTTATTTCCTAGTACTTCAGGGTCTAGAGCAGAGCTGGACCTCCTCCGTGGGCTCATAGCATGGGTTAGGGGCGGACTGGGAACTTAAAGTGGCCCTAGAAAAAATACTAAAAGTGTAGTTGGGTCCAAATTGATGGAAGGCAGGGCCAGCAATACCATAGTGTGGCACATTATACCAACCCAACAGACAAATACCACAGTCCATCACAAAATACATCCCCAAAAACTTCCACTGGCCGGCCGTGAGGAGGGATCAAGCGGCCGCCTGGGCATCGGCCCACCGGGAAGTTTTTATTTAAGGTCTGTGGCCTATCCGCCCCTGGCATGGGTTGTCAGTGTCCTGTATATAATTGATTTATGGGTCTTAATTCGGGTTGCCAGCCGGCCGGTATCTCTCCGGCAAGGCCGGTATTTTAGTGGCCCTGCTGGTGCAGGTAATTTTTTACTACCGGCAATGTTAATTTCCAGTATTTTTCTGCAAGGACTGTTACTAAATAATGAGCGATTCCATTGCGGAGCGCTCATTAGTGCAGCCTTTACCTCCCCTCTTTCCACTTGTGTTAATTTAAAAAAAAAATAAAATCACTCACCTCCTCCATTTGCTTGCGCAGCTCACTGGAGGACAGGACCTGTGAGACGTCCTCACGCTGGAGCACAGGTCCTGTCCTGCACATCCAGTCAGCAGTGAGCGTCCACCACAGCGCAACCAAATGGAGGTAGTGAGTTCTTTTTTTGTTGTTGCAGAAACAGAGAAGGGGACATTATTCATCCTGGGGGCACTAATGAGGGCTTTATTCTTCTTGGGGGCACTACTGGGGGCATTATTCTTCCTGGGGGCACTAATGGGGGCATTATTCTTCCTGGGGGCACTAATGGGTGCATTATTCTTCCTGGGAGCACTAATGGGGGCATTATTCTTCCTGGGGGCACTACTCAGGGCATTATTCTTCCTGGGAGCACTAATGGAGGCATTATTCTTCCTTGGGGGGGCTAATGGGGGCATTATCCTTACTGGGGGGCACTAATGGAGGCATTATTCTTACAGGAGAGCACTAATGGGGGCATTATTCTTGCTGGGGGCACTAATGGAGGCATTATTTTACTGGGGGGACTAATGGGGCCATTACTCTTACTGGGGGGCACTAATGGAGGGAAATAATTCTGGGGTGCACTAATGGGGGCATTACTATTACTGAGGGGCACTAATATTACTGGGGGCACTAATGGGGACAGTGTTAATTCTGGGGGGCGCTAATGGGGCCATTACTCTTACTGGGGGGCACTAATGGAGGGAAATAATTCTGGGGTGCACTAATGGGGGCATTACTATTACTGAGGGGCACTAATATTACTGGGGGCACTAATGGGGACAGTGTTAATTCTGGGGGGCACTAATGGGGGCATTACTGTTGCTGGGGGCACTAATGAGGGCATTAATATTACTGGGGGGCATTAATATTATTGGGAGCCACATTATGACTCGACTTTACACCTTGTGTTAAGCCACGCCCCCACATCCACACCCCCTTTGGGCTGTGGCTTAACTTGGCCGGTACTTTTTGTTGGGATAGGCGGCAACCCTAGCCTTAATCCTTTCGGTATAACTGTCTGCATACTGTAAAATTTAAATCATGGGTTAACATAAAGCTGAGGGGTCCACACCAGCAAAGACAGAAATGACACACAAAAAACTGACTTTCGTAGATTTATGGGCTTCAAGATGAATCCGATGTAAGCAAAGAGAACCTGGTTGTATATATGTAGTCAGAGGACCTTCCTGGCCCCGATCCAGAAGCCTACTTCTCCACATTTTAATGTCAAGCATGTATACATTAGGAGGAGGCCCAGCGCTCTGGTTTGTTGCAGAGGGTTTTCGTCTTTAGCATAGGCCTTTCCTGAAACCTCACACATTTGCTTGTATCAGGCATCAGCGAAAGGCTCGAGGGACTACATGCTGTAAATATCGGCCTAAAGGTCTGTGATGGTCCACTGGAGGTGACAAGAGTTTGGTGTAATGGAAATTCTTTTTGGATGATTACTACAATAAATAAAGAGACGGATCCCTGTTATTAATTAAAGGGTTGTCTAGGACTACAAAAACATGGCTGCTTTCATAGCCTGTCTATGGTGTTATAAAGCGGATGTGGGTCTGCTGTGTCATTTGAACAGATTTGACTTGGGACTACTCCTAAGGGCATTATTTGGGCGTCTTCTGGTATTCACCCTTTAACCCTTGTACAGGGATCTAGACTCCACTGCAGGGGAACCACCAGGATAGTAGTAGTAGTCTCTGTTTAAGGGAGGGGTGACCCATTGGGGTAAAAAGACACTGGAGCAGCAAGGGATCAGGCAAAACTGTAGTCAGCGACAGGCCAAGGCTGTGTGATCCAATAAGCAGTGCAAGGTCAGGGCAGGCAGCTCAAGGTCAGAAGGGAGATTAGGAGAAGGTCAGGACAAGCAGCAAAGGGTCAAAATCCGGGAAACAGGCAGACGTTTGGTACACTAGCAGATGAAAGTAGAACATCTTTGCAGGATAATAGGAAACTAGAACCTATTGCTCAGGCATCTTCTCATAGGGAAGGTGCCTAAAAAGCCAAGAGTACCCTCCCATTGACCGGAGCAGTTTAGCAAGTGCTGTGGTGGCCACAGGTTTCCACTGTAACACAGGCTTTGGGGAATATTGCAGCTCAGCCCCATTCACTTAAATGGAATTGAACTACAATACCAGGAGCAACCCATAGAAAGGCATGGTGCTGTTTATGGTAGAAAGCAGCCATGTTTTTCTAATCCTGAATTCCCCTTTTTGGATTCTATTCAGAAATAAACCTTGATGAAGGTCTTGGAGAGGTTGGTCCTCAAACATCTCCATCCTCTAGTGAGCTCATTCGTGGACCCCCTCCAGTTTTCTTATCGGCCTAGCATTGGGGTGGATGACACCATCATCCACCTTCTACACCAAGCTCTTTCTCACATGGAGAGACCAGCAGGAACTCTGTGAGGATAGTGCTCTTTGATTTCTCCAGTGCTTTCAACACCGTACACTGCAGACTTCATGTACAAATCATCTAGCTGCTACTTACAGAAGTTCTCTGATGACTCTGCGATAGTAGGCCTCATCACAGACGAGGATGACATGGAATACAGAGAACTGACCAAGGAATTTGTGGATTGGTGCCAGCAAAACCACCTTAGGATCCATGCCAGAAAGACTAAGTAGATGGTTGTGGACTTCCGCAAGCACATACATCCTCCTAAACCAGTGGACATCCAGGGGATGGACATTGAGATAGTCAACATTTATAAGTACTTGGGTGTCCTCCTCAATAATAAGCTGGACTGGGCAGATAACATGGACTTACTATACAGAAAGGGCCACATCATGCTTTACCTGCTTAGGAGGCTGAGAGCTTTTGGAGTGCAGAGGGCATTCCTTAAGGCATTTTTCAAGTCTGTGGTGGCATCGGAGTGGCCTGCTGCATCTCAACCAGGGAGAGGAAGACTTGACAAACTAATTAGAAGAGCCAGCTCCGTCCTGGGGAGCCCCCTAGAACCAGTGCAGGTGGTAGGTGTGAGAAGGATACTATCCAAGTTGATCTCCATGCTGAAGAATAACTCCCATCCCATGCATGAGATGGTGATAACATTGGGCATTACTGTCAGTGACTGACTGCTTCACCCCAAGCGTGAGAAGGAGCGCTATCGGAAGTGATTCCTCCCTGCTGCTGTACAACCAACACCGACCCAAGAGAAGATAGACTCCCCTCATCGCCTACGGGTTCCTGTGGATATCATTCCATCCAGAGACTGAATTATATCATTTGTGATATCTATATCCCTCATTTTTTACATTATCTTCTACATTTTTTTTTTATCTTTAATCTACTGTCACCGTAATGCCTTTATTTTGGAGTTTTATTATTCTCTGTGCTGCTGTAAGGGCTCTTTCACACTTGCGTTTTTGTTTCCCGGCATAGAAATCCGTTCAGGATGCATCAGGATGTCTTCAGTTCAGGACCGGAACGTTTTTTGGCCGGAGGAAATACCGCAGCATGCTGCGCTTTTTGCTCCGGCCAAAAATCCTGAACACTTGCCGCAAGGCCGGATCCGGAATGAATGCCCATTGAAAGGCATTAATCCGGATCCGGCCTTAAGCTAAACGTCGTTTCGGCGCATCGCCGGATCCGACGTTTAGCTTTTTATGAATGGTTACCATGGCAGCCAGGACACTAAAGTCCCGGCTGCCATGGTAAATTGTAGTGGGGAGCGGGGGAGCAGTATACTTACAGTCCGTGCGGCTCCCGGGGCGCTCCAGAGTGACGTCAGGGCGCCCCATGCGCATGGATCACGTGATCGCATGGACGCCATTCTGGAGCGCCCCGGGAGCCGCACGGACTGTAAGTATCTGCTCCCCCGCTCCCCACTACTACTATGGCAACCAGGACTTTAATAGCGTCCTGGCTGCCATAGTAACACTGAAAGCATTTTGAAGACTGATCAGTCTTCAAATGCTTTCAGGTCACTTGCGTTGTTACGGATCCGGAGTGCACGTCGGATCCTCGCAAGTGTGAAAGAGGCCTAACACTGTCAATTTCCCCCTGGTAGGACTATTAAAGGATTATTTGAATTTAAATTAAGAATCATCCCAAACTGATATATACCATGTATATAAGGGCCTCCTCCTTCTACCTGCTGTACAAGTCATATCAAGGTTTTCCTTCACCCAAAGCAAACAGTTACTATCCTAGACCTTAACCTAGATATCCTGGCTATACTTCTTCCATCCACCACCAACAGTCTTTCTTTGGCTTGATTGAGTTCCCCAACTTCCCAAAATGTTTTTTCGTTTTTAGTCTTCATGGTGTCAAAAGATATTTTGGGCAGTGGGATAAGAACTGGCTTTGGGTACAACTTCTCATTCGGGACATCCAAACCCAGGGTATAGGTTGTTTGGGGTGGTAATGGGTCTCATTGAAGAGATTCAGCTGGTGTATGGAGAGTTACTTGCAAGTTGCAAGCAATGTTCCAGGCAAAAAGAGAGCTTTCCCCCAAAAGGGTTCTCATATTAGCCGGTTGGCTAGAAGTTTTCTTCTTTCTAGAAGAGAGCTCAGTTGCATAAACATCCAGACCAAATCCAAAAAATTATAAAATCTGCTTCATGTCATTTTTATGTTTGAGGGTAGGTTCACACTTTGGAGGAGGTTTCGAGGTAGATTTGCCTGCAGGTTTTTCAGCCAAAGCCAGAAGTGGATCCAGAAGAATAAGTATAAATCCTTCCTTTATGTTTCTGGTTACTTTTGAATCCACTTTGTCCTTGGCTGAAAAAACAGCCAGCTCAAAACCTCCTCCAGAAAACTCCATGTGAACCTACCCTTATGGTGTAAAAAACACATAATAACTAGAGATGAGCGAATCGAAGTTGACGAAGTGGAATTCGATCCGAATTCCAGGAATTATTCGGTTCGCACCGAATCCGAATTTCCTCACGCTCCGTGGTAACGAATCACATTTTTTCCTAAAATGGCTGCTGCACATATTAGGACATGGAGCAAAGAACTCTGGGAACGAGGGATCACCCACAATGCCATGCATGCAGCCAATTAGCAACCAGCCAGCCCTGTGATTTCACACCCCCATAATTAGCCTCAGCCATCTTGGATTCAGCCATTTTCCAGTGTACTTAGTGCAGGAAGAAACATCAGCAGGCGCTAGGAAAGTGCTCGGAAAGATTATAAAATTTTAATTTTGCTCAATAGAAGTTCAGGAAAAGAGCATTAGAAGTGTAGGGAAAGGATAGGGGGTGGCAGCAGGAGTCACTTCGAGAGGCCTGAGCCCCCAGTGTCAGCTAGCGGTTGTGTCTTGACCAGCAACTCAGTGGTTCTTGAATGGTTGACTTGATCTTCGACTTCGTCGCAAGTGACATCAGACACCCCCAGCCAAGAGTCTGTGGGTTCTTCAGACACAACCCTTTGTTGGCATGGCCCAGGGGCATGCCCTGTGCCCTCACATGTCCTTAACCTGCCTCTGTCCTTTTCTGTTCACTCAGCCAGAGAAATATTATATGCTGTGGGCTCAGCTCCACTATACAGCGAGGTTGAGCTACTAGAGGACAGTCAGCAGCTACTGCCCAACCAAGACTCGAAGGAGACATCCGCTGCTTCCTCCGGTAGGCGGGCAAGTACTGATGAGGAGAGTGGCGTGGGAGCTGGTGTTATGAGCGGTCAGGCTCCTGACCCAGAGACCGTTGAGAAGGACATCAGTGGGTGCAGACAGTACTCGATGTTGATGTAGCTGATCGCAATTGGGAGCCGGGTGACGAAGGGGCTTCATCATCATCAGGAGAAGAGAGTCGCAGCTTGTGCGTGAGTCAGCGGCGGAGCCAGCAAGTCGGTAGCGTGGCCAGGAGTAAGCAGGGTGGCAGCAGTGGGAGGTCGGGAGCAAAACGTGCCCGGCGTAGACCATCCGCTTCGCAGGAGCCTACCGGCCTGGAAAGTAGTGGAGCAGAGGTTCACAGAGGCAATGGCGGTAACAGTCAGTCAGTGCAGAGTGTTGGGGGTAAAATCACTTATTCGGCAGTGTGGCAGTTTTTTGTTAAGCCGCCGGAGGAGATGAACATGGCCATTTGTCGAATCTATGGGCAGAAGGTGAAGCGTGGCCAGGGTGCCAATGTTGGCACCACGGCCCTGGGTCAACATATGCAGCATCACCATAAAGTGGCCTGGGAGAACCTTGGTTCCAATGTGGTGGTCCAGCCTGCCGCAGCAACCGCTGCATCAACCAGTGGCATGCAGCCGATTTCAGTCAAGGCTCCACCACCTCAGCCGAAGAAAGCTGTCTGTCCTTCCCATCATCTGCTGCTCCTGATGCTCCTGCTTATCGCCCTCCTACTCCTCATCAGTCATTCTGTCAGCAATCAATCACAGAAGCGATTGTCAAGAGACAACAGTAGGCGTGCACTCATCCACCGGCGCAGAAGCTGAATGTGCTCCTGGCCAAGTTGTGGTGCTGCAGTCCCTCCCTTTCCAAGTGGTGGACTCTGCACCTTTCAGAGAACTGATGGCTTGTGCTGAGCCAAGGTGGAGAGTCCCAAGCCGTCATTTGTTTGCCAAAAAAGCAGTACCAGCCCTGCACACACATGTAGAACAGAAGTTGGCCAGTCCTTGAGCCTGTCGGTGTCTGCCAAAGTGCACAGCAGCGCCGATGTGTGGAGCTGTAACTACGGTCAAGGACAATACATGTCCTTTACGGCCCACTGGGTTAATGTGGCTCCTGCCCAGCCAAACCAGCAACTTGGCCAGGTGACGCCGCTACCGACTCCACCTTCTCACGTCATTGGTCCTGCGACAATGTCCGCCTCTGCCTCCTTATCCTTCACCGTGTCCTCAGCCTCCACTGCAGAGACAATACACAGTCCCCCTCCAGCATACCACATGTGCAGGGCATGGAGGTGTCACGCTGTTCTGCACCTAGTTTGCCTGGGCGAACCGAGTCACAAAGGGGAGGAACTGCTCAGTGTCCTTCATCAAGAAATCGAATCCTGGCTTTCTCCGCGACAACTCAAAATCGGAACCATGGTGACCGACAACGGGAAGAACATAGAGTCAGCTCTGCGTCAAGGAGGGCTGAGCCATGCGCCCTACATGGCACACATGTTTAATCTGGTTGTCAAGCGTTTCCTGAAGTCTTCCACCCATCTGCAAGACATCCTAAAATGGGCAGGAAACTTTGCATGCACTTCAGCCACACCACCGCGTACACCGCCAAGCACACCATCCTTGAGCTATAGCGGCAGAACGGCGTCCCCCAACATAGGCTGATATGCGACATTTCCACCTGTTGGAATTCCACCCTCCATATTTTGGACCAACTGTACGAACAGAGAAACGCCATAAACGATTTCTTGATATTACAGGCAGACAGAGGTACTCCCTTGTGTAACTTCGATGTTAGCCAGTGGCAGCTCAAGCGTGACACCTGCCGTTGGCTCAGGCCCTTTAAGAAGGCCACTTTATTTGTCAGTCTCCAGGACTACGGAATGAACAACGTCATTCCACTGATTCATATCCTGGAAAAGATGCTGGTAAATGTGGCTGGTCAGGGGACTGTAGACGTGGCACCTGCATTTCACGGCCACATGAGCCCTGTGGGGACTGAACTGGAGGAGGAGGAGGACATTGGAGCACAAGCAATGTGTAGCGAAATGGGTGGTTTTTCTACACAGGTGACAGGGGAGGAGGAGCAGGAGCAGCCAGAGCAGCTACAGGGGGATGAGGAAGACGAGGGAGATGACCCAGACACAACGTGGCAGTATACAGTGGAGATGGAGGCAGGGAGTCCCTCCGAGTCACTTGCGCAAATGGCCTGATGCATGCTCACTTGCTCTCTACCATGTTAGACCCTCGCTACCGGTCCAAATTCAGGGCCGTTTTTTTTACCCGCTGAGAGGGAGGACAAACTGAACTAACATAGGGACATCCTACGTAGTCCGTTGGCCACTGCCTATCTGTGCCATTGTCCATCCTCTTGCAGGTCTGAGCGGGGGGCCCTCTGCTTTCATGTTTCACTGCCATGGCTGCTGGGGGGTGGGGGTGGGGGTTTGGGGTCTGGCAGGAGAAGCGCCAGCTCCATCAGCAGCAGCCAAAGTCTAGAATCGCTGATGAGCAGCTTTCTTCAGCCGCATAGTGAAGAAACTACTCACCAGCAACTAGACATAAAGCAGAACCTGAACCAGCAGGTGGTGGCATACTTGGAGTGCACCCTGCCAGCTGTCATTGAAGATCCCCTGGACTACTGGGCAGCCAAACTAGATTTGTGGCCGCAACTGGCCAAGTTTGCAATGGAAAAGCTGTCTAGCCCGGCCAGTAGTGTGGTATCAGAGCGAGTGTTTAGTGCGGCGGGGTCCATAGTTACCCCACTCTGTTGTCTCCTGATGCTGCTGTCACCTTCACACTATGTCACCTTGCCACTCTGTGGCTTCCTCATGCTGCTGCTCCCACCTCCACACTCTGTCATTGTGCCACTCTGTGGTCTCCTGATGCTGCTGCCACCTCCACACTATGTCACCTTGCCACTCTGTGGTCTCCTGATGCCACTGCTATCTCAATACTATGTCACCTTGCCACTCTGTGGCTTCCTCATGCTGCTGCTGCCACCTCCACACTCTGTCATTGTGCCACTCTGTGGTCTCCTGATGCTGCTGCTACCTCCACACTATGTCACCTTGCCACCTCTCCTAATGCTGCTGCCATCTCCACACTCTGTCATTGTGCCACTCTGTGGTCTCCTGATGCTGCTGCCACCTCCACACTATGTCACCTTGCCGATCTGTGGTCTCCTGATGCTGCTGCTACCTCAACACTCTGTCACCTTGCCACTCTGTGGCCTCTTCATGCTGCTGCTGCCACCTCCACACTCTCTCATTGTGCCACTCTGTGGTCTCCTGATGCTGCTGCTACCTCAACACTATGTCACCTTGCCGCTCTGTGGCCTCCTCATGCTGCTGCTGCCACCTCCACACTCTGTCATTATGCCACTCTGTGGTCTCCTGATGCTGCTGCTAACTCAACACTATGTCACCTCCGCAATCTGTGGCCTCCTCATGCTGCTGCTGCCACCTCTACACTCTGTCATTGTGCCACTCTGTGGTCTCCTGATGCTGCTGCTAACTCAACACTATGTCACCTCAGCAATCTGTGGCCTCCTCATGCTGCTGCTGCCACCTCCACACTAAGTCATTGTGCCACACTGTGGACTTTCCATGCTGTTTCCACCCTCCCCACTTCATGACTGGGCCATTATTTTGCCTTTTTGGCCTGGCTGACATCATCATTTATTTGACCCTTCTTCTGATCTATCAGAAGGAAGGAAAAATGAGAGGAACAACAGATCCTGTCTGTGTAGCAGCTGTAAGGCCTGTATGGTCCCATCAGAATTGGCTTATGACTTGGTAGCCAAAAGCAGGAGTGGGTACAAAACACAGAAGACATGCAAATATTCCATTCACGTGTCATCTCCATTTTGGATCCACTCTTGTTATTTTTTTTTTGCTTTAGTACTACTGATGGATTACTGACCAAATGCTGACCGAGGGAAGGCGGATGCTCAACAGACTGGATCCTTTTTTTGGGGGTGATTATTTTGACGGAGCAGAGGAAGGGCAAAATAATCAGTGACGTCAACACAAACTTACTGCTGACGCCCTCTACACTCTATTTAGAGAAAATGGACAGCACTGTGCTTTCATTGAGGTCCGGGTGCACGGTCAGCAGGTCGGATCCCCATCAAAATGAAATGAAAGGACCGGCAGCCGTAATTTCTTTGCAAAAAAGACTTCTTTATTCGTCACTCATATGTGACGCGCGTTTCGGCACAGACATGTGCCTTTATCAAACAACAGGTGATAATGGCTCCATTATTACCTGTTGTTTGACAAAACACATGTCTGTGCCGAACGCTCCATATGAGTGACTGATAAAGTCTTTGCAAAGAAATACGTAGTGCCGGTCCTTTCATTTCACCCTCTCTACTCTGTCTGGGGGCTCTACTTGTATAAGCGTTTAATAGAACAGGTTCTGTAGACATCTATGTGGAATCAGCTGACGACAGTATAAAAATGCGCTCTTTCACGCTATAATAGGATCTTGGGCCTCTGCACGGTTCTTTATACCTGACGCTAACATCGACTTGTAAGGTTTAGTTCACACTTGAATTATTTGATCAGTTTTGGCCCTGTAACTGCCCAAAGAAGTGAAGTGTGCAGTGATTCTAAGAGCGACGCCTGTCATCTGAGTCACAGTATTGTTTCACTACTGTTTCACTATTGTTTTACTACTGCAGCAGACTCCCTATGTGTGTTACTGCAAGGCACAGTGTTATACACCACTATAAAGGCTCTCTGCAGCCAGGAAACAGCTGTTTTTTAACGCGATTCACCACAAAATAAGTCGGATCGAATCAAATCTTTTCTGAAAATTCGGCAAACCGATTGACTCAAATTTTTGAGAAATTCGCTCATCTCTAATAATAACCAACCAACCATATTTTATAAATGATTTCCTTTATATTGTAACCTGCCATAGGAAGCACAAAATAAAGAATTAATTCCATTTTTCGTTTTTGTTTCTGTAGCAATGCAAAAAAGTTCATAATTATTGTCCAGAAACAATCACCAATAACGGCGACGGTAAGACCTTCAGAATCCATTAAAAGTGTTTTGGTCACAAGTTTTGAGAGCTCTCAAATCAAGTAATTTGATGTAGACGTAATCCAAAGTCCAGTGGCTGCCATAAGGCACTTTTTACAAGTTCTCTTGGCCCCGTTCAACAGAACCTTCAGGTTAAGCTTTAAATTGCTGGTTAACTTTTTGTTTGCAGTAAAAAACCAACAATCCAATGCCTACGCCAGTGACCAGTAAGACCAGGACTATAGTTATAATGATGACCAAGTTTATGTCTTTCATCTCCTCCTCTTCACAGTTATCGGAATTATTCTGACCTAGAAGTATCTCTACTCTTTCACCGTTAGAGTTCTGACACATGGTAGCATTTATGTCTATGAAGTTCGCCATGTTCCTTCTGACCATGTGGGTGACCCAAGAATTTGCACAGCAGCTGAGGGGGTTTCCGTATAAAGAAAGAGCTTTTAAAGTGTTTTCCAAAATAGGGATATTACTGTCCTTCAGATTGCTGAAGCTGTTGTTACTTAAGTCAAGGGTCTCCAAACGACAATTTTTGTTCCAAGAAGGAAGCCATGTCAGTTGGTTTCCAGAGAGGTTTAGATACCGAAGTTGGACTAAACAAGGTAAATCAACATTCAACTGAATGAGAGAATTATCTTCGATGTGTAGAACTTCAAGAGAACTTTCCAACCCCTTCATGGCATTTGGTTTAATGGTAAGGCCAAGGTTCATGGAGATGTCAAGAAAAGTCAAGGAAGTGCCATAAAATGCATATTGTGGTAGAGTTTCCAGCATATTTTGCCGGAGGTTTAAATATTGTAAAGTCGGGATGTTATAAAAGAATAAACAGGAGTTGGTGCCTGGTTTTTGCCTTGCTGCTTCTAAGTTCATGCCACACAAGTCAACCATATTGCTTTGAAGGTTAATGGTGGTAATACTGGGAAGATTTTGGAAGGTCCTAGACTCTACCAGTTGGAGTTGGTTATTTTGTAAGTGAAGAACTTGTAAGGATGGTAGCGAGCTGGTACCCAGTGATATGTTCTGCATCAGATTTTCACTCAAATCAAGTTCCTCCAACGAGTTCAGTTTAACTACCTGTCCAAATTGAAAAGACTGAAGACAATTTCTGCTCAGGTTGACGAATTTCAACATTGGCATGGTGATGAAGACATCTTCAGTGATGGACTGGATGTTATTGTAACTCAAGTCTAGATGGGTGAGTTTTAGTAAATTAACCATACTTGCATTCCTACCACCGTCCTCCTCCAACCAACTGTATTCCTTCTGAGATGCCTCTTCTCCGTACCGGATGAGGTTCATTGATAGGTTCAAGAAAATAATATTGTTGACATCTGGGAAAACTGGAAAGCGTACTAGTTTGTTGTCACTGAGGTCAACATATCTTAACTGATATTCTTCATCGGACTCGGATGTGTAGAATGATTGTAAACTATTCTTGCTGAGATTAAGACTTTGAAGTTGTCGGAGGTTAAATTGGGATATGCAGGTGATGGAATTCATGGCAAGGTTAATTTTTTTGAGATGAAGAAGGTTCTCGAAAGAACCTTCTTCGATGTCCATGATGATATTGTTATGAAGGTCGAGTTCTTCAAGAGACGGGCTGCCCGAAAACATTTCTGGAGAAATCATTGTGATGCTATTTTCTGACAGAGAAAGGTAGCGGAGCTGAGGAGCATTTTCGAGAAAGTTTCTGATCATATCTGTGTACAGGCTATTCCTTGACAGGTCCAACTTTTGGACATTAGGTAAGAGACCCATACCTAGTGACCTATAACTCACAAGTCTGTCCAAATAGTTGTCAGAAAGATTGATCTCTTTCAAATTGACCATGTCCTCAAAGGTATCAGGCTGGATATAACGTATTTTATTGCTGCTTAGATCAAGGATCTCTATGAAAGAATACAAAGTCAATGGGATCTTGGTGAGGTTGCGTAGGTCATTTTTTGACATATAGAGTGCATTAATTTTTACGGGAAGTCCCAGAGGTATCTCTTGAAAAGATTTGTTCTGACAGTTTGCCACCATATTTATCTGATGGGGAAAGAAGAAATGGAAAATATTAATTAGAGTGCAACATGACATCAGGTTAGATGCAGAAACATTTTATAGAACTCATTTGACTAGAATTTTGGCTAGGGCATGGAGACTTTTGGTTGTGTGACAGTCAAAGTTAAGGCAAGAAGAAATGGTTGTGTGACAATCACAAAACTTTTCGACCATATCTGTAATTTGTTATATTAGTGGCCCATGCCTGCCACTGCTCTGCTTTCTCAGCTGGCATTGGCGCCACTCTGCTTACCTCTGCTCCTCTGCTTTGGTGGCCTGGACACACCGGCCTTCCTCTGCTCCCTTGTGGATGGTCTGCCCATAGGTAACTTCTGCTTGTTTTCTGAATTTGACCCTTCACTGCCTGACCTGATCTTTGACTGTTTATCGGATTGCACGTACTCTCCCTGCCCTGACCTTGGCCTGTCCCTGACTACAATTTTGTCTGATTCCTCAGTGCTCCGCACTGGTCTCTCTTGACTAGCGTGGGTCAGCAGTCAACCAAAAACTACTCCAGGAGGTAGCAGCCTAGTGGTTCCCCTGCTGCAAAGTCCAGGTCCTTGTACAGGGATTAAAGGGTGAAAACCAGGGGGCTGCAAGAATAATGTTCTTAGGAGCAGCCCCAAGTCAAATCTGTTTTGCTAACACATTTGTTCGACACAACTTTTTTCTACTTCACAAGATTGTTGCAGCCAGAAGTTTTTCATGAAGAAGCTCTAGTCCTAATGAAGCAAAGAGGAGGGCCTACGTTTATACACATAGTCCTCTTTTAGGTAATATATTTCTTCCGCAAAAATTTGGTATGGCATGTCAGCTGTTTCAGTTGTCTAATACATTGATGGGTTGGATCTGCCAAAGTGGGAGCTGCTAATTGATGGCTCTTTTCTTTGGCTCACACAGTGGGGTCCTAGAGCGGGGCAAGAGACATCCTCCACTTTGACATCACCAGCCAGGAAAAGGGCTATATATGCAAGGCTTATCTTAATGACCCAACCTCTGTGAGTCAGTGACCAAACAGAGCTCCCTTTTGTTACTTCCCGCTCCTCTTTCCATCGAAGGCGGGATGGATTAACCAGTAGGTTGGTTTCCTCAACCCTAGTGTGATGCCAAGGCTGAAAATCTCCCATGAAAAACTGGCCCAACTTCTGCTGGGGCCCCAACTCTATGGGCAGCCTTTATGTTTCAAATACAGTACCTTTGCCTTTACCCATGACCATTACTTTGGCCCACCTTTGTTTTTTAAAGGAACCTGAAGACAAAAATAGACCTAACCCTTCTATGCAGTTGTTTTCCTGTAGAAGTTTGGAGTGATGAGTGCCTCCCTTCAATCTTCTACTTTGTGCCTCCCTCAAATGCGTCTATTAGTAAATTGCAACCAGAGCGGCTCATATTCCAGATACAGAATGCGGCTCGCTTAATCTATCACAATCCAGTCTTCAATACATTGCACATTTGGCAAATCCACAAAAGGATGGAAGAAAAATCCCCGTGACCAAAACTGTGGGAGCTTGTGCTAATTGCTGTAGCTGTACAGAGACATCTGTTTCACATGAGGCCCTCCAGAGCAATGCCAGATGGAGTTGCATAATACAATCATGTGTCTCTCCCTGGATTTACATATGTTCTTTATCAGAAGGCGCTGTATACATGGTGACGGTTTGCACTGACTTTTGCAGGCATGTCTATCTTAAAGGGGTTGTCACAATATGAAAGATAATGCCGAGGGTACATCAGCCATGTGCCAACCTGACATTGGGATTACAGGCAATGCTTGTTTTGGATTGTACCTCCATCATATTGTCAACTATTGCAAGTGACGCATTGGGATGGCTGCAAATGGATGTTGTTCTGTGCTCACATTGACTATTGTAGTGGGGTGAAGCTATAAGTAATAGGAAAAACAGACAGACAGACAGACCTGGAACTGGAGATATACTAGCCTGTTGGGAAACTTTGGCCAACCTTCTTCTAAAAGCCACCACTACAGGTCAGCACATTTCCTATTGCCGCAGGTGTAGAGGTCTCCATAATAACCGGAAGCCAAGAAGAGGCAGTTCAGTACTTCCCCACCTTTAATAGTATGGAAGGGTGGGCAAGGATAGAATATTGGACACAATCAACCTTCTCCTTCCTTCCATACATTTCTTTAAGGGTTTTTCCAATTGGGACAGCCCTTGTTTTGGGTGCCATGTAATACCACATTTCGCCTGCAGTGGCCGCTGTTATCATGGAGGGTTTCAGCGGCCTCATTCAGAAAAGGGTTGGACCACATACTCATAATTAGCAACGTTTTAGTTGGTAAAATCGGGACATCTAAGCCCCGACCAAGAAAAGCCTGATCCCGCCCGTAATTGCCCACTTATGGTTGGGGTTTATGTTAGCCTCGCCCATATTTTTGGCCCAGGGCAGCCTGAATTTGCCAGTCCTGGAAAATTCAGGACAGTTGGCAACTATGCATACCATCAAGACGAATGATCCGGAGACTTCAATGTTATCACGGGAATCACAGGTTTCCCAAGTAGGAACAATTAAAGGGGTTGTCCAAAATGAGAAAAACATGGTTGCCTCCTTCCAAAAAACAGCACCACCCCTCTAACCCCATTCTTTTACGTGGAGCAGAGCCACAACCCATCCACAAGTTTCTTTTTTTAAATCCTGAAAACTGATGGCCTATTGCTATCTGATTGGCGGAGATCTGACAACCCCCTGCCAGGGCTTTGTACCGCAGAACTGCTCCAATTGACTTCAATGGGAGTAGCGCTACAGTAATGAGCTCCGTTCTCTATACAATAGATGAAAGTTGATGCCGGAGCTACACAGGAACAACTGATTGGCGGAGGTGCCTATACTTTTTAAAAGTGGGAATACCCCTTTAAGTAAGACACTGGACTGGCATGATATGGAACATAAACTGCAGTGCAGGAATCCAACAAGATCTTGGCTGACACAGACAGCCCCTGCCTTCTGCATCGTGCCTCGTGGAAATTTCTGACTCCCCCCGCTCCATAATCAGAAATGTTCCCTGAACTAACGATAGCAAAAAGTTTTGCAACTTTCTAATGTATTTTCGAGTTTCAAATCCTCAACATTGTCAAGATCTCTACTTGCTGTGAATGAACGGAGACATTCTCGTTTATATCCAGAGGCTAAAAACCTCTCCTAACGTAATTCTCACTTACGAGGGTTTGATACATTTGTATGAAGTCTAAACAATCCTCGGACAGATCGTTACATTGTAACACGCCACCATGACAGGAGAAGGATTTGTGCTGATGTGTATAAAGGCTCGTGCACACAAATGTATTTTGTTTCCGTGTCCGTTCCGTTTTTTTGTGGCCGGTATGCAGAACCATTCCCTTCAATGGAACCGCAAAAAACAGAAATGACTCCATGTGCATTCCATGTCTGTTCCGCGAAAAAATAGAACATGTCCTATTATTGTCTGCATAACGGACAGGGATAAGACTGTTAGGGTCCATTCACACGTCCGTGAATGTCCGCACCCGTTCCGCAATTCTGCTGTGCAGACAAATTTATTCTTTATGGGGACGGAATGGATGCGGAGAGCACACTGTGTGCTCTCCGCATTTCCAGAGCTCGGCCCCGAACTTCCGGTCCAGCTGCGGACAAGAATAGGACTTCTCTATTTAGTGCCGGCCATGTGTCACCCGTTGTGTTGTGGATCCGCAATACACCACGGACGTGTGAATGGACTCTTAGGAGTCAGCAAATACGGAATGCACACTGCAAAATACATACGGCCGTGTGCATGAGCCCTAATTCAGAGGATTGTCCAACCTGGATACAATTGTAACAACTCCTCAGCTATTGTAAGTATTGTACATTTTTTTTTCAGTCTTTTGATGTAAAGAAGAATGATCTTATTCATTGACAGAAAGCAGAGATGCTGAAAATAAAAATACAAAATCTGATAGAGAGTTAGAGAACTTTTCACTTTAGCCACTTTAAGGGAGTTCTCCGGGATTTTGATATTGATGTCCTATTCCTACCATAGGTCTTCAATATCTGATTGGTGGAGGTCCGACTCCGGGCATCCCCACTGATCAGCTGTTGTGTTCTATGAGCGCTTGGGCCTCTTCCTCGGCCAATGATGTCCCGTTCTTTGGTCACATGGCCTTGGCGCAGCTTAGTCCCATTCAAGTGAATCACACTGAGCTGCAATACCGAGCACAGCCACTATACAATGTACGGCGCTGTGCTTGGCATGCTGGGAGGAGGCCGTGGCGTTCACTGGAGAGCGCCGCGTCTTCCTCAAACAACTGATTCCACCCAGCACCCCCTCTAATCGCAGACTGCTGACCTATCCTGAGAATGGGCCATCAATATGAACCCCTTTAACGGCAAAAAAAGGGTTTGACTTTTCCCAGGAACGGCGCCACTTTTGTGTATGGGTTGTGTCTGGTATTGCAACTCAGTTCCATTCAGTTCAATACCTCAGCGGCAATACCAGACGCAGCCCATGGGGAAAATGGGCAGAAAAAAAGACGTTAAACATGGACAACCCCTTTTAGTTGTTATTTTTCCTTAAAATAGCAATAGAGGCCTCCCTCTGTTTATTAAATTAGTTGCAAAATCCTATTTTATTGCAATGACCCCGAGAAAAAAAAGTGGATCAAATGAAGTCCCGTTTCTGGGAACTACTAGCAATCAGCAATCCGTGGAAGAGCCCGGCAACAAGTGTTTAATTCCCCTACAGCACTCCCGCAGGCCAACAGGAGTATTACACAGGTTCCCATTGAAATCAATGGGCAGATGCGCTCAGTCCTGCATTAATGACAATTTCTCGACAGCATATTGAAGATATTCATCTTGGATGAGGACTGAGGATGTGATTTATGTGGGGTTCACTAGGAGAAGCCTCGCATCACAGCAGGACATATAGCACATTCTTGCAGGCCATGTTTGTCTAGTGGACACTTTGATGTTCTCCAGTGGAGGTTACAGTCGGAGAACAGATGCTGGGAGTGATTGGCCACCGTTAAAGAATGGTAAGTATTTTCATTGAAGATAAACTTTCCTTTCCAAGAGCAACACTTCCTAAGGACTCTCTGGAGGCCATCGCTGCCTGCTGTCACTGGGAATTCGGTATTTCTTGAGATGAGATATGAAAATAGAGGAGCAGTGTCAGGCTGGACCCAACAGAAGAAGTCATCCTAAGGGTCCATCCTCCAGATCTTCTGAACATGCGCACTTTTAAAGGGCTATCCTGACCAAAAACATGTATAGCATTGGATTAGATAAACATGGCTGCTGTCCTCCAGAAACTGTGCCACACTTGCTCGTGGGGTTGTGTCTAATATGGGACTAAGCTGCAATACCGCATACGACCTGTGGACAGGTGTGGCACTGTTTTTGGTGAAAAACCGGCCGTGTTTTTCGATTAATCTGTAAATCCTGATAATTCAGTTTAGATTAAAATAGTTAAAGGGGTTTTCTGGGATTATATTGTTGATGGCCTGTCCTCGGGGTAGGTCATCAATATCTGATCAGTAGGGGCCGATCACATGGCGGTGTTTCCTAAGCCATGTGACCTTGCGCTCATCGGTCACATGGCCCAGGCACAGCTTAGTCCTGTTCAAGTGAATGGAGCTGAGCTGCAATACCAAGCACAGCCACTTTCTAATGGATGGCGCTGTGCTTGGTAAGCTGTGGGGAGGCCATGGCGCTCACCGCGGTTTCCTGCCAGGAGTGGGACCCCTGCCGAACTCATAATGATGACCAGTGCTAAGGCTGCACCCAGTATGGAATTCCTGGAGAACCCCTTTAAGCAGGATAATATGGTCCAGTGCATGGTCTGGTGGGAAGTCCAGTGCACTGCTCAGACACAAGGCTTACATTTAAAGAGGTATTCCTAACTTGGGATAGGTGTATTGATTTATGGCATATTCCCTTTCCCAAATGGAACTACCCCTTTAAGAACCTATGTAGTCTGTATCCAGACCTCCTATGGGGCCCAGGAATGTTGGTGCCACCACATGGGTACATGGAAAAATTGCATCTTTCTGACAACATATTTTTATGATATAGATGGGTTGCAGAGCTGACAACAGCGTACTTACTTAGGGTGCAATGGGGGCCATTGCACCCAAGCCCTGGTGCCTGAAAGGGCCCAAGGCCCCCAGCACAATAAGACACACAATAGGAGGGGTCCTGTTGTAACAAATTTTGTATTTATGCCCAGAAAGTTCAAGTAAGGCATCTTGGGGGCACTCCTATAGCGCCAGTGTACGGTATAGTGCCGTACTATGGCAGTATTCTTCCTCTATGAGTCTGGAGGTGTACAGAGGAGCAGTATAGTCCCATACACGTCTATGGGTGCGGTATAATAGTTACATTTCGTTGTATAGAACCGTAATACATCCGTGTACAAGAGGCCTCCACATGAAACGTTGGTGGTAACAATGTAGCAAGCAGTTTCTCCTGAGTCCCGTGACATTGTGTCTCTTCAGACGCCAAGATTTCCAAGAACTCAGGATGTTGGCTCCACTCTGCGCAGTTTCAGGAGGTTTAAACCTTGACAGATTCTTGGAGTTTATTTCTTTTCTGTAAAACTCGCTTTGCATATTTCACGTCCTGCCTGACATTTCCTTGCTACGAGCAACAGAGCGATCTGCAGCAGCACAGAGGACGAGAGCGTCCCGGAGGAACGACTCCCAGCGCTTCTGCACAGATTCCTTCTCTTACAGGAACTTGGCTCAAATCTGAGTATTGTTATCTCCAGAAGAGCCGAGTCCTAATATAATGAGGGGCGTAGACTGTATATATCCATATATTAGATTGTATACCGTACTGCCAGCCCCATACTACAGTATTCGTGTAATACTACATTCTAGTCATAAGGGGTAGTATTATAGTAGCTATATTCTTGTACATAGGAGGCAGTATTATAGTAGTTATATTCTTGTACATAGGAGCAGTATTATAGTAGTTATATTCTTGTACATAGGAGGCAGTATTATAGTAGTTATATTCTTGTACATAGGAGGCAGTATTATAGTAGTTATATTCTTGTACATAGGAGCAGTATTATAGTAGTTATATTCTTGTACATAGGGGGCAGTATTATAGGAGTTATATTCTTGTACATAGGAGCAGTATTATAGTAGTTATATTCCTGAACATAGGAGCAGTATTATAGTAGTTATATTCTTGTACATAGGAGCAGTATTATAGTAGTTATATTCTTGTACATACGAGACAGTATTATAGTAGTTATATTCTTGTACATAGGAGCAGTATTATAGTAGTTATATTCTTGTACATAGGAGCAGTATTATAGTAGTTATATTCTTGTACATAGGAGCAGTATTATAATAGTTATATTCTTGTACATAGGAGCAGTATTATAGTAGTTATATTCTTGTACACCGCTTCTCCTTAGCACCGCTGGCGTCCGGTTTCTAGGTGGTGTCTAAGGGAAGGACTACCAACCAATCAGAGGAGGTGCTCGCTCACTGGCCGTACTGACGGCATGCGTCACTTGACCCGGACACAGTCTTTTTAAACAGGCAACCTGCGGGCCACCGGTTACCTAGTATTGGTCATGTCTACTGATTACCACATTAGCATTTTCATATTGGATTGTTGCTACTGTATTTCTGACCTCAGCTTGTACCTTGACTCTGACCTGTGTTTGACTCCTCGGATTTGACATAATCTCTTGGTTAGACTTATAGTTCTAATTTTGGTCTGGTTTTCTGGTTCTGTCTTTAGTCCACTATGTCTTTCTGTCACTAGCTGTCTGTTATTTTGTCTCCCTGGTTCAGGCACAGCACATAGAAAGTAAGGGACTGTCGTCCAGTTGTTGCCCGCCGTTTTGGGCGGATCGTGCAAGTACGTAGTGACTGGGGTGCCTGCAAATTTCAGGGACTCCCAACGTGACGAGTATATTGGAATGAACTTTAGAGGCGACAATCATGTTCCTAACACAGAATTGCACACTGGAAAGTTTCCATTTACAATTGAGGTGTAAGACATGAAAATGTAACTTGAGGTCAGCACATGATTAATTTTAGAGATCATTTAGACTAAAAAGGCAGATTGAGCAATGCTTAGGAATAGACAGCCCGTGTATTGCAGCACAGAGTATATCAGCAACAGATGTTTTTCAGAGTAATTTATGAATTTGGATCCTTCTTCTGCGTTCAGGACATTTGGCGTTTGGTATTAATTCATTTTTTACTGCTTACATAATCCTGTTGTCATGGATCAGTTACTAATCACTTTCCACTGAAAATATTCCTCCATGGATTGTCAACTACAATGCAATACTTTACAGAGGAACCAACATTCACAATGCATCATATGTATGGGGGGGGGGGGGGGGTTAACGTATTCTCTGGAGGTCTTAAGTATGTGTTGATGTTAATATCCTGCATAGCTGTAAATAATGTATTCAGTGTTCTGTGAAATATTTACTGCTATAGAGATCCATCCCCTGGATTCCAAAATCAGCTGTAACTCTGTGCGTAAATTGTGCATAGAATAATAATTGTTCTCTAGGTGGCGGTATTCTATTGCTTGCCATGTGTTCTTTTCTAAGCAAAACTGTTCCAAAAGACCACTCTTTGGTAGGACTAACCCTCTAGAAGACCCTGTTTCACATCTGTTTTGGGTGATCTTCTTAAAGGTTCATTGTTTGTTTGTTGTTTTTCTTTTTCTTAATTATTGCTGTTCTCAGAGTGACTACTAGATGGCGCTATCTGGTTTGGACGCCTATCTTTTCAACTTTGGCAGATGAAATGTAAGTTCTTCCAGATATCCCTGTAGGCTACAGTGATAACTGCTGAATGGCAGGTCTTTCCGACAGCCACTGGCTGCTTACTGTGAGGCAGAGGAGAGGAGGAGTAGTAGTGCAGTGGGACACGGATGCTAAGAATTTCTTTCAGTCCTTCTGTTCCCCATCCCTGTCACATTTTATGAGCTGTTTTTTTGCAAATTCATAGCCTACTCTCTTGCAAACATGACGTTTACAGCCGCTTAGGATATGACTAATGTCATCAATATGAGCATTTTTTGGGCAAGATGGCTCAAATGGGATGAAGTGGACACTGAACAAGCAGAAGGACTTAACTGCAGGTCAGAAAACTTCAAGGGGAAGTGTAGTGAGCATGCTGTGTGTGCAATGAGAGGGAGGAGGGTGGTGGAGCTGATCTCCAACATCTTCTGTCATCTGACTCCAGCTTTATAATGTAGTCGTTACCTTTCATTATAATCCTGCTCTCAGAGGATAATGAGAGGACTGCTGACCCTCCTCCTAGTGTGCACAAACACAAGCTGAAACATTTCAGAAAGTATCAGCCTATTGTGAGTCCTGCAGGCTGGATGAAACCTGCAATATGTTATATGTAATATATATATCAGCAAGAGTCAGGACTGCACAATCAGTATTTAACATGCATGGAGTGCCAGCGGTCTCGATGTGACATCCAAAGTAAGCGAAAAGAGTGTGGCGTCCTTTATTCATCCATATAGAGACGTTTCAGCTCTCTTACTGGGAGTGTTTTCAAGCAAATTTGCCTCCAGTTTGATAGATGCCGATTTACGTGATTTTCTACTCGTTGACCGTCCCACTACACCTTTACTGTACCTACTCCCCAAAATTCACAAAAATCTAGAATGCCTCCCTGGTAGACCCATAGGGGCACATTTATTAAGATCAGCGTTTTAGACGCTGGTCCTAATAAAGCCCTAAGCTGGCAGGGGATCCTGCGAAGTCCTGCATCCTGCGATCCTGCATCCTGCGATCCTGCATCCTGCGCCAGTCTAAATGTAAGCCATCTTCCTAGCTGTCTTACATTTAGACCTGAAACAGGCGTAGAAAATTGTAAATTAGATGGGCCTGCCGGCCTATCCCCTTCCCTGCCCACAATTTTAGTCCTGTTGTGAGCGGGGTGAAGTCACAGATCGCAGCACAAATAACCGTTGTGCTGCTATCTATGCCTGAAATACGCCTAATCATAATAAATGACCCCCATAGTGTCTAGTAGGGGATCATTATTAAGTAATATTTCCATCTATCTTGATAAAATATTACGGCAGTATACAGTGAAGGCAACTTCCTACATACAGGATGTCACTGATTTTCGTAATAAACTTACAGAAATATCGGCACCAAGAGGGGCTATTTTAGCCTCCTTCGGTATCAGAAGCTTCTGTACATCTATCAAGCATGAAATTGGGTTAGAAACAGTGAGAATAGCATTAAATACTTTTACATTTCCAAGATTCAAGATTTTATCATGTCATTGTCATATCTGTTATTGACGTAAATATTTTCTATTTGGTGACAAGTCTTTTATGCAAATTAAGGGGACAGCCATGGGGTCAAATGTGACCCCTACTCTAGCTAATATGGTGGTAGCCTGTATGGAAGAACAGTGTGTCTATGTATCCCACCACTTCAGTCATGTGCTGAGTAGTGTGTAGTGTGGACGGGTACAGTATGTGAACTACAGGCTTTTCATCTGTTCTTCAGTGACATTTATCCAGATAAACAATTTACATTGGAATATATATATATTGTAGGTCAGACGTGATGACATCATGTTAGGCAAGGTGATGTAATTAATCAGTCAGTCTACTCCTAACATACTATAAATAATCAGTAGATAGATAGATAGATAGATAGATAGATAGATAGATAGATAGATAGATAGATAGATAGATAGACAGATAGGAGATAAATTGATAGAAGATAGATAGATAGATAGATAGATAGATAGATAGATAGAGAGATAGATTAGATAGATAGATAGATAGATAGATAGGAGGGAGATAGATAGATAGAAATGAGATAGATAGATAGATAGATAGATAGATAGATAGATAGATAAGGATTCCCTCTAGGATCCATTCACAAAATCCTGGCTAGTACTCTCACAAGTGTTCTTTCTGGGGTCAGAGGGATCAGACTTCCATACTTTGCATATTAAGATCCTTGTTTACAGTCAGTGAATGGAACCCTTGATTGCTCTCCTCCAGGGCATGGACCTGTGTCTGGTGGTGATCACACAGGTGCCGGGCTTGTTTCAGCACATTTCTCAGCCCTCCTGTCAAGAGCCGTACACCTGTGTGTCATCACATCTGGAAATAAGCAACATCCATTCAGTGACTTCAAGCAGAGCTCTTAAAAACCACAATTTCATAAGATGACAACAAATTAGCACAGACACAAAATCTCAGCTCATACCGATATCACACAGGGCGGCTTCTCTTCTGCGCGGTAGGTTAAAGACCCTTCATTCACCATTATCAGTAGTAGTGGAAGATATAGCAGCATGGCTCTGTTAAAGGCAAAAAGAAGATGTATTTAGATTGGAAATGATGAGAGTTGTTGTTTTCCAGCAGCTGGAAAGCCACAGCTTGGAGGCCACTGATATAAAAGATATTGTGAGAATGCATGCCATCCCTAGGAGGGACTAATGAAGCATTTATGCCGAGATCTTCCATCCAGACGTCCCGGGAGAAGGAAGTCACATTGTTTGTTTTCTCTGAGAATGCGGCAGTAAATTCCAGAGAGAAACATGAGGAAACTAACAGGAGGCAGCACCCCTCTGTATACACTGCCGAGAAGCTATCTATCTATCTATCTATCTATCTATCTCATATCTATCTATCTATCTATCTATCTATCTATCTATCTATCTATCTATCTATCTATCTATCTATCAATCATCTTTTTCAGTTACTGGCTCTTTCTTACCTCTTCAAACATTGCCACTTTCTCCAGAAATATCCTTACTACATGCCCCGTGAACTTGCCCTCCAGGGAGCAGAGTCAGGAACCCCTGGCCTGCTGGGGAGATGTCCTCAAAGTGAAATGTGTTTATCAGCGATTCACACCAACTAAGCCAAAAAGGACAGTCATTTCCTCAAGCATTCCAACAAAAGACATTCTGGATGTTTGCTTTCTTCTTCAGCTTCACTGAGGAAGTTTCCTGTTTTCAAAATGCTTTTAGTTTCTTCAGTTCAGTCAAAAGAAAAAAAAACCGGAAATGTGTATGGAGTGTGATCTACCTTATGTGAGTCAAATTGGTTAACCTCAAAATCTTCAAAGTGAAGCTCCACCTTGAAGTCAGTTTACATATCATAATGTGCGCATGTATTTTAGAAATTGGTTTCTCTAGAAGCCTATAAACCGGTTCTACATCTTCAGTGACAGCTCTGCAGACATGGTACTGCCAACAGAATCCTGTCTGTATTTTATGGGAAAATCTGTTCCGTACCTCATAAGGACAGCTCCTGTTCTCTCTGTACTTACTGGACAAAGGGTACCGCTATGGGGTCTCAATCGACCCCTGATATGAAAGTGGTTCATTTCCAGCATTATACATCTAATGAATAGTGGAGAGTGCCATCAAGCCCATGTGATATGTGCTATTGGAGCTCCTAGGGTGATGATATCTCATAAACATGGTGGTTTATATATCCTGTCTACCATGTTCTGCTGTTTTGGTGCTAAAGCTTTCAAGCTAGCTTCAGATTGATTTCTACAACTACTGCCACTATCCTGAAAAGATTACTTTCTTTGTCTACTATGTAATTATATACAGTACAGGCGAGCATTCTGTAACACAGCATTTAATATTCTATACATTGGGATATAATTTGCAAATTTTCAAGTCCAGAAGCAAGATTAAAGACATTGGTGATAAGATTAAGTCTCTAGTCGGAAATTCTATACACCATCCAGTAATCCGGAATAGATGAGAATCCACCGTCGATCAGATACAATTGCAAGATTAGATATATAATTGCTAAAATTGCCATAGCTTAACCCCCCTGACATATAGGTGATTGTGTCTTTGGTGTTGCTATTGTCTTATTTGGCAGGAGAACCAGTGGTCCCCTCAGGTATGGGGCTCCTGGCACAGTTACAGCTTCTGCACCCCTGGCACCCCCTCTGCCGCTCACGAGGCACACTATTGTTCTCATGGTTTCCCTTTAGGTTGCCCATGTCACCTGCCCTCGTCTGATGTGACCAGATTTCACAGCTGACTTCCTTTATATTTCAGGTGATTTCCAAGTGACATTAAACATTGGGTTACAAAGTCTTAGTCAACAAGTCTCCAGGAAACAAGTGACTAATGTCAAATATTTATTACTACATTTTGCATGCAATAAATTATTATTATTATAATTGTCATTGATTTTATATGGCTATAAATACATATTCTGCAGAGTGCAACAGGGAATGTCCTCATAGCAGTGTCTCCAGTGGGGCTCACCTTTACTTCTGCTGCACCTAAAGCTTTAGGACCTACATTATAGTCATAGCTGGATTGAGATATGTGAAAGCGCAGAAAGTTTGGTGGGACCCTCTGGTACTCAGACCCCACCCGACTCCTGAGTCCTGATAGCTCACTCCTCTCCACCGAGCCAGCAACTTCCACAGACTTAAGTAACAGTATCACATGCATGGGTCTTCAGCAGTACACAGCTTCATAGGATGGTTGAGAAGCCATTAGTGGATCCGGGATATCCTGCCACTTCCTGCCACTTCCTGCTATGTACAGATCACTTTGCATCAGTTATCTGCCTATCATTACAGACAGGATTAGAATGACTGTCACGAACCAGCGGGTGTGAACCCACTGTGCCACGTGTCCTACCTTCTCTAAGATCATTGTCTAAGTGAACTCCTTGATCTTCACAGAACCCCTGATGGTGGGGATAGACTTTCCCGAGGGCAACACCAGGTCGCTACCTATTGAGGAGGATAGGTACACAAGGCAGCTGGTCCAGGCAGACTTGGAGGTACCTGAGAAAGGTACCAGAGGTACAGGCGTTGTTACCAGGAGCAACAGTGCAGGACCGAGGGATGAGGCAGAGGCGAAGTAAGACAGACAATAGGTCAGAGTAGGCGGCACAGGTACAGGTCATGCAATCCGGGTCGGCAACAGGAGAGTCAAGGCAGCAGGCAGGGATTAAACGGGTAGCAGAGTCCAGGAATACAAGTACGAGTCAGGAACACAAGCGGATATTAGCAGGACACAAGGACCTTAAAACTGAGGCATCTGGGAAGGGGGCTGAGCCACTTATATATGTGCAGGAGGGCCAGGATTGGTTGGCGAGGTCACATGATCCAAACCATAAAACACAGGAAGTGACGCTCGCCTGCCCTTAAGGAAATGCCGCCGGAAACAAGCAGCAAGCATGCTGTGGCCAGGGCTAAAAGGAAACACTGGCAGCAGATTACCGCTGAACACGGCGCCCCGGACCGCGGCGGTAAGCAGGGGAACAGCGGCGCACAGCAGCCACTGTTACAATGACAGATATCACCTCTGCGTATAGATAACACAGGATCCTCAGTTCACAATAAGTGATATCACAGCTTATCTGCTCCCTCCTGATCTCTGCACAGGTCACAGAAAACTCTCCCATAGAAATCAGTGGGGTCCCCTCCTGTAAGTTGTGCTTATGGTACATGCGGCTGCTGTAAAGCATATTTCCAAATGCTCTTAAGAACAGCTCAGTCAAGATGGCCGCCCCATAAAAAAATCTGCAATCAGAAAACAAAAACAGATTAGAAAAAAAGGATGTGTCGCTATCTCGTTTCAACTAAAAAAAATAACATTGGTGACACATTCCCTTCAAGGCATCTCTCCCATGACAGAGGTGCCTGAACAATAGGTCTTTCTAGCTTGCTAGATCCTGAAAAGGTGCTATAATCCATTTGTCTGCCTGTGTACTGACTTTTGCCTAATTCCTGGATTCTGACCCTGTGCTGCCAGCCCTGACCTTTGGAATGTTTCACGGATTTGCATGAACTCTGCATGCCCTGACCTCGGCCTGATATTGAATACAAGTTTTGCCTGATCCCTTAGTGCCTGCACCCAGGGGCGTAGCTATAGGGGGTGCAGAGGTAGCAGTCGCTACCGGGCCCAGGAGCCTGAGGAGGCCCAAAGACACTTGTGCCGCATAAGAAGACACACAAAGCACTGAGGGAAGGGGGGCCCAAGCTGAACTCTTGCACCAGGGCCCATGAGCCGTTAGCTACGCCCCTGCCTGCACCGGTGTCTTAGATCCCCGTGGATCAGCAACCAGCCACACAGAAACGACACCGGGTGGTAATCGGCCTGGTGGCTCTCTGCAGCAAAGGCCAGATCCCTGTATAGGGGTTAAAGGATGAAAACCAGGGGACGGCCAGGATATGACCTATAGATAGATAGATAGATAGATAGATAGATGTTAGGTGTGTTTAATGGATGTACCTAGGTCACCAAGAAGGCCAGGTCTACTGGACACATGCCTACTGCATCTTCCTTATAATCCAGCACTGCATATACTGAGATACCTGGTTCCTGGAGCTGCTGTGATACTTAGCCAAGTAGAAGACAAGGCCAATATGCAACATAGCATTGTGGGTTCATAGGGCATTTTTAAGCACCTATGGAAAACTAAGGGACACCTGGTGGGGGAGGTGTAATGGTTGTTATCCCTGGTGGTCAAAATTTGAAACCCCTTTGAAAAGATCACATGTAATCTGTAGGGGATCCCAGAAGCAAGTATTTGATTCCCCTACAGCACCACCACAGGGCAAATGAAGCATTACATCATGTCCAGTGAAACCAGTGGGCTGTGGGGACACACTGAGTCCTCCAGGGACAGAGACACTCTTTGTAAATACTCGGATTAATTGATAGAGATCCTGAATGAGAGAAAGGCAGGACATTTTTGAATTTCCATTTTTGGTGGAAATAATCTCAAGTGCTGCCCACCACACGCCCCAATTTTCATCCTGCTCATCCTATTGAGCTGAATAATTGCCCTGGATGTGGCCACGGCCACTTTTGTCAGTTCACACCTGGGTAGAGAATAGACCTCATTTTTCAAGGTTGTGTGATGGGTCCCATCTTGGAAGTCCTAAGAAATATGGTGGACTGACTTTCTGATGCCCCAGCAATACACAGTACATTGTAACCTTTTTGGGCAGGACCAGAGACTTGTAACTGCTTTATAACAGTTGGCCTCCATTAGGAAGGCTGGGGAGACACAGGTGGGTTCAGAGTCACTTGTGAAAAATAAAAATAACGTCTTAACGAAAACATCGGAAACAAAATTCCAACAGTCGGAGAATCAAACTCGTTTTTCCAGAAAAGTGACGGTGGGAATCCGTCTAAGGGCATTGTCTCCATCAAACCATTCCTTTACTGATGATGATTTATGACAATGACATCAGTGTTCTGCAGCGTTGATACTGCGGCCATGTTTTCTCATGTCCTCGCCTGTGCCTGGGAAGAATAACAGAAGAAATATCTATGGGAGGCTTTAGGTAAAGAACCAGCCGGGCGTTTACTAGTAGATTCGTGGCATGAATTGCTGGTTTATGGTTTATGAGTTATTCCCAGGCAATAAAATGAGGTGTATTGTTATCTAATGGGGGGCCCCTCTAAGATCTGGAGACGGAGGACACTCCTGGCACTGGAGAACACTAAGGTTCTCATAGGATATGAAAGACTTTATGAATGCTTATGAGGAGGACACATCAAGAAGATGTCTTCAGACCTGCAGTAAAGAACAGGTTGTCCAAAGGAGTCAACTTACTTGTTACTCCAATTTCGTGGAATACAAAACTTTTGTGATCTGCTCTGCACAAACTGTTCAAAATGACAGACACTATTTAATATTTCTACACTTGGTCTCTATACCGGTGACCTCTGGTCTCTATACCTGTGACCTCTGGTCTCTAACCTGTGACCTCTGGTCTCTATACCTGTGACCTCTGGTCTCTATACCTGTGACCTCTGGTCTCTAACCTGTGACCTCTGGTCTCTATACCTGTGACCTCTGGTCTCTATACCTGTGACCTCTGGTCTCTAACCTGTGACCTCTGGTCTCTATACCTGTGACCTCTGGTCTCTATACCTGTGACCTCTGGTCTCTAACCTGTGACCTCTGGTCTCTATACCTGTGACCTCTGGTCTCTAACCTGTGACCTCTGGTCTCTAACCTGTGACCTCTGGTCTCTTTACCTGTGACCTCTGGTCTCTAACCTGTGACCTCTGGTCTCTTTACCTGTGAGCTCTGGTCTCTATACCTCTGGTCTCTATACTGAGCTCTGGACTCTATATCTCTGAGCTTCGATTTCTATATCTCTCTATTCTGATCTCTAAATCTTTCAGCTCTGCTCTCTCTATCTCTGAGCTCTGGTCTCTATACTGAGATCTGCTCTCTCTATCTCTGAACTCTGGTCCCTATGCTGAGCTCTGGTCTCTATATCTCTCTATTCTAGTCTCTCTATCTCTGAGCTCTGGATATCTTTCAGCTCTGGTTTCTATATCTCTGAGCTCTGGTACTATATCTCTGAGCTCCGATTTCTATATCTCTGAGTTCTGGTATCTATATCTCTGAGCTCTGGTCTCTATATCTCTTTATCTCTGTATTCTGGTCTCTATATCTTTCAGATTCTGCTCTATATCTCTGATTTCTATATCTCTGTGCTCTGGTCTCTATATCTTTCAGCTCTGCTCTCTATAGCTGAGCTCTGCTCTCTTTATCTCTGAGCTCTGCTCTCTCTATCTCTGAGCTCCGGTCTCTATATCTCTGATTCCTATATCTCTGAGCTCCGGTCTCTATATCTTTCAGCTCTGCTCTCTCTATCTCTGAGCTCTGCTCTCTCTATCTCTGAGCTCTGGTCTCTATATCTCTGGTTTCTATATCTCTGAGCTCCAGTCTCTACTCTCTATATCGTTCAGCTCTGTTCTCTATATCTCTGAGCTCCGGTCTCTATATCTTTCAGCTCTGCTCCCTCTATCTCTGAGCTCTGCTCTCTCTATCTCTGAGCTCTGCTCTCTCTATCTCTGAGCTCTGGTCTCTATATCTCTGGTTTCTATATCTCTGAGCTCCGGTCTCTACTCTCTATATCGTTCAGCTCTGCTCTCTATATCTCTGAGCTCTGCTCTCTATATCTCTGAGCTCTGCTCTCTCTATCTCTGAGCCCTGGTCTCTATACTAAGCTCTGGTGTCTATATCTCTGAGCTCTGATCTTTATCTCTGAGCTCTGGTCTCTATATCTCTGAGCTCTGCTCTTTATCTCTGAGCTCTGGCCTCTATACTGTATCTCTGAGTTCTAGTCTCTCTATCTCTGAGCTCTGGTCTCTATATCTCTGAGCTCCGGTCTCTATATCTTTCAGCTCTGCTCTCTATATCTCTGAGCCCTGGTCTCTATACTAAGCTCTGGTCTCTATATCTCTGAGCTCTGGTCTCTATACTAAGCTCTGGTCTCTATATCTCTGAGCTCTGATCTTTATCTCTGAGCTCTGGCATCTATTCCTCTGAGTTCTAGTCTCTCTATCTCTGAGCTCTGGTCTCTATATCTCTGAGCTCTGCTCTCTATATCTCTGAGCTCTGGTCTCTCTATCTCTGAGCTCTGGTCTCTATACTAAGCTCTGGTCTCTATATCTCTGAGCTCTGATCTTTATCTCTGAGCTCTGGCATCTATTCCTCTGAGTTCTAGTCTCTATATCTCTGAGCTCTGGTCTCTATATCTCTGAGCTCTGGCCTCTATATCTCTGAGCTCTGGTCTCTATATCTCTGAGCTCTGGTCTCTATATCTCTGAGCTCTGGCCTCTATATCTCTGAGCTCTGGCCTCTATATCTCTGAGCTCTGGTCTCTATATCTCTGAGCTCTTGTCTCTATATCTCTGAGCTCTGGTCTCTATATCTCTGAGTTCTAGTCTCTCTATCTCTGAGCGCTGCTCTCTATATCTCTGAGCTCTGGTCTCTATATCTCTGAGCTCTGGTCTCTATATCTCTGGTTTCTATATCTCTGAGCTCTGGTCTCTACTCTCTATATCGTTCAGCTCTGCTCTCTATATCTCTGAGCTCTGCTCTCTCTATCTCTGAGCCCTGGTCTCTATACTAAGCTCTGCTCTCTATATCTCTGAGCTCTGCTCTCTCTATCTCTGAGCCCTGGTCTCTATACTAAGCTCTGGTGTCTATATCTCTGAGCTCTGATCTTTATCTCTGAGTTCTGGTCTCTATATCTCTGAGCTCTGCTCTTTATCTCTGAGCTCTGGCCTCTATACTGTATCTCTGAGTTCTAGTCTCTCTATCTCTGAGCTCTGGTCTCTCTATCTCTGAGCTCTGGTCTCTATATCTCTGAGCTCTGGTCTCTATATCTCTGAGCTCTGGTCTCTATATCTCTGAGCTCTGGTCTCTATATCTCTGAGCTCTGGTCTCTCTATCTCTGAGCTCTGGTCTCTCTATCTCTGAGCTCTGGCATCTATTCCTCTGAGTTCTAGTCTCTATATCTCTGAGCTCTGGTCTCTATATCTTTGAGCTCTGGTCTCTATATCTCTGAGCCCTGCTCTCTCTATCTCTGAGCACTGCTCTCTATATCTCTGAGCACTGCTCTCTATATCTCTGAGCTCTGGTCTCTATATCTCTGAGCTCTGCTCTCTATATCTCTGAGCTCTGGTCTCTATATCTTTCAGCTCTGCTCTCTATATCTCTGAGCTCTGGTCTCTATATCTCTGAGCTCTGGTCTCTATATCTCTGAGCTCTGGTCTCTATATCTCTGAGCTCTTGTCTCTATATCTCTGAGCTCTGGTCTCTATATCTCTGAGCTCTGCTCTCTATATCTCTGAGCTCTGGTCTCTATATCTCTGAGCTCTGGTCTCGATATCTCTGAGCTCTGGTCTCGATATCTCTGAGCTCTGGTCTCTATATCTCTAAGCTCTGGTCTCTATATCTCTGAGCTCTGCTCTCTATATCTCTGAGTTCTGGTCTCTATATCTCTGAGCTCTGCTCTCTATATCTCTGAGCTCTGCTCTCTATATCTCTGAGTTCTGGTCTCTATATCTCTGAGCTCTGGCCTCTATATCTCTGAGCTCTGGTCTCTATATCTCTGAGCTCTAGTCTCTATATCTCTGAGCTCTGGTCTCTATATCTCTGAGCACTGGTCTCTATATCTCTAAGCTCTGGTCTCTATATCTCTGAGCTCTGGTCTCTATATCTCTGAGCTCTGGTCTCGATATCTCTGAGCTCTGGTCTCGATATCTCTGAGCTCTGGCCTCTATATCTCTGAGCTCTGGTCTCTATATCTCTGAGTTCTAGTCTCTCTATCTCTGAGTTCTGGTCTCTATATCTCTGAGCTCTGGCCTCTATATCTCTGAGCTCTGGTCTCTATATCTCTGAGCTCTGGTCTCTATATCTCTTGTCTCTTATTCTTGTATATTTTAGCTCTGTCCTTCTTCCTCTGATCCCTGTAGCCTTGAACTCTATATCTATATATATCTATTGTCACTCACAGTGTCGGTCCCTCAGTCGCTTCCATAATTTTTCAGAACTTTACAGAACAGGATACAGGTAAACGCTGCCATTTATGCTTTTACATAGCATTTACGACATCTGAAAAGGACATTTTTACACCAGGGCTATCATCCTGCTTCACCAGAAGATCAGATCACAAGAGCCACTAGGATCTCCAGAAGTCAACTTCTCCAATACAAGGAAAAGAAAGAGAACCAGCGCGTACCCTTGGTTGTGACCTAAAACCCACAACTAGGGGTACTGAGGAAAACTGCCAAAAAATTACACCATGTCCTACATAAGAATGACCGGCTAAGGCTACTTTCACACTAGCGTTTTGGATTCCGTTTGTGAGATCCGTTTCAGGGCTCTCACAAACGGTCCAAAACGGATCAGTTCAGCCCCACTGCATTCTGAATGGATAAGGATCCGTTCAGAATGCATCAGTTAGGCTCCGTTCCGCCTCTATTCCGTTTTGGAGGCGGACACCAAAGCGCAGCATGCAGCATTTTGGTGTCCGTCTGAAGAGGCGGAGCCTAACGGATCCGTTTTTTTTTTACAATGTAAGTCAATGGGGACGGATCCGTTGTCAGTGACACAATATGGTGCATTTGAAAACGGATCCGTTCCCCATTGACTTTCAATGTAAGTCAAAACGGATCCATTTTGGACTTTGTCATTTTTCTTTAAAGCTAATGCAAACGGATCCGTTCTGAACAGATACAAACGTTTGCATTAGAGGTGCGGATCCGTCTGTGCAAATAAACAGACGGATCCGCGCCAACGCAAGTGTGAAAGTACCCTAAAAACAGTTTCCAAATCTTCAAATCTGAGGAATATTCTGATCAGAAGTTCATTGCCATGGACCACATAAAAGGAATCCATCCCTGTAATGTAAGAAGATGCAGATCTCCAACACACCACAGGACTATAAGATCCCTTGGACATTCGCATGTTCTACATCCAACCTTGTGTATCTGATTATCTGCACTAAATGTCCTGTTCGAGACCTTGGTGTTGGAGAAACAGGACAGAAATGTAATGCAAGGATGAGGTCCCACTGCCCACTGTAATGCAAGAAGAGGCTGCACTTTCCTGTGGCCAAGTATTTCCGTGGCCAGGGACACAACGAAGAACACATGAAAGTTCTCATATTAAAAGGTATCTTCAAATCTCAAAGAGCCAGAAGAATTAGGGAATACAGATTTATAACACTGCTTGACCCTTTGAATACCGGACTGAATTTGTCCCCAGGATTTATGACACACTATAAGATCTAAAGAGCCTTCTGTAGACATAGTCGGGGCACCAGGTCTCTGAGAGAACATCAATTTAGAGACCATAAAACTTTCACACCCCTTATCTGTAAGATAATAAGGACTCATTCTCACATCTTTGATATTCTGTTGTCCATCCGTTCCTCCATGTCTCTGTTCTTATTGTATGTATGGCTGTTTCTTCATACATTCTCGTCGGACGCCTGATGAAGGGACTGGTGATGTGTCCAAAGCTCGCTATGTAACATCGTTGCTTCTATTTTTGTTAGCCATTACAATGTATCAAACCTGCAAGACTCTTCTTGTGTTTCTCTTAAAGGGAATCTGTCACCTGCATACTAGCAAAAAGTTTTTTTAATGAATCCATGTTTAATAAATTACCTTATTTCCATACGTGTTTTTCTTTTGTGCCTTGTCATTTCTTCTAAAAACCGCTTTTTCTGATATGCAATTGAAGCTGTAAGGAGCCCAGAAGGGCGTTCCTCCTTTACCAAGGTGCCCAGGAACGCCCCCCTGATGTGCCGTGCCCGCCTAAATTTTAAAAAGAAGAACGCCTCTAATCTCTAAAATCGCATCCCAGAGGCGAGGCTAAATACTCCACCCCCGCCAGCGCCTCTCTGTGCGGCAAATATCCCCGCTCCGGCTCTCGCCTGCATCCCGAAATCCCGCAGAGGCGCAGTGCCGGCGATTGCCTGCGCCTACGCGATCATCTGGATACTAAGGGCAACAGCCTCAACAGCATCACTGGGCCGGCGCATGCCGTGACGCTGTTGAGCTGCTGCCTCAGTATCCAGATGATCGCGCAGGCAATCGCCAGCACTGTGCCTGCGCGGGATTTCGGGATGCAGACGAGAGGCGGAGCGGGGATATTTACCGCACAGAGAGGAGCTGGTGGTGGGGGGGTGGGGCGGAGTATTTAACCTCGTCTCTGGGATGTGATTTTAGGGTACGTTCACACGACGACAATTGTCGCGCGACAAAAAGTCGCACTATTGTCGCGCGACAAATTTTATAATGGGAGTCTATGGTGTCGCAGTGCGACATGCGACATGCTGCGACTGCGACACGAAAGTCGGAGAAAATCCATTCAAGATGGGTTTTTCTGCGACTGTCGCGTCGCAGTCGCAGCATGTCGCATGTCGCAATGCGACACCATAAACTCCCATTATAAAAATTGTCGCGCGACAATAGTGCGACAAAATGTCGCGCGACAAATGTTGCAGTGAAGTTGTGCCCTATTTGTCGCGCGACTTTTTGTCGCGCGACAATTGTCGTCGTGTGAACGTACCCTTAGAGATTAGAGGCTTTCTTCTTTTTAAAATTTAGGCGGGCACGGCACATCAGGGGGGCGTTCCTGGGCACCTTGGTAAAGGAGGAACGCCCCTCTGGGCTCCTTACAGCTTCAATTGCATATCAGAAAAAGCGGTTTTTAGAAGAAATGACAAGGCACAAAAGAAAAACACAAACACATATGGAAATAAGGTAATTTATTAAACATGGATTCATGAAAAAAAATTATATTTTGCTAGTATGCAGGTGACAGATTCCCTTTAATGTGAGCACTGAACTTGCTTTCTTTTCTGTAAATTCTGGATGGATCGGAGAACGAATGGCTACAAAGCCTAACTGAATGAGGTGTTTTCCATGTCCCATCTCATGTAATTAGCACCAAGTGATATCAACCTCCTGCTATAATTATTGTCCTACAGTGCGGGGAACATGCAATGACTGGTGGTGACCTTCTTCTTCCTTTACTGGAAGTGGCAGCGTCTGCTGAACCTGCAGCATGTAGAGGAGTTTCCACCTCAAGTCACCGATTGCGTTTTCAAGGTGCTTTCCATCCTCAGCGACTTACTGGAGTACGTTCCATCCTTACTGCACTGAGATATGACACAGACACATATATTTCCTCAGTTTGGGGTTGTCCCTACCATGTGTTCTGCACGTGATGACCACCATGGCCATACCAAAGCTGGACACCGACCACGTATATACTGTGGAGTCTGTGTGCTGCTGACTCTGCAGTCATCTCCATATAATGGTGCAATGCCCGCTGACTGACCCTTTGTCGATAGCTGAACATTTTAGACTCTTTAAAGGGTTTCTCCACTTCGGAGAATCCCTACTTGATAGAAGGGTCCTTCTAAAAGCTAATCACAAAGTAACTGTCAGTCACAAAGATCACAGAAATCAGCCCTGGTCTATGGGGAAACCAGAGTGTAACGGTTCAGTTCCCTTGCAGCGCCACCACAGGCGAATCAAAGCATTACACAATGTCCATTCACAGGGTGGTCTGTTTAATGTTGGACAGGTCCTTCAAAGTGAGAGAGACACTCCTTGTAACTAGTGTTGAGTGAACTTGTGTTTTAAGTTCGGGTTCCGGTTATCGAAGCATCCTGTTATGGATTCCGCTACCACGGACCATAACGGCATTTGGAATCCATAAGGGGATTCTTCAATGAACCCGAACCTTGGACAACACTAAGGACCTGGGGTGACGTCACTGTCATGTGATCAGTGCAGGGGGCGTGACTCAGCACTGGATTGGATAAGAGGTGATCCAGTACTAAGCCACGCCCCCTGCACTGATCACATGACAGTGACATCACCCCAGGTCCTCCGTGTTGTCCAAGGTTCGGGTTCATTGAAGAATCCCCTTATGGATTCCAAATGCCGTTATGGTCCGCGGTAGCGGAATCCATAACGGGATGCTTCGATAACCCGAACCCAAACTTTGGACGCCGAACTTAAAATACAAGTTCGCTCAACACTACTTGTACCCGCTCTGGCCAAGAGAACCTTTGACTCTCAACAGAGGAGCCTTGTCTCTGAACCCAAAATTCCCTGATGGGGTGAATGGAAATAGGTTTCTGAAGCTGAGAGCCCCTTTAACCCTGTCTTTTATATCACACCCTTGAGTGAGGATTGACTTGCATTGTCTGTCTGCCCTGACCATGGATTTGCAGAACTTGGCTTCTACCTATATGTTCTGGAACCGCTCTTTGGATTCCCTGGCTGCTACTAATGAAGACCACTCTGGGAAAGTCACCCCAAAAATTTACTCTTGGAAAATTTGTATCCTCCTGAAGGACTTTCATGATGAAAAATGGATAATTCATTAGATTTCAATCTTCGGTTGAGCACCAAGCCAAAAACATTAGTAACTTGAGGACTGCAATCTGTCCACCAGCTTGTCCATGACATCCTCCAGACTGTCCCTCAGGGGCGTATTGGGCGTAGACCTTACAGGGAAATTACCCGGTGGGCCGATGCCCTGGGGGCCACCTCTGCCCTCCTCACAGATGGCCAGTGGAAGTTTTTGGGCATATATTTTGTGACGGACTGTGGTATTTGGCTCTGTTGGGGGGGTTAATGGGCCACAATATGGTATTGCTGGCTCTTGCCTTCCATCAATTTGGACCCAACTACAAAACGGGGCCACTTTTAGTATTTTTTCTAAGTTTCCAGTCCGCCCCTGCTGTCCCCCAACATATCCCAAAGGGTTGTAACTATGTGACCCTATAGTGACAGGATGGCGAGTATGGTGCCCCCCAGCAGATCCAGAAGATACTGAGATCATTCGATGGAGACAAGAATAAGATTGACTGCGGTCAGCTTTACATGGACCAGTGGGGTTAGATGAAGATGAGCTCACAGACCGCTAGATAATAAGGAGACCCAATCACAGTGGGAGGTGAAGAGCGCCGGCTGAGTGCTGTCACCTATTCATTTCAGTGATCAGGATGGTCCCAATGTTCAGACCCCGCAGGGGCGGAGTGGGAAATTTAAGTGAACCCGGAAAAAATAAAAAGTGGTTTCATGTTGTAGGGGATTCCAATACAAGTAAGTGGGCCCTGCATCGAAGCAGAATGAAACAGCACAGTGCAGCACAATATACCGCCACAGCAGAACCAGATACCACAGTGCAGCACAATATACCGCCCCAGCAGAACCAGATACCACAGTGCAGCACAATATACCGCCCCAGCAGAACCAGATACCACAGTGCAGCACAATATACCGCCACAGCAGAACCAGATACCACAGTGCAGCTCAATATACCGCCCCAGCAGAACCAGACACCACAGTGCAGCACAATATACTGCCCCAGCAGAACCAGATACCACAGTGCAGCACAATATACTGCCCCAGCAGAACCAGACACCACAGTGCAGCACAATATACTGCACCAGCAGAGCCAGATACCACATTGCAGCACACAATACTACCTAAGCAGAACCAGATACCACAGTGCAGCACAATATACTGCCCCAGCAGAACCAAATACCACCGAGCAGTACCATATACTGCCCCATCAGAACCAAATACCACAGTGCAGCACAATATACTGCCCCAGCAGAACCAAATACCACAGTGCAGCACAATATACTGCACCAGCAGAACCAAATACCACAGTGCAGCACAATATTCCGCCCCAGCAGAACCAAATACCACAGAGCAGCACAATATACTGCCCCAGCAGAACCAAATACCACCAAGCAGTACCATATACTGCCCCAGCAGAACCAAATACCACAGTGCAGCACAATATACTGCCCCAGCAGAACCAAATACCACAGTGCAGCACAATATACTGCTCCAGCAGAACCAGATACCACAGTGCAGCACAATATACTGCCCCAGCAGAGCCAGATACCACAGTACAGCACAATATACTGCCCCAGCAGAACCAAATACCACAGAGCTGCACAATATACTGCCCCATCAGAACCAGATACCACAGTGCAGCACAATATACTGCCCCAGAAGAACCAAATACCACAGTGCAGCACAATAAACTGCTATACTGCCCCAGCAGAACCAGACACCACAGTGCAGCACAATATACTGCCTCAGCAGAACCAGATACCACAGTGCAGCACAATATACTGCCCCAGCAGACCCAAATACCACAGAGCAGTACAATATACTGCCCCATCAAAACCAGATACCACAGTGCAGCACAATATACTGCCCCAGCAGAACCAAATACCATAGTGCAGCACAATAGACTGCCCCATCAGAACCAGATACCACAGTGCAGCACAATATACTGCCCCAGCAGAACCAGATACCACAGTGCAGCACAATATACTGCCCCAGCAGAACCAAATACCACAGTGCAGCACAATATACTGCCCCAGAAGAACCAGATACCACAGTGCAGCACAATATACTGCCCCAGCAGAACCAAATACCACAGTTCAGCACAATATACTGCCCCAGCAGAACCAAATACCACAGTGCAGCACAATTTACTGCCCCAGCAGAACCAGACACCACAGTACAGCACAATATACTGCCCCAGCAGAACCAAATACCACAGTACAGCACAATATACTGCCCCAGCAGAACCAAATACCATAGTGAAGCACAATATACTGCCTCAGCAGAACCAAATACCACAGTGCAGCACAATATACTGCCCCAGCAGAACCAAATACCACAGTGCAGCACAATATACTGCCCCAGCAGAACCAGACACCACAGTGCAGCACAATATACTGCCCCAGCAGAACCAAATACCACAGTGCAGCACAATATACTGCCTCAGCAGAACCAAATACCACAGTGCAGCACAGTATACTGCCCCAGCAGAACCAGATACCACAGAGCAACACAATATACTGCCTCAGCAGAACCAAATACCACAGTGCAGCACAATATACTGCCCCAGCAGAACCAGATACCAAAGTGCAGCACAATATACTGCCCCAGCAGAACCAGATACCACAATGCAGCACAATATACTGCCTCAGCAGAACCAGATACCACAGTGCAGCACAATATACTGCCCCAGCAGAACCAGATACCACAGTGAAGCACAATATACTGCCCCATCAGAACCAGATACCACAGTGCAGCACAATATACTGCCCCATCAGAACCAAATACCACAGTGCAGCACAATATACTGCCCCAGCAGGAGCAAATACCACAGTACAGCACAATATACTGCCCCAGCAGAACCAAATACCACAGTGCAGCACAATATACTGCCTCATAAGAAGCAAATACCACAGTGCAGCAGAATATGCTGCCCCAACAGAACCAAATACCACAGTGCGGCACAATATACTGCCCCAGCAGGAGCAAATACCACAGAGCAGCACGATATACTGCCCCATCAGAACCAGATACCACAGTGCAGCACAATATACTGCACCAGCAGAACCAAATATCACAGTACAGCACAATATACTGCCCAAGCAGAACAAAATATAACAGTGTAGCACACAACACTACCCATAAGCTTCACCTCTAATGTAGATATTCTCTTTCCTCATGTTCTCCATTCAGCCCAGACCACCATAATGACCTCTGAGGATGGCCATACAGTTGAATTCAGGAGGGCATCTGTGGCTGCCTGACTGGTACATAGGCATCTGACCTTACTTACTATTGTTGGCATCAGATCTTTATGTACCTGGCTCAGGAGGAGGGCTCAGGAAGTTCTCCTGGGCATCGGCCTACCAAGCGTTATCCCTGTAGGGTGCATTGATAGTCCACCCCTGAGACCCCGGATAATACAGCATTGATCAAACCTTCCCGAATCCCCGCTGAGTTAGTGGATTGAAAAGGAAGAGAAAGATTTCAAGTTCTCCCCATCTACAAACCTGACAAGATGAGTAAGATTCCCACAGCTGGGACTAGAGCTGAGCAAGTGAGCATCTGCTACTCTGCCTGTCCGAGAAGAGGTGGTGGCAGGTGCTGTATAATGTCTGATAGGTGCTCCACGCACCCCTCCCAATCAGACCTATGGGAACATAATCAGGGGCCGTTTTTCTGAGCCGGGCACCTACAGGCAGAAATATTTCTTCCTGGGATGGAAACAGGAACAACTGTTCATATCCTTCTAAAAAACCCTTCTCTTCCCTTCTGATAACTGTGGATTCTCAATGACTGTACCGGAGAAATGGGGTGAGGGGGTCAATGGGGGGCCACATAGTGAGCTATAGCCCCTGCACTGTCACACTACTGACCATATCAGCTGCTGGGACCTCGCCGGTATGGTGGCTGCTAGGCTTAGGAAAAGAGGAACATCTGCCAATGTCTCCTGTATGAGGGTCACTCCGGAGAAAGGGTTATGTGGACAAAGCCGATCACGGGAAGTCAGGAATCACTGGTGGCCCCAGCATAATAGATAGATAGATAGATAGATAGATAGATAGATAGATAGATAGATATGAGATAGATAGATAGATAGATAGATAGATAGATAGATAGATAGATAGATAGATATATAGATAGATATAAGTAGATAGATAGATAGATAGATAATGAGATAGATAGATAGATAGATAGAGAGATAAGAGATAAGTAGATATATAGATAAATAATAGATAGATAGATATAGATAGATAGATAGATAGATAGATAGATAGATAGATAGATAATAGATAGATAATATAGAAATAGATAGATAGATAGATAGATAGATAGATAATGAGATAGATAGATAGATAGATAGATAGTAGATAGATAGATGATAGATAGATAGATAGATAGATAGATAGATAGATATGACATAGATAGATATGAGATAGATAGATAATAGATAGATAGATAGATAGATAGATAGATAGATAGATAGATAGATAGATAGATAGATAGATAGATAGATAGATAGATAGATAGATAGATAGATAGATAATAGATAGATAAACATATTACTTAGCAAACCTTCCCTGCTATGTCACTATGCACAAATGATGCAGCAGATTAGAGTTTGTCAGTTGATACAATTCCTAGTGATAACTCTGGCTTCTAGCTATAAACAGACCTGGAAGTAAAATCTGTAGATGTACAGAAGCTAGCTTCGGCAGACAGACACGCACATTCAGCACTGCTACATCTGTATATGCAGCTATCCACAAAAAGAGAACATAAACATCTGTTTCAGCGACACTCTGCGCCTGCATGACACGGAAAAGTCAGCAGCACTGACAGGAGCGTAATAATCCATGTATAGACCCAGCACAAGCTGTAATAATATAACCCTTTATATGCCTCTTGTCATTCGCAACCCTACGAAGAAGATGCATTATATGTATAGATGTAGCAGAGCTGAACTCGTCTAGTAACTGTGTCTTTTTGCACCATGAATTTTAACTAGTAGTTTATGTGCAGTTCTATGGTACCCTGGTAACATATAGTGACAAACTCAGCTCTGCTACATCTATAATATTTCTCTACATTACAGTGAACTGTGATTACCTTATCTAAAGTGGAGGTTGGTTGGGTTCCTTGGCTTTCTATGAAATAAGGATTTTGCCAGTTCCTTGAAGTCATTCATCACTGTGCCTTGATGTTCCTATGTGGGAAGCGTCACTGGAAACTTTGCAGAACTGAACAGGAACTAAGACATTTTCAGGGAAATATCCTGCTATCCTTATATGGGACTCTGCCTGCTTTAATTTCTGTGGACTGTGGGGTGGGAGCCAGGTCTTAGTGCTAGTAGTGTTAATGGGGAGGCAACCGGACAGGGCTGCGCTGAGCTCATTGCTTATAATAAACCTCCAAACAAAAGTACAGCAACCGCCTCATCTTCTATCAGCCTAGTGCGTTATCTCTCACAGCATTATACCGAGATATCATCCACATAACAGGTCACTGTGTACATACATTATATTACTTATCCTGTATTATACTCCAGAGCTGCACTCACTATTCTGCTGGTGCAGTCACTGTGTACATACATTACTTATCCTGTACTGATCCTGAGTTACATCCTGTATTATACTCCAGAGCTGCACTCACTATTCTGCTCGTGCAGTCACTGTGTACATACATTACTTATCCTGTACTGATCCTGAGTTACATCCTGTATTATACTCCAGAGCTGCACTCACTATTCTGCTGGTGCAGTCACTGTGTACATACATTACTTATCCTGTACTGATCCTGAGTTACATCCTGTATTATACCCCAGAGCTGCACTCACTATTCTGCTGATGCAGTCACTGTGTACATATATTACATTACTTATCCTGTACTATTCCTGAGTTACATGCTGTATTATACTCCAGAGCTGCACTCACTATTCTGCTGGTGCAGTCACTGTGTACATACATTACTTATCCTGTACTGATCCTGAGTTACATCCTGTATTATACTCCAGAGCTGCACTCACTATTCTGCTGGTGGAGTCACTGTGTACATACATTACTTATACTGTACTGATCCTGAGTTACATCCTGTATTATACTCCAGAGCTGCACTCACTATTCTGCTGGTGCAGTCACTGTGTACATACATTACTTATCCTGTACTGATCCTGAGTTACATCCTGTATTATACTCCAGAGCTGCACTCACTATTCTGCTGGTCGAGTCACTGTGTACATACATTACATTACTTATCCTGTACTGATCCTGAGTTACATCCTGTATTATACTCCAGAGCTGTACTCACTATTCTGCTGGTGCAGTCACTGTGTACATACATTACATTACTTATCCTGTACTGATCCTGAGTTACATCCTGTATTATACTCCAGAGCTGCACTCACTATTCTGCTGGTGGAGTCACTGTGTACATACATTACTTATCCTGTACTGATCCTGAGTTACATCCTGTATTATACTCCAGAGCTGCACTCACTATTCTGCTGGTGCAGTCACTGTGTACATACATTACATTACTTATCCTGTACTGATCCTGAGTTACATCCTGTATTATACTCCAGAGCTGCACTCACTATTCTGCTGGTGGAGACACTGTGTACATACATAACTTATCCTGTACTGATCCTGAGTTACATCCTGTATTATACTCCAGAGCTGCACTCACTATTCTGCTGGTGCAGTCACTGTGCACATACATTACTTATCCTGTACTGATCCTGAGTTACATCTTGTATTATACTCCAGAGCTGCACTCACTGTGTACCTACATTACTGATTCTGGGTTATATCCTCCACACCCAGAGCTGTACCTTCGGGTGGCGCTACTGATTTATGTCATTGAGTATCCCTATGACCTGAGTGTGTAGGTGGGCGTGCACTCCTGTGGAGACAGCACCTTACAGTGCGGACAGCAGTGCGCAGTGACCGCCCGGGGCGGCAGCCATATTTAGTGACTTTGATCTTGTAGTAGTCAACAGCAAGATCTGAGTAAAATATCATGAGCAGTAGGCTGTAACCAAGGCAACACATGACTAATAGCATTGGGCCTGTATACACAAAACGGAAAGTTTTTTTTCTTTTTAAAGACGGTTTACATAGCTTAGATGCATGATCACAATAGAAAAAAACAACTAGTTGCAAAAATGTACGCACTCTTTATATGTGGACCTACCCTTTAAGTGTTCAGATTTACCAGAACCTGACGAATCCCTTTAACCATGTACTTACCATGACTGAAATAGCACATGTCTACTTTACCGCCCTTCCTCTACATCTGAATACAGTTCTACAGGACATTTTATCCTCTGTCCCTGATTTACCCCAAACACCCAGAAATGCCCACTAGGGGTCTCACTTTTTCAGGCGTGGAGCAGGATCCTAGCCCTAAGTTCACACCTGAGCGTTTTACAGCGCGTTCAAACGCGCTGTAAAACGCTCAACACATGAAAACCAATGCTTTCCTATGGCCCTGGTTCTCACTTGAGCGTTTTACAGCGCGTTTGAACGCGCTGTAAAACGCCCGATGCATAAACAAGTACTTGAGCTTTTTTTGGGGCATTTGTCGCGTATTTTGTGATTGATACCACAGTAGTCAATCACAAGAACGCGTGTTTCCTATTTGCACGTACGAACGCGCGTTTCCTATTTGCGTAAACGCGCGTTTCAAGAACGCTCAGGTCTGAACCCAGGGTAGAGGAGACCCGCCTTGTGGACAATGCCATGACAAAAGGAAGCTCACTGCTGCCCCCTGCGGGTTCAGCTTTGCTGACAAACTCTGCTCTGCTGCATCATTTGTGACTGCAATATTTTAGCATGGTGATAACTGTGAGGTGACATAATGGGGAAGGTTTGGTAAATAATATGTTCATTTATCTCCTATCTATCTATCTATCTATCTATCTATCTATCTATCTCATATCTATCTATCTATCTATCTATCTATCTATTATCTATCTATCTATCTCATATCTATCTATCTATCTATCATCTATCTACTTATTATCTATCTATCTATCTATCTATCCATCTATGTATCTCCTATCTATCTATTATCTTTCTTTCTTTCTTTCTTTCTTTCTTTCTTTCTTTCTTTCTTTCTTTCTATCTATCTATCTATTTTCTATTTCTGATCTATCTATCTATCTATCTATCTATCTATCTATCTATCTCATATCTATCTATCTATCTATCCATCTATCCATTTATTTATTATCTCTCTATTATCTATCTATCTATTCCTTCAAATATTCCTTCGCCAAGGACTGCCTAGTCAGCGGTCAGAGGAATTGCACCCCTATTCATTTAGCTGTGCTGCTGATCTCTTTTGTGTTCTATCTATCTATCTTCTATCTATTATCTATCTATCTATCTATCTATCTATTTATTATCTATCTATCTATCTATCTATCTCTCTCTCATATCTATCTATCTTTCTATCTCTCATATCTATCTATCTATCTATCTTCATATCTATCTATCTATCTATCTATCTATCTATCTATCTCTCATATCTATCTATCTATCTCTCATATCTATCTATCTATCTATCTATCTATCTATCTATCTGTACTATCTATCTATCACTATCTATCTATCTATCTATCTATCTATATCTCATATCTATCTATCTATCTATCTATCTATCTATTTATTATCTATCTATCTATCTATAGTGGGGAAAATAAGTATTTGATACACTGGTGAAGTTTTCCCACCTACACAGAATGGAGAGGTCAGTAATTATTATGGTAGGTGCCCTTCAGCTGTGAGAGACCTCTATTTTGTGACTCTACGTAGCCCGATCTATCTTTTACATTTTGGTCTGCTACATTTCCTTTGAATTCTAAGTCATATGTCCCCCCAGTCTCCACTAATAATAGCATGGCCAACACCAAAAATATACACTCCCACTGAAATGTACTTGCACATCTCAACCAGTCATAGATTATAGATCATATTTTTTAAAAAGGGCTGCTTTTCTTTTTGTTATATTTTTTTTAAACTCCCTTGGCAGAGAGAATTTACATAACACTCTCTGCCAGACCATGAGCCAGACCAGAATTTTTTAAACTCACTCGGCAGAGATGATTTACTTAACACTCTCTGCCAGACCATGAGTTAGACCAGGGAGGAGTTAGGGGCGGTGACTAGATTAAAGTGCCACAGCTCCACTATAAATATTGGCCACCCAAATCCTCCCCGCAGATCCTGACCTATAACGTAAGGCTGCGATGTAACCAGTTATACAGTGCAAAAAAATTGCCCACAGGGTCCCAACGCAAGAAAAATTTATAGTGTGCTTTTTGCTGTATACCTTAGTATAGAATCGCCTAGTCTATGCTTGTATACTCTTATGGATAAGTGGCGTCCACTACAACCACCTCCCAACAAATAGGATGGCGGCAGTAGATAAAAGTAGTGGACAACACCAGCCCTTATCGATAAGCAGCACCTCACCCAAACTGGGCAAAAACATGAGAGGAACCCTTGTCTTGTGTGTTGGCCAGAATGGAGAGCAGTGACCAAGAGCAGAGCTGCTGGAGGGCCTGTCTTGTCCTACATTATGCCATTGGTATGAATGGACACTGTGTAATACCTAATTTCTCCTGTGATGGCGCTGCAGGAAAACTGAACACTTGCTTCCAAGTAACTGCTGATCATTGGGGGTCAATGGACTCTCAAGTAAGGATTGTCTACAGCGAAGAACTTCTTTAACACGCTGAGAACATTGATGATGGTGAGGGCTGCAGTATGGTCATTGGAATAGCAGCCAAGACTCATCTGGAGAAGGTCCCATTGGCTTTACCTCAGGGATTCTTACCACATTTACTCACTACAACTTCCAGTTACTCAGATTCATTTTTCTAAGAGCAGATCATTGTTCGAATACCAGTGACCTGAGTTGAAGGTTGTTGAATTATGGGAGGTGATCGGAAAGAAAAACATATCTCCGTTACCGGCAAGGAGCTGCTATCCATTACAAATTGTAGCGCTGACATCTGTAAGGTATTCATCTCCGAGTTGTTGTTTCTGGAACCTTTTATTGGACTTTCCCTATCTTTCGAATGGAAGTGTTCTGCAGAGTTTAACAAGCTTCAGGTATCGTAGAGCCCATGAAGAAGAGTCCCGCGAAAATGTTAGGACATCAGTTAGTTCCGGAATTCTCGAGGTTAGACAAAAAAAATGGCAACCTACAAAATAACCCAAAAAAAGGTCTTAGAAACTATGGATGAACATGGTGAGGACCATGAGGCATAGCTGCCAAAACTGATGTTGAGACACGTGGATGGGTCAACTTATAGGGATGCCAAAGTTGACCAAAGACTTGGCATTAAACAAACCGATCAGCTCAATGATTGCGGGGTCGATAGGACACCTCTGGAGTCATGTAGCCAATGCGACAGGTCTGGAGAAGTCCAGCCTATTCCATCCAAGTGTCTCACAATGTCATCTGTCAAGGAAGGATCTTCTGTTGGTGGTGGAACCTGTCTACATTGTCACTACTGAGCCCAATGACCCCTTTACTGCATCAGAAGGCAGTATTAGGTGGAAGGCCAAGCTACCGATATGATATTGGGGTCCAGGATGTCTCTGTCATAGACATTAAATAGTTATAGACCAAAACTTAGTTGTCTTGTGTCTTCAAGACTCTTCATCCCTAAAGGAACATGTAGGCAGATAATCCATTGAGATTTTGGTGAGCATCTGAACTTCGTGGCATGAAAGCCCAATGGATGCCAAGATATGCTGGTAGGTATGCTATTAGTGGAGGTCTGATCTCTTGGACCATCAACCATCCCTCAGATCATAGAAGCTGTGATTCTTCAGCTTTCTGTGTAGGGCATCTAACCAGGAGGGAATGAAGTGTTCAGATCCTACAGTATGCAAAAGTTAGCTGTAGTCAAGAACAGAGCTATCCGATTCCTAACCATCGTGGCCAGACAAAAAAAAACATAAAGGTCCCAAAATCCTAAGAAAAAAGGCGACCTTGTCCAAACCCTCTTTAGGTTGGGTCACCTTCACAGACTGGGATTGCTGAGGAAGTTTGGTGTGCAGAGGTAGACTACTGGAGGATGTGCCTCAATTTCAGAGTTCCTGTAAGCCACCTGGTTTTGGGGTAGTTAGCTATAGGGTCTAAGTCAGGGGTAGGCAACCTACTCCCAGCATGTGTACTTCCTCTGCTCTTCTCAGAACTCTCACAGAAAAGAATGGAGCATGCTGGGAATTGTAGTTTCCCAACAGCTGGAGTGCCGAAGGTTGCTGATCCCTGGTCTAGGTCAACAAACTAAACCTTTGACACCCCTGGGCTAAATAATATTACCGCCTTATAACTGTAGTGCCAGAGTTGATGTGACCATAGCTAAAAGCCAACAGCCATACAATAAAGCTGTAAAAGGTGCATTACATTGATCCCAAAACCAACCGCAAAGACATGTCTATATAAATGTACCATACAGTGCACATGGCAGTGCCCAGAATGCTGATGTGTACAGGTCTGAGCCGGAAAGTGAAGCACTGTAATCAGTGCAGAGAATCTGCTGCTCCGCCATATGTTAATGGTTCCTTATGTATGTTAACAAGCCCTGTGGGTTTGGCTTGTCCTGCTTGTAGGAATGCTCGGTGCCAGATGTGGGAGTCTCGCCTCGTACAGGGGCGACATTTGATCACAGAATACTTTCCCTTGTTGTTCATGCCGTCTAATTGCTTAATGAATAGAATTCCTGAAGATCCTTCCACCAGAAGTCTTATTGCTAAACCAAATAGGAAACGGCAGGTAGAAATACTGCCCTGGCGTTCCAAGAAACTGTGCTCCTACGCTACAAAAAAGGCAAAAAGTTTAGCATCACCGTGAATTTCAGCTCTTCCAGATACGGTCAATACACATCCTCGAAGCAAAGTCAGTCGAATGTATCCTGCTGTGCACAAATCTGTATGGCGGTAGTATATGGACACTGTATGGGAGTCTTATTTAAGCATTGTATGGCGGTGTGATGTGGACACTGTATGGGAGTCTTATTCAGTCATTGTATTAAGATATTATGTGGACACTGTATGGGGGTCTTATTTAAGCATTGTATGGCTGTGTGATGTGGACACTGTAGGGACGTTATTATATGGTCTTATTTAAGCATTTGTGGGGCTGTATTACGTGGACCCTGCATGGGTGTCTTATTTAAAGTGGATTTCGGAGCTTTTTGAACTGATGACAAATCCTCTGGATGAGGTCATCAGTATGTGATTGGTGGCGGTCCGACACCCAGGACCCCCGTCGATCAGCTGTTTGAAAAGGCAGCAGTGCTCGCAGTAGATTGTTTATCGGCTGTGCTTGGCATTGCAGCTCAACCCCATTGACTTCTATGGGGGTTGAGCTACCCCTAGGCCATGTGACCGATGAACGTGTCAAAGGCAAAGCTGGAGAAGGTTGTGGCGCTATTTCGAGCACTGGTGCCTTCTCAAATAGCAGATCGGTGGGGGTCCCGGGTGTTAGACCCTCACTGATCAGATACTGATCAGCTACCCAGATGATAAGTCATCAGTTCACACTGTATGGGAGTTTTATTCAGTCATTGTATGAAGGTATTATTTGGACACTGTATGGAAGTCTTATTCAAACATTGTATGGCGGTATTATGTGGACACTGTGTAGGAGTCTTATTTAAGCATTATATGACGGTATTATGTGGACACTGTGTAGTAGTCTTATTTAATCATTATATGACGGTAATATGTGGACACTGTGTAGGAGTCTTATTTAAGCATTATATGACGGTATTATGTGGACACTGTGTAGTAGTCTTATTTAATCATTATATGACGGTATTATGTGGACACTGTGTAGGAGTCTTATTTAAGCATTATATGACAGTATTATGTGGACACTGTGTAGGAGTCTTATTTAAGCATTATATGACGGTATTAGGTGGACACTGTGTAGGAGTCTTATTTAAGCACTAGACATTATGCCCGTTACAATAACGGGTGCTAGAATTGGCCGGCACACAGAGCAATCATCACACTGCGCTCTGGCCAATCAACGCCGCCCCCCACACGTCATCTGCACCGCCAACCGTCCGCACAGACCATACCCCGTGTGGCAAAGGCGGCGCATGCGCACTGGACGACGGTGAGGGAACTGTCCCAGGAGAGGAGGGCGGCAGGGGAACTGTCTCAGGAGCGGAGGGCAGTGGGGGTGGGAGTATTATTTAGGCACTGAATTGCATTGAATTATTTGGGCACTGAAGGACTGTATTTTGAGGACACTGTAAAGCAATTTTATGAGGGCACTTTATTGTAGTAGTATTATTTGGATTCTGTATGGAGGTATTATTTGTGTACTCTATGGCGGTATTATTTTACATAAATATATACACAGATCTTGACATGGTAAAAAAAAAGCTGTCAAAACAAGAGATTTGTATACCAGTCTTTTCTCCTAGCCTGCTTGCCACCGCTGCACTTTCCAACCAAGGATTAGGGCTTGTTCACAAGACCGCGCCGTGTTTTGCGGTCCGCAAATTGCGGATCTGCAAAACACGGATGCCACCCGTGTGCCTTCCGCAATTTGCAGCCCTTTATAAAAATGCCTATTCTTGTCTGCAAAACGGACAAGAATAGGACATGACTCACAGAGTGCTGTCTGCATCTTTTACAGCCTCATAGAAGTGAATGGGTTCGCACCCGAGCCGCAAAAAATGTGGCTCGGATGCGGACCAAAACCACGGTCGTGCGAACGAGCCCTTAGACTGTAAGATACAGATGTAGCAGAGCTGATTGCGTATAATGCTATAGCAATGCATTATACTGATTAATTTCACGATCGCCAAACAATGCATCCTCAAAGAAGTCACCGACAAACCCAGCTCTGCTACATCTGAAATTCCAAAATTCAAATTTCTAGAAGCCTGAAGGTTTACAAAGCTGATAGTAAATTCTTATTCTCCACTCCGTGGGATTCCCCTTATATCCCTACGTATTAACACCTGAGTGAGATCAGGCATAGCAGGAACAAGGGCCTTCGGGAACGTGAAGCAGATGCGGACAGCTGTTGGTGGAACGGAATCTTTTTGCCCCGGGTTCAAAGTCTGAAGTCTTTTGATCATTAATTACATGTTTAGTCTTTGACTAGAAACGAATGGACAAAGCGGCGGAAATAACAAGTAGCAATAGGTGAACACGTGTGTAGGGGGAATGGGGTCAGAGCCAACCCCCGTATGCCTCCTGTATGGACGCTGTATAATGGTATTTGGATAAATGCAGAATTCTAAGCCATAGCATATACCGTATGTACATAGACAGTCAGTCTGTATCTGTATGTCGTACACAGGTGCTCTATGGCACTACCTTGGCACTCTATGTGTCCAGTATTTCTCCAGGAACTGTACACTTAAGAATGAGCAAGCTCTTAAAAGGCCTACATTGAGAGTTTAAAGGAAAACTCCACTCACTTCAAGAAAAATAGGTCACCTTTAGAATTTACATCCAAAGTTCAGTAGCTTTGTAAATACTTTTCTTTATTTATTTTGCGCTGATTTTGATCTAAATTTCTTTTCATTCTCTTTTTTACTCCAAAGTGAAAGTAAGAATTCTGTCAGCTGCTCCTTAGAATCAGTGTAAGGTTTGGCTCCGCCCTGCTGACAGTCATGTGACCTAACAGCTGAGCCCTCATTGTATAACTGGTCTGTGCTCCCACAATGCACTGCAGTCTGAGTGCAGAAAAGTAGTAGACTGTTGAGGTTACCTTAGCCTAGCCTGGATACAAGATGAGATACGGCCTCTAGCCTGGATATAAGATGAGATACGGCCTCTAGCCTGGATACAAGGTGAGATACGGCCTCTAGCCTGGATACAAGATGAGATACAGCCTCTAGCCTGGATACAAGATGAGATACGGCCTCTAGCCTGGATACAAGATGAGATACAGCCTCTATCCTGGATACAAGATGAGATATGGTCTCTAGCCTGGATACAAGATGAGATACAGCCTCTAGCCTGGATACAAGGTGAGATACAGCCTCTAGCCTGGATACAAGGTGAGATACGGCCTCTAGCCTGGATACAAGATGAGATATGGCCTCTAGCCTGGATACAAGATTAGATACGGCCTCTATCCTGGATACAAGATGAAATACGGCCTCTAGCCTGGATACAAGAGGAGATACAGCCCCTAGCCTGGATACAAGAGGAGATACGGCCTCTAGCCTGGATACACGATGTGATACGGCCCCTAGCCTGGATACAAGATGAGATACGGCCTCTAGCCTGGATACAAGATGAGATACAGCCTCTAGCCTGGATACAAGATGAGATATGGCCTCTAGCCTGGATAAAAGGTGAGATACGGCCTCTAGCCTGGATACAAGATGAGATACGGCCTCTAGCCCGGATACAAGATGAAATACGGCCTTTAGCCCGGATACAAGATGAGATACGGCCTCTAGCCTGGATACAAGATGAGATACGGCCCCCTAGCCTGGATACAAGATGAGATATGGTCTCTAGCCTGGATACAAGATGAGATGCGGCCTCTAGCCCGGATACAAGATGAGATACGGCCTCTAGCCTGGATACAAGGTGAGATACAGCCTCTAGCCTGGATACAAGATGAGATACGGCCTCTAGCCTGGATACAAGATGAGATACGGCCTCTAGCCCGGATACAAGATGGGATACGGCCTCTAGCCTGGATACAAGATGAGATACTGCCTCTATCCTGGATACAAGATGAGATACAGCCTCTAGCCTGGATACAAGGTGAGATACGACCTCTAGCCTGGATACAAGATGAGATACGGCCTCCAGCCTGGATACAAGATGAGATACGGCCTCTAGCCTATGTACAAGATGAGATACAGCCTCCAGCCTGGATACAAGATGAGATACGGCCTCTAGCCTGGATACAAGATGAGATACGGCCTCTATCCTGGATACAAGATGAGATACGGCCTCTAGCCTGTATACAAGATGAGATATGGTCTCTAGCCTGGATACAAGATGAGATACGGCCTCTATCCTGGATACAAGATGAGATACGGCCTCTAGCCTGGATACAAGATGAGATATGGCCTCTAGTCTGGATACAAGATGAGATACGCCCTCTAGCCTTAATACAAGATGAGATACAGCCTCTATCCTGGATACAAGATGAGATTCGGCCTCTAGCCTGGATACAAGATGAGATACGGCCTCTAGCCTGGATACAAGATGAGATACGGCCTCTAGCCTGGGTACAAGATGAGATACGGCCTCTATCCTGGATACAAGATGAGATACGGCCTCTAGCCTAGGTATACAAGATTAGATACGGCCTCTAGCCTAGATACAAGATGAGATACGGCCTCTAGTCTGGGTACAAGATGAGATACGGCCTCTATCCTGGATACAAGATGAGATACGGCCTCTAGCATAGGTATACAAGATTAGATACGGCCTCTAGCCTAGATACAAGATGAGATACGGCCTCTAGTCTGGATACAAGATGAGATACGGCCTCTAGCCTAGGTTTACAAGATGAGATACAGCCTCTAGCCTGGATACAAGATGAGATATAGTTGGACATGGAGCTATATGGGTTCCACATTATGTCCTGCAGAACATTTGCCCACAGAAGCTGCAGCCTCGTAGGTTGGTGATGCTGGCGTCTGGATTGTGTTGAATCTGGTGACCGGGCAGCCGAGGAAGTGTGATAATCTGGTGGAGACAATCCTGGGAAACCCTCGTGGTGTGTTCATTATCCTGCTGAACAATACCAGTTGTCAGCCCTGCCATGAGAGGACACATGTGGCGGTAGTATGTCCTGCACATATCACTGTCAGTGTCCCTTGCATTACTACAAGGGGTGATGACTGTCATATGCAATGGCTCCGCAGATCATCACTGCAGTTGGGGCAGTGTGTCGCTCCACAGCAGAGGAGGGATAGAAGGTCTCATCACGAGGCCTCCATACTCCAACCCGACCGGATCCTAAACAGAACCTGGATTCATCACTGAAGACAATACGGATCCAGTCTGTAGTAGTCCAGGTTTCTCGTTCATGACTGCGAAGGCGATGGTGGCTGGCTGTCAATAGTAGGACATGTAATGGGCGACGTGACACACGGACATCCCCGTGACAGTGGGTGACAGAAGATCTGTGAGACTGGCAACTCGTGCTTTGATCTGACAGGTTTCCTTATGGATCAATAGGCGTCTGTGTTGTTTCTGGTATTGGCCACACCCCTTGCCTCAAGGTGTTGCTTATGTGGTCATTTAACCTTCCTTATTTATAGTTGCTTCTCCCACAATGCTGTGCGGTTTACAGCTTCAGTGGTATCTGTGGTCTGCTGGTGTTTGGTTCTCAGCTGAGTTCCTGTTGCTGCCATAGCTACTGGAAAGTTAAGTGTTTCCTTTCCCATTTGTTTTGGTTTATCTGTGTGCTGTTTTTCCCCTGCCCTTTGTTGTTGGCCTGAGAGAGACTCATGGTCGTCCTTCCTTTCTGGAGTAACAGGTAGTCTCAGTCTTGCCACTATCGCCGGGTCTTATAGGGTGAGTTAGGACTCTAGGTATTCCTGTGTATGAACTCACCTACCTTTGGGGTCTGTTCATACTGATAGCCAGTCAGGACTGTGACTTTCAAGCTTTCAGGTCTTGTTCCTTGTTTTCTTTCCTTCTTCGTCCAGTGTGGTGTCTCCCTCGCACACAAGTGCTCTCTTTGGGCCGTCCAGAGCCTGTTCACCACATGTGTGCCCTCACGTAACCACTACTCCCAACACCTCCTAACCGGCAGGTCAGAAGAGTCAAAATGGTGGGAAATTCATCCAAATGACCATCCTGCTTCTCACTGTCCAACGCTGCGCCCCCTCTCAATGTCTGTCAGCTGGGCAAAATGTCTTTGAGTGCGTCGTAGAGGTCAATGATCTGACCAAGAGGTACACTACCCAAAGGTAGCCTCTGAGAGCTATTTTATAGGGCAGAGAGGGGAGCACTTTTAGACTCTCTTGTGGCGACACCCAGTGTCTAATCAGACCACACCTGTAATCATCTATATATAGATAGACATAACTACAGGCCGAGTTCTGCAGCATTCAGACATGTAGTGCGGTATTTTTTGTCAATGAGTGTACAAACATGGTCAACACCATAATAAACTGTATATATAAAGCCTTTTTCTATTTGAGATTAGTTCTACATAGAGGTGCAGATGCAGCAGAGCCGAGTAAGTCAGTGTAGCAGAGTTACATTTTTGCTCACTCATGCGTGCATTCAATGACACTTATTCAAATACACAGTCAGCTCTGCTACATCTGTCTCTACTGTTTTCACTGCTTCTACCTCCATGACATGTAACAGAATGAGTATTCTCGCCCTGAGGATTCAGAACCGCTACATACAGAACATATTTCAGAGGTTATGTCGATGCATCGAGGGGATTCCAGTCTGAATATAATGTACCATACACAGCACAGCCCTCACTGATCATCAGGCGATTGCTGCGATCTGCACGTAATTATCGTTGCAGATGCAATGTCCAGAACTTGATAAAAAAAAAACATCTATTCCCTCAGAAGGAAGAGACCAGAAGTACAGAATATTAATCGTATATTTCCAGGCCATTAGGGGGCAGCATTATAGCAGTCACACATTCACATTCCAGGCCATTAGGGGGCAGTATTATAGTAGTCACACATTCCCATTCCAGGCCATTAGGGGGCAGTATTATAGCAGTCACACATTCACATTCCAGGCCATTAGGGGGCAGTATTATAGTAGTCACATATTTACATTCCAGGCCATTTAAGGGCAGTAATATACTAACCACATACTCACATTTCAGGCCATTAGGGGGCAATATTATAGTAGTCACATAGTCACATTTCAGGCCATTAGTGGGCAGTATTATAGTAGTCACATACTCACATTTCAGGCCATTAGGGGGCAGTATTATAGTAGTCACATACTCACATTTCAGGCCATTAGTGGGCAATATTATAGTAGTCACATATTCATATTTCAGGCCATTAAAGGGCAGTATTATAGTAGTCACATATTCACATTCCAGGCCATTAGGGGGCAGTATTATAGTAGTCACATATTCACATTCCAGGCCATTAAGGGCAGTATTATAGTAGTCACATATTCACATTCCAGGCCATTAGGGGGCAGTATTATAGTAGTTATATATTCCCATTCCAGGCCAGTAATATAGTAGCCACATATTTACATTCCAGGCCATTAGGGGGCAGTATTATAGTAGTCACATACTCACATTTCAGGCCATTAGTGGGCAATATTATAGTAGTCACATACTCACATTTCAGGCCATTAAAGGGCAGTATTATAGTAGTCACATATTCACATTCCAGGCCATTAAAGGGCAGTATTATAGTAGCCACATATTTACATTCCAGGCCCTTAGGGGGCAGTATTATAGTAGTCACATATTCACATTCCAGGCCATTAGGGGGCAGTATTATAGTAGTTATATATTCCTATTCCAGGACAGTAATATAGTAGCCACATATTTACATTCCAGGCCATTAGGGGGCAGTATTACAGTAGTTACATATGTACATTTCAGGCCATTAGGGGGCAGTATAATAGTAGCCACATATTCACATTCCAGGCCATTAGGGGGCAGTATTATAGTAGCCAGATATTTACATTCCAGGCCACTAGGGGGCGGTATTATAGTAGTCACATATCTACATTGAGAATTGTAGTTTCCCAGCAGCCGGAGTGCCGAAGGTTCCTGATCCCTGCCCTATATACCTGTGACTGAGAGCAGGTGAATGGCTGCTGTAGTGATGTTGGTAAGTACATAATTATTATAGTTAAAATATATATAATACAATAATAAATATAACAATAAATTAATTATGAAATAAAATACTAAAAACAAAATATAATAATAATATAATAATAATAAATCCCCTACCTGTTTAGTCGATGACTGCAGCTCCTTCCAATTCTCTGAATGAAAAGTTTCCGCCGGGAAGTAACAGAGATAACAAGTGAACTCATGCCGGACCCCAGTGTAAGTGAGCGGACCTCCCCGAGCCGTAATACTCGGCAACCACTGGATATTCCCCCAGGTTATCTCATTATTACGTAGCTTATATTTTTACAATGGACTGGGAATTTTTCCTCCTTCCATCATGTGCACTATTTACATCTCTGATACATTGTGCTCCCGGCTGGACCTTCACTTTCACTGCTCCGTATTATGTACGCAGCCCGCCTGTCACATGACTCCACTGTTGCACTAAATAAAAGATTTAAGCCTTAATAATAGGTTATAAAATGTCACCTTTCCAAGCTTTTAACAGATAAAAAGTTGGGAAATTCTGCTGAAGGTTGAGTTTACGGTATACAGAGCTGCATTTACGGTTCTACAGGCTATTATTGGAAACAGTCAGCAAGGGTGTGTGATCAACAGACTCAGCCGTAAAAGCTGGGCTGCTATCATGCGGGAGGAGGGAGCAGTTAGATACATCTGGTACAGTGTCTGGTGTGAAGAATATGCTATGTAGGAAGGAATGCTGGGGTAAATGCCCCTATAGGGCGGCTAGCCCCAGTGATATACACAAGGAGATGTATCCAAAGGTTTCTGTCATTAATTACTCCGGAATGACCCTTCTAATAACACTATGTCTTCAATTTGCAGCACTGCTGTAAAAAGAGATGTACTATACAGGCAGTGCCAGTCACTTGTGTGCCCTCTAGTGGCCAGTGTGAAAACTGCAATACTTCAGAATGTTTTTGTGTAGATAACTGAGCATCTAATTAAAAAGGACTGACTTTTTTTAAAATTCTTTTCCTGTACAATTGTAACAAATCAGTCAGAAGATTCAAATCAGGTACGCTACCCAAATTTAAATTGCTCGGAAAAGTCATGTATGAATATCTGGGGTCTCCTAGGAACTGAATCCAACCTCTTTCAAGCTCCTCAATGGCAAGATAGCCTTAGCAATCTTAAAGTGACAGTGCTATATATGACTATGGGTAAATGGATGGTGACAAACAGCCTGTATAATAGCACTCTGTTTTGTCGGATTTTTAAAAAAGAGTTTTAAAATTAAAGAGTATCCTAAAAATGAACCCTTTATGGGCGTGATGCCTCCTCGTGTTTGTATACACATTAGTATCAGAAGAAGCATTGGCTTGTTCTGAACAAGCCTCTAAAAATGATACCTTTTTCAGAAGCAGGACCGGGACAGTATGGATAAGGCTGGAGATATGCAGCTATGTAGGGGTAGTAGTGGAGGCTGTAGTAGCCACAGAGGCAGCACAGTATGGAACCTGTCAGGCCAAGCAGGAGATGTGGAGCTGTGTAGTGGTAGTAATAGTGGCAGTAGTAGCCATGGCAGCAGCAGTAGCAGGAATAAAGTATGGAACCTGAGAAAGGGGAAATATACAGCTGTGTAGGGGTAGTAGTAGTGGCATTAGTAGCCAGAGAAGTAGATCAGTATGGAACCTGACAGACAAAGCAGGGGAGTTAATAGCTGTTTAATGGTAGTAGTAGTAGCAGCGGTAGCACTATAGTATGGAACAGGAGATATGCGGCTGTGTAGGAGTAGTAGTAGTGGCAGTAGGGGTAGTAGTTTCTGCAGCAGCAATAAAGAACATGATGGCAAACAGACTGCAGCAGTGACATGGTTGGGCAGGTAATAAATAGCCACTGTCGGCAATGGCAGATCAATTCATTGGCCCGAGCCATAAGTGTGTAAAAATCCTCATGGATCCACGCCTGATTCCTTTTCACAAACGTATTGTTTTCCACACTGTGAGGATGTGACGACACCGCCTGCCTGGCTGAATACACTCTCTGACAGTACATTGGAGGCATCACCCGTTCCTGTACAAAACAAATGTTCAGTTGGAGACCGCAATTATACACAGACTGCGACACTTCAGAAATGAAGAAACTTGGAGAAACTTTGTAACAGCTTATTTAAAAAAAAATGTGCCGGGTCCAGTGCAACTATGATGGTTAAAAAAAATCTGCCACCAGTACATATCTTTTTTTTTTTTTATATATATAAATTGGGCTGCTAGTTGGCTCCTAAACATTTGAAAAAAAAAAAAAGGAGTACTGTAGCTTTAAATAGCAAAGCAAGCACAGGATTATCAATGGCCGGATGCAGCGAAGTAACGCACAGTACAGTAAATGTCCTTTGCTAAAACTTCTCTATGAATTTGTTAAATCAATCTAACTAAATCCCTAAATTTTTCCCTATAAGACCCAAAACTTGCTGCATTGGTTTTCGTTCTTTGCTTTACGTGTGTCAGAGACGTCCTGCCTCATCCATGTCTAAGCTCACAAAGACGTGATTTCCTTGTTTGGGATCATAGTGTATATGAAACATGTCTATATCGTCCCTTCTGATTGGCTGCAGCTGACTGCAAGGCATGATGGGCGAGCCCACCAGCCAGAGCCCCGCCCAGGGTCATGTGACCGTCTGTCCTCACTCTCCCTGTCCTGCTGTGCTCATTGCTGTACTTTGATATGTAAAATGGTGGGCACCATTTCGAGAGCGAATCAGACAAATCGAATCTCAAAAACGTCAACTTTGGAGGACGAATTTTTGGGAAAATCTAGACAAATTCAGTTAGTTGGGAATCGATTAGCTCATTTCCAATTCAAACATGACCATTTTCTGATGAGAGATTTCCTTGTAAGTTAATTATTGGAAAAGATTTATGAAAACGCTGCTTTCTCCTGATCCTCCAAACTTTCAAGGTCCATTAGAAACATAGAAACATAGAATGTGTCGGCAGATAAGAACCATTTGGCCCATCTAGTCTGCCCAATAGACTGAATACTATGAATAGCCCCAGGCCCTATCTTATATGAAGGATGGCCTTATGCCTATCCCATGCATGCTTAAACTCCTTCACTGTATTTGCAGCTACCACTTCTGCAGGAAGGCTATTCCATGCGTCCACTACTCTCTCAGTAAAGTAATTCTTCCTGATATTACTTTTAAACCTTTGCCCCTCTAATTTAAAACTATGTCCTCTTGTAGCAGTTTTTCTTCTTTTAAATATTCTCTCCTCTTTTACCGTGATGATTCCCTTTATGTATTTAAAAGTTTCTATCATATCCCCTCTGTCTCTTCTTACTTCCAAGCTATACATGTTGAGGTCCTTTAACCTTTCCTGGTAAGTTTTGTCCTGCAATCCATGTACTAGTTTAGTAGCTCTTCTCTGAATCTCCTTCTGCAGATCTGGTCTCCAGTACTGCACACAATACTCCCAATGAGGTCTCCCTAGTGCTCTGTAGAGCGGCACGAGCGCCTCCCTCTTTCTACTGTTGATGCCTCTCCCTATACACCCAAGCATTCTGCTGGCATTACCTGCTGCTCTATGACATTGTCTGCCCACCTTTAGGTCGTCTGATATAATGACCCCTAAATCCCTTTCCTCAGATACTGAGGTTAGTACTGTATCACTGATTTTATATTCAGCTCCTGGGTTTTTACGCCCCAGGTGCATTATCTTGCACTTATCGACATTACATTTTAGTTGCCAGATTTTTGACCATTCCTCTAGTTTTCCTAAATCCTTTTCCATTTGGTGTATCCCTCCAGGAACATCAACCCTGTTACAGATCTTTGTGTCATCAGCAAAAAGACACACCTTACCATTGAGGCCTTCTGCAATTTCGCTGATAAAGATATTAAACAATATGGGTCCCAGAACTGATCCCTGAGGTCCCCACTGGTAACAATACCATGGTCTGAATATACTCCATTGACCACAACCCTCTGTTTTCTGTCCTTCAGCCACTGCCTAATCCATTCAACAATATGTGAGCTCAAGCTCAGAGACTGCAGTTTATTGATAAGCCTTCTATGTGGGACAGTATCAAAAGCCTTACTAAAGTCCAGATAAGCCATGTCTACTGCACCTCCGCCATCTATTATTTTAGTCACCCAATCAAAATAGTCAATAAGATTAGTTTGACATGATCTCCCTGAAGTAAACCCATGCTGTTTTTTATCAATCAACCCATGGGTTTTTAGATGTTCCACAATCCTCTCCTTGAGTATGGTTTCCATTAATTTCCCCACTATTGATGTCAGGCTTACTGGCCTATAGTTGCCCGATTCCTCTCTACTACCTTTCTTGTGAATTGGCACAACGTTTGCTAATTTCCAATCTTCTGGGACGACACCTGTTACCAGTGATTGGTTAAATAAATCTGTTAATGGATTTGCTAGTACACCTCTAAGCTCTTTTAATAGCTTTGGGTGTATCCCATCAGGCCCCTGTGATTTATTTGTATTCATTTTAGACTATATGACTATATTGACTATATGAGTCCATGTTTTCATTCTTACAAATAGATTTATCAATTAGAACAAGCTTTAGACTTTTAACCCCTTCCTGACATCCGCTGTACAGATGACCCCGGTTCCAGAATGGAGTGTCTATTTTCTGCTGTTCCACACAGGAGACATCCAAGGCAAATATCTGCGATCAGCGATAATGCTGATCACAGACATTTGTCCCCTCTGAGATGGCTTTCCCTGGTATTGATGCACTCCTGGAGCTCAAAGAGCTCCCCTACAGGGTGATCCGAGGAGCTATTCAGGAGCGCATCACCAACTAGGCAAGGGGAGCCAATGGTGGCAGCCGGCCGTGGCCAATGAGCACTTCCATTGTAGATAGCTCATTTCTCAACAGCATGGGGCATTTTTTCTACTAGGGGCACTAAGGGGCATTTTGTACTGGCATGCATAAGGGGGCATATTTTTGTACTGACACTCATTATGGGGGGCAATATGGAGACATTGGCTCAACTGGGGGCACTAGGATGGAGTATTTTTTTTTGTACTGGCACACAGAAGGGGGCATTGTTTGTATTGACACACACTATATATATATATATTTTTATTTTTTTTTTCTTTTACAAAATATGCCCCCCTATTAACATGTTCCAGTACCCTCTTAAAATGTGTGCCAGTACAAAAATACCCTTATAATGTGTGCCAGTACAAAAAGTTCCCCCTTATAATGTGTGCCAGTACAAAAAATACCCTTATAATATGTGCCAGTACAAAAAATACCATTATAATGTCAACTAGTACAAACTATCCCCCCTTATAATGTGTGCCAGTACAAAAAGTTCCCCCTTATAATGTGTACCAGTACAAAAAATACCCTTATAATGTGTGCTAGTACAAAAAATACCATTATAATGTGTGCCAGTACAAAAAATACCATTATAATGTGTGCCAGTTCAAAAAGTTCCCCCTTATAATGTGTGCCAGTACAAAAAATACCTCATAATGTCAACTACTACAAACTATCCCCCCTTATAATGTGTGCCAGTACAAAAAATACCCTTATAATGTCAACTACTACAAACTATCCCCCCTTATAATGTGTACCAGTACAAAAAATACCCTTATAATGTGTGCTAGTACAAAAAATACCATTATAATGTGTGCCAGTACAAAAAATACCCTTATAATGTGTGCCAGTACAAAAAGTTCTCCCTTACAATGTATAACAGTACAAAAAGTTCTCCCTTATAATGTATAACAGTACAAAAAGTTCTCCCTTATAATGTGTACCAGTACAAAAAGTTCTCCCTTATAATGTGTACCAGTACAAAAAGTTCTCCCTTACAATGTATAACAGTACAAAAAGTTCTCCCTTATAATGTATACCAGTACAAAAAGTTCTCCCTTATAATGTGTACCAGTACAAAAAGTTCTCCCTTATAATGTGTAACAGTACAAAAAGTTCTCCCTTATAATGTGTACCAGTACAAAAAGTTCTCCCTTACAATGTATAACAGTACAAAAAGTTCTCCCTTATAATGTATACCAGTACAAAAAATGCCCCCTTAATCCATGCAGGGATTTTGCTGTTTAAGAAATTTTTATATATTTTTAACAAAAAAAATGCTACTTTCTTTCTTTGAATATCAAATTGTACTTTACTGCTCTTTTTGCTTGCATGTGGTTTCCTCTGGTCGAACACACGATGTTGCATTAACCTAGGAAATATTTTACTCCTGTGTTATCCTGGGGAAGTTGTGGTCCTACACTGTGGAGCACATGGGAGGAAGCCTGTCTGCTTCAGCTACTTCCACTAGGTGGTCACAGATCCTATCTTTAACCTGTCAGTCATCCAGCTGCACAGGTCAGGGACCACGACGCCCCTTCTATAAAACAAGCAACGTTTTGCTCTTATTTTATCCCCTTTTTGCAGGCCCATTGTCTTCTTGCAGCTATATGATGACACACAGCTATAGGACTGTTTTTCTTTTGTGAAATTTAGGAGTCACACATTGTTGTTTTTCTTTGTTTTAAAATGGCAGTTTTTTTAAAAATATTTATTAATCGTTTTATACAGTTTTTAGTGGTATTTTGGTGGCATTTTTAAATTTAGTGTCTTTTTGTCCATTTAATCCCTTAGAGGGGTTGTTCCACGAAAAATAGTCTACAGTTTTCAAACCAACACCTGTATCTGAAAAATGTTATAATTGCATTTATTTAAAAATGTATTATAGCTACTGAGTTATTCAATTAAATCTATCTGCATAGCGCCACCTGCTGTTTGCATTTTTTTTTAATTTCTCTGTCCTGCTCAGTGAGATGGAAGCACATGCTCAGTTTTACCCTTCAACTGCCACCAGCTGCATCAGAAAGGACACACTCCTCCAACAATTGGAGAAATAAACAGGGGGACTTCTATATCCATGTGAGGTTCAGTGCTGGTTTTAGCTTTGCTACAAACAATGTACTAGATTATGTATAATTTTCATTCTTTATATTATTTATTGGATAACCCCTTTAAATACATCAGTCAGTAGTGCCTGTAGCATCTAAGGATCTTCTTCTCTGTTCCCACTGGTCCTGCAGAAACGATTGCGGTGTGCTTAAGAATTACCATGACAATCGGGGGGCAAATGACACTAGGTCTGCCATACCATGGCTTAATAGGTTTTACACTGACAGGCTATGATGCTTTGGTATTGTAGGAGAGTACCTGGGGTGGTAATAGACGGTAGGTACGTGCCACCGGGGGTCCTGGTCCCGGTGGAGTAAGAGCCGGAAAAGTGTGTTTTGCAGCGGTTATGCTGTTAACACAGCGGATCCGGGCCGGCTCTTACTGGGAGCAGGCAGATATGCGGGTGGGTGCCTGTCTCCCTACGGTCCAGGCCAGGTTTGCAGGGGAGGGTTTAAAACCCGACCAGCAGCAAGGGTGTGGTGTGGAAGCTTTTGTTCTCTTGTTGTGAGAGTGAGAGGTGAAGGTGAGCTGGGCTGTGTACTGAGGCCTGTAAAGGACTGTGCGGGGAACCCCAGCTGAAGCCAGGAGGGATCCGTATTCCGTGGCTAGAAGCCGGACCCAGGGGCTTGCTTCCCCAAGGAGAAAGAGGTGACATTACTCCTGGCTTTGAATAGACTTTTCTTGTTGTGATGGATCCAGGCCTCAAGTAGCCTGCAGCTGGTTTGGGACTGAACTATTGTTTTGCCGTTGTGTGTGACCACCCTCCCTATAAACTGCACTGCCTTTTTACTTGTGTTCACCGTGTGAATAAAGAAAGCACCGTTTAACACCAAGGCCTGTCTGTGTTGCCTCTATACTGCACTCGCTACCACTGCCTACCAGAGCGGATCCCCACAATTGGTGGCTTGCAGCGGGCATACTGCAGTGAGGCTGGCAAAGAATATTTATCCGGGTGGTGCACGGCTGCATGTCATACATTAAACCAGCAAGCTTGGTCATCCCTGACAAAATGGAGGAGCTGGTTAAGCAGTTGGTGCAGAGCAATGCACAACAGCAACAAACAAACAGTTTGCTGGTACAACAGTTGGCGCTTATGCAAGAGGCTCTGAGTGCATCCCAGCGAGAGACCCCACCGGCAGTGACTCCTTCACCGCCAGCTCCCAGGGATAAAGTCCGGTCTGCATTAAGGAAAATGGCTCCGGAGGATGATGTAGAGGCCTTCCTGATGGTGTTCGAGAGGACTGCGGAACAGAAGAACTTACCGTCGGGACAGTGGGCAGAAGTGGTGGCGCCATTCCTAGTCGGAGACGCCCAAAAGCATACTTCGACCTCAGCCGTGAGGACGCCCAGGATTATGGGAAGCTAAAGGCTGAGGTAATGGCACGCTTGGGTGTTACCACTTATGTGCGGGCGCAGAGAGTTCATCGGTGGGCCTTTTCCGAGTCCAGACCCGTCCGGTCTCAGGCATACGACCTGGTGCATCTGGTGAGGAAGTGGCTCCAGCCGGAAACTTTGAGTCCCTCCCAAATGGTCGAGCAAGTGGTCGTGGACCGTTTTGTGCGGACACTGCCAAGGGCCATACAGCGCTGGGTCGGTCAGGGAGACCCTGGCAACCTCGATCAGTTGGTAAGCCTAGTCGAGAGGTATGTGGCGACCCAGGATTTGGTGCGGGACTCCACGCAGGCACGGGAAACCCGTCAGGCTCCCCCTCAGGCTAGGGATCCGGAAAAAGGGTCCCAACCACAAAGGGGGGGGGAAGGCTAGTCCTACTCCAGGGAAGAGAGACCGGGGAGGGACCACAGGGATTCAATGTTGGCACTGCCACGGACTGGGACATAGGGCCGCAAACTGTCCTCAAGCCCCGGAACCCATGGACTGCGGGTTCGTTCGCCGGTCCTCTTTCTTTGCCTGGCCTGTATGTACTGCGGACCCCCTACTGGCCGCCGATATGCCACCCCTGTGCCAAGTCTCGATCGATGGGCATCCGATTAATGCTTTGCTGGACTCTGGGAGCCTTGTGACCCTTGTGCATGAGTCCTTAGTGTCTGAGACCCTACCAGAGAAGCAAACCCTTTCCATTGTCTGTGTCCATGGGGACCGCCGAGAGTACCCCACCGCCAGGGTTACCATGTCCGTGTTGGGCCGAGAGGTGCAGCACGTCGTCGGTGTGGGACGCCAGATCCCTTATGCCGCCATACTGGGAAGGGATTTTCCGTTGTTCTGGGCTCTATGGAAGAGTGATATGCCTTACCTTAGGGGCAGACAACGATCGGGCCCAGTGCCCGAAGATCCCGATGCGGGGGTACCAGCCGTAGGGGTCACCACATCACCTGTAGAGTGTCATCCCGATAGGTTTCCCTAGAGGTGTTGGCAGGCGAATCTGTGGAAACCCCGTCCATCCCGGACCTGGAGGTATTCCGTGACACGTTCGGGACCGCCCAGCTCCAGGATCCGACATTGTTGCGGGCGAGGGAAGGGGTTACAGTGGTAAATGGGGTGGCTCAGCACCCAGGCGCCGACTTGGTGTTTCCCCATTTGGCTTTTAACCAGGACCTGCTGTACAGGGTGAACAAGGTGCAGCAGGAGGTAGTGGAGCAGCTGGTGGTACCCCAGCCATACCGCCGTATGGTACTGGACTTAGCCCACTCCCATGTGCTGGGAGGACATTTGGGTGTAAAAAAAACCCAAGAGCGGATTCTGCAAAGGTTCTATTGGCCCGGGGTTTATGAGGAGGTCAAAAGGTTTTGTCAATCCTGTCCAGTGTGTCAGATGACAAGCCCCCAGCCCCACTATCGCAGTCCCCTAGTGCCCATGCCCATCATCGAGGTTCCCTTTGAAAGAATAGGGATGGATCTGGTAGGCCCCATAAACAAGTCGGCCAGAGGGCATCAGCATATCTTGGTGGTCCTAGACTACGCCACCAGATATCCTGAAGCGATCCCCCTACGTCATACCTCGGCTAAGCTCATAGCCAAAGAGCTCATGGGTATGTTTGCAAGAGTGGGGATTCGAAAGAGATCCTGACCGACCAGGGGACCCCCTTCATGTCTAAGGTGACGAGGGAGCTCTGCAAGCTTTTAGGGGTTAAGCGGTTGCACACGTCCGTGTACCATCCTCAAACCGACGGACTGGTGGAGCGGTTTAACAAAACCTTAAAAACTATGCTCAAAAGAACCGTAGCCAAAGACTGAAAGGATTGGGACCTGTTGCTGCCGTACGTATTGTTTGCAGTGCGAGAAGTGCCCCAGGCATCTACGGGGTTCTCGCCCTTCGAGCTATTATACGGTCGACGTCCAAGGGGGTTGCTGGACATCGCTAAAGAGGCGTGGGAGCAACAGCCCACCCCACAGAAGAGCCTCATAGAACATATAGAAAAGATGCAGGACCGCATAGAGACAGTCCTACCAATCATCCGGGAACACATGGAGGCCGCCCAACTGGCACAGAGCCGGGTATACAACCGGAGTGCCCAGGTCAGGACATTTAACCCGGGTGACCGGGTACTGGTACTAGTCCCCACCATTGACAGTAAGTTTTTGGCACGGTGGCAAGGTCCCTACGAGGTGAAAGAGAAGGTAGGGCCAGTAAATTACAGGATATCCCAGCCAGGGCGGCGGAAGCCAGAACAGGTATATCATGTAAATTTACTGAAGTCGTGGAGAGATAGGGAGAATCTCGTTGGGGACGGCCCAAGCACTGTCTTGACTGCGGGGAAGATCCCCGCCCCACCGGAGGTCCCGGAGGGCACCTCCACAGTAAAGATAGCTGGTGGACTGTCGCCCAAACAAGCTCAGGAAGCCAAAGAGTTCGTGAGTCGAAATAGGGACGTGTTCTCTGATCTTCCTGGTCGAACTTCAGTAGTCCGACATGACATCGTCACCGAGCCCCACGTCAGGGTACGGTTGAAGCCATATCGGGTACCGGAGGCCCGACGACAGGCCATTTCAGAAGAAGTAAAGTCCATGTTGAGGTTAGGAGTCATTAAGGAGTCCAGAAGCGAGTGGGCCAGCCCCATAGTCCTCATCCCAAAACCTGACGGTACTCTACGCTTCTGTAATGACTTTAGAAAGCTCAACGAGGTGTCGAAATTTGATGCCTACCCTATGCCTCGGGTAGACGAGCTCATAGAACGGCTAGGGAAAGCTCGCTATTTCTCGGTCCTCGACCTTACAAAAGGGTACTGGCAGGTGCCTCTCACGGAGGCGGCAAAGGAGAAGACGGCCTTTGTCACCCCCGAGGGGTTGTTTCAGTACCGAGTTTTGCCCTTTGGCCTAAATGGCGCTCCAGCCACCTTCCAGCGATTGATGGACGTCATCCTACGGCCCCATCGTCCATATGCTTCGGCATATCTGGACGACATCATTGTGTTTAGCCAGGACTGGGAGAGTCACCTGCCCAAGGTTCAGGCTGTAGTTGATTCACTTAGAAAAGCTGGACTGACGGCCAACCCAAAAAAGTGTTCGATCGGGTTTGAGGAAGTCCGGTACCTGGGATACGTGATTGGGCGGGGAGTTGTCAAACCCCAGGTAGACAAGGTTGAGGCGATCAAGAGCTGGCCCAGACCTCTTACCACGAAGCAAGTATGTTCGATACTAGGCATGATAGGGTATTACATGCGCTTTATCCCCAACTTTGCCACGGTAGCGACCCCATTGACAAGACTCTTGAAGGGGAGGAAGACGGTAATGGTCCGCTGGGATGAGCAGGCGGAAGAGGCGTTCTCCCGTTTGAAGTCGGCTCTGTGTGGGTCACCGATTTTGGTGACACCCGACTTCACACGGGAATTTGTTGTTCAGACGGACGCCTCTGGAGTAGGCCTAGGGGCAGTACTCTCTCAGGAAGTCAATGGGGAAGAACACCCCGTTGTCTTCCTGAGTCGCAAGCTCACTCCAGCGGAAACCAGGTATAGCGTGGTAGAGAGAGAATGCCTGGCCATCAAGTGGGCCCTCGAGTCCCTTAGATACTATCTGTTAGGGAGAAGGTTCCGTCTGGTGACTGATCATTCCCCTCTCCAGTGGATGAGCCAGGCCAAGGAGAGGAGTGCCCGGGTCACCAGATGGTTTTTGTCCCTCCAGAATTTTAAATTCAGTGTCGAGCACAGAGCAGGCCGCTTACAGGGGAATGCAGATGCCCTGTCCTGGGTACACTGCTGTACATGTGTCCAACCTCTCAGGATTGAACAGGGTGTGCAACCATGCAGGGTTGAACAAAGGGGGGGGGATATGTAGGAGAGTACCTGGGGTGGTAATAGACAGTAGGTACGTGCCACCGGGGGTCCTGGTCCCGGTGGAGTAAGAGCCGGAAAAGTGTGTTTTGCAGCGGTTATGCTGTTAACACAGCGGATCCGGGCCGGCTCTTACTGGGAGCAGGCAGATATGCGGGTGGGTGCCTGTCTCCCTACGGTCCAGGCCAGGTTTGCAGGGGAGGGTTTAAAACCCGACCAGCAGCAAGGGTGTGGGGGAAGCTGTTGTTCTCTTGCTGTGAGAGTGAGAGGTGAAGGTGAGCTGGGCTGTGTACTGAGGCCTGTAAAGGACTGTGCGGGGAACCCCAGCTGAAGCCAGGAGGGATCCGTATTCCGTGGCTAGAAGCCGGACCCAGGGGCTTGCTTCCCCAAGGAGAAAGAGGTGACATTACTCCTGGCTTTGAATAGACTTTTCTTGTTGTGATGGAACCAGGCCTCAAGTAGCCTGCAGCTGGTTTGGGACTGAACTATTGTTTTGCCGTTGTGTGTGACCACCCTCCCTATGAACTGCACTGCCTTTTCACTTGTGTTCACCGTGTGAATAAAGAAAGCACCGTTTAACACCAAGACCTGTCTGTGTTGCCTCTATACTGCACTCGCTACCACTGCCTACCAGAGCGGATCCCCACAGTATACTAAGCATTGCAAAACAATATGTATGTGATCAAAGGACTAAAGCTTAGAGTCCCCTGTAGGGACATTAAAAATATTGGCATTGCATATATTTTAATAAAATTCCAATAAATGAATACATTTCATGAAAAAAATAGAATATATAAAACTGAGTGTATACATGTGTGTGTATGTCCGCTAAAGGAATCTGCACCGTCGCATTTACAATCAAAAAAATTGGCACACAGCTACATCAGGAGTCCGGGTCACAGCTCTCTAGGACGTACCGTTCCTGAGATATTCCCCCCCCAAAAAATGCAAATATGGCACATCACATGACCTACTTTAGCCAATAGAAGCCTGCAGGTCTTTCTCCTCATATCCCAACTGCCATACACATGGTCACATGACAATTATCAGCCAATAGAAGCTTGCAGGCCCTTAGTCTCCACATACACACAGTTTTACATCAGGTTTCCATAACAACCCAGCTATTTTTCTTCACTGCCGTAGGTCAGCTTGAAAAGGGCAGGGTGCTGTGGCTGACACTGTTAGGGGAGTGGAGTGCTGTGGAGGTCAAAGTTAAGGGGGCAGGCTGCTGTGGAGATCATAGTTAAGGGGACGGTCCGCTATGGAGGTCAGTGTTAAGGGGCAGATTGCTGTAGACTCCACTGTTAAGGGGGCGGGGTGTTGTGGAAATCACTGTTAAGGAGATGGGGTACTGTGGAGGTCAATAATAAAGGGGCGGCCACAGTGGAGGTCACTGTTAAAGGGTCGGGCGCTGTGGATGTTACTGTTAAGGGGGCAAGCCACTGTGGAGGTCACTGTTAAGGGAGGAGGGGACTGTGGAGGCCACTATTAAAGAGGCAGTGTACTGTAAAGTCACTGTTAAGGCAGCGGGGTACCCCTAACCCTATTAATAATATAATAATAATAATACATCTACCACATGGCGCATGGCATCATAAAATAAATAAATAGCGGATTCACTTTTTCCCTCCCCTTTTTCCCTACAACCCATCTCGCAAAAAAAAACCTCCCAAATGACTAAGCCAAAGCAAAAATTTAAATATCACAGTTCTTGGAATGCGAAAAAAGTAAAAAAAGAAAAAATTCTTGGTCCCTAAGGTCCACAACTAAGCAGATTTTAAAGGGAACCTGTCACCTGGATTTTGTGTATAGAGCTGGGCACATGGGCTTCTAGATGGCTGCTAGCATATTTGCAATTTCCAGTCCCCATAGCTCTCAGTGCTTTTATTATGTCAAAAAAACGATTTGATAGATATGCTAATGAACCTTAGATGAGTCCTGCTTTTTGAGATGAGTCAAGCGTCCTCTGTTTCCGGAGCCCAGGCACGCCCACTGTGAAGAAGCCAGCACCACCCCGCATCCTTTGACTCTCCTCCTTGCTCCCCGACGTCATAAAGCTAGATCGCCGTAATCTCGCGATAAACAAGCTAGCGCATGCGCAGTTCGTTCCCTGAGGCTGATGCCAGCCCAGGGAAGGAACTATGTCGGCACTGCACATGCGCTAGCTCGTTTATCGCGAGATTACGGCGATCTAGCTTTATGACGTCGGGGAGCAAGGAGGAGAGTCAAAGGATGCGGGGTGGTGCTGGCTTCTTCACAGTGGGCGTGCCTGGGCTCCGGAAACAGAGGACGCTTGACTCATCTCAAAAAGCAGGACTCATCTAAGGTTCATTAGCATATCTATCAAATCGTTTTTTTGACATAATAAAAGCACTGAGAGCTATGGGGACTGGAAATTGCAAATATGCTAGCAGCCATCTAGAAGCCCATGTGCCCAGCTCTATACACAAAATCCAGGTGACAGGTTCCCTTTAAGGGGTTAAAGTAACATGTGATGCAGCGGATTTAGCCCCTCAAAAAGTTGTTACAAATGCAAAGAAAGAACCACAAAAAATGTGTTTTGTGGACAAAAGCCCTGTAGTAGTTTAATTTATTAAAAATCTCTATTTCTTGAGTTTTTTTTATTTTGCAAATGAACACTAAAATGAATTATTTCATTTGTGAGTAGGATTTGCATCTGTCAATGAAATGACATCACTTCCTGTCTCAGCGTCAGCAAGCATGGAGGTGTAAATTCAATTAGGGGTCTGGGATAGAACAGAGCAGGCTGGCTCCACCCATGAAGAACATGTCAAGTGCAAAGCTGTTTGAGGAATATAGAGCAGGGCAGCATTGAATAGTGCAGAGCTGGATGTTCCACCCATGAAGAATATATATACACTACATTCCTTAAATGTATAGGGTAGGGAGTCTCTAACTATCAAGAGAATAGGGCAGGGAGACTCCACCAATGAAGAGGGCTGAGCTCATAGGTTACACCCATGAAGAATATAGAGCAGGGCAGTTCGATCTCTTAAGAATCCAGAATGGGGGGGCTGTAATCATCAAGAGAACAGGGCAGGGAGGCTACATTCATGAAACTAGAAGAAGTAATGGAAGATGACTTCTAGCCTTGAGCTGAGTCAGGAGGACATATGATTGAACAAGAAGATAAGTAGAAACAAGGGTAGTGATGTCCATATGAGCTGGTATTTGGGTTAGATTGGGAAGCCAATTTTTTGTAAGGGCTCTAAGAATTTTAAAATCTTTCACAAAAAGTGTGTAAAATAAATAATACATGTGAAGCAAACCATGTACACCAGCTTTTTGTGCAAATTAAACCAGAATTATGGTGCATTTATTAAATTTATTAAATCTCCCCATTTTCTTTTTTTTGCCAGTGGCACGGCATACCAAACCATGGGCCATATACAGTAAGTGCAAATTGTTTTTGAGGTTATGAACACCTTTGAGATGGAAGCAATATTGTTACAGATATTAGTGGTTGCCTGCAATCTTCATTCCTTCTTCATTTTCAGATCCCCTGAACCGCCTCCAGTTTCAGACTTTTCTTATGTGGATTTATCCCTCCCAGTCTTACATGCTAAATGTGAAGTGTGTGTGTCCAGGATACTGCTGCCTTCACTAGCTTTCTTATATCAGCACAGATCTATTCCTAGACTGATTTCTCCTTCTACAGCTCATGGAGGAACTCTTATCCCTTGTACTGACAGACACTGATGCTAAGAAGCATGCTCCCTCTAGAGTCTTCCTTGAGTGCTCTGTTTTCCATCATATACAGCCTATGTCGGGATGCTCAACCATGCGGCCCTCCTGCTGTTACGAAACTACAACTGTCCATATGCCCTAATATCTGTAGGCTGTCCAGGCATGCTGGGAGTTATAGTTTTGCAACAGCTAGAGGGCCACAGTTGGGCATCCCTGGCCTATGTGATTCACACCCCCCTCCTCTTGCAGACTGTCATGTCTGCTCTACTTCTTATCCCCACTGTGATACAGTACAGATGTCCCTGAAGACCCATCCCCTCTCCACACTCTGATCTACTGTGTGCAACCTCCTCAGCCTCCCTGCTCAAACACTGAGAGAAGGGAAGGGGGAGAGCAGAGAGAGCTGTGTGCTGTAGTAGGACATCCAGCTATGTGAAGGAGTTACACACACTCTACAGCAGCATAATGATAGAACCTTTTTAATGAAGATTATTTACACAGTAATATAAATTTAGTTCAAGGGTGTCCATAGCTTTGAATCAAATCCTTCTTATCACTATCTTTGGGCGTGTACTCCATGTTTTACCATCTTATTATTTCTTGCCTATGTAAATGGAGGACCTTCTGTTCTCCACAGGATAACTATTAATGATCACGATGATTGTATCTAGCAGGGTGACAGGCCGAACTGTATGGACAAATGTATTTTTTCGGCCTTATGTACTATGTTACCAGTAGCGTAGCTAACGGCTCATGGTCCCTGGTGCAAGAGTTCCGCTTGGGCCCCCCTTCCCTCAGTGCTTTCTGTGTCTTCTCATGTGGCACAAGGGTCTTTGAGCCCCCTCAGGCTCCTGGGCCCGGTAGCGACTGCTACCTCTGCACCCCCTATAGCTACGCCCGTGTATGTTACTATGTTACATGTATAGACAGTGTGGACAACAATGAAGAAAGTTATTGACATCTCAGGATAAGAAGTAATTTGATCAAGGAAGGATATGAGTAAAAAGTAGTTTTAATAGCAAAATTAGACCTTAAATCCTTAGTCTAAGCCCCTCTGTTCTTAAAAAGGCATCCAAAAAATGTAGATATTGAGTTCAGGCACTGACCACCACGACTTCCTGAACTTCCAAACGTCTTATGTTTTAACAGAATCAGCCAAGTAAAGGGGCTAAAAAAATAAATAGATAAAGCCGTAGATGTGAAATATCCTGATGTGGTCAGAACTTCAGAAAAAAAAAATTCTTAACAAAAGTAAAAGTCATCCCTCTGACCCTACTGACTATGAAGAGAATCACCGCAGGAAGTCTGTGGAATTCTCCGATCACACATTTGTCATTCATCTGTGCGCTCATCGCGTCTCAGACAGGAAATGAGCTGGTTTTTCCGGTCAATGTAACGTATCTGTGGAGCATCCTCCGGGAGAGGAAGAGCCGTGGAGGGTATTGACAGGTTTACACACATTCAGCTCATCGTATATGCATCTGATGGGTAAAAAAGTGAGTTTTTCCAATTATTAACCCCTTGGCACCTTCTGCCATAAATTTACATTGCAGAGATTTAGTCATTAAGTGCCCAGAGCCATATATTTATATTATTTAAAAAAACTCAGCGCATGCGCAGTACATCAGCTTCTGTTTCTGCAGGACCGCAGATGACTGCTACACATGCACCAATGACTTCAAATTCCACCCAGGAGAAGAGACACTCAGCCTCATTTTAGTAGGGGATGATGTCTTTGACACACGCGCAATAGTCATCTGCACTGCTGGGGAAGCAACTGCTGATGTACTGTGCATGCGCCAATACTGCCAGATGCCTAGAGACAGAGGAAGTAGTTTTAGTGCAGAGCAGAGGAGTTCTGGTGTTCTGATGAGCTCAGATCTCATTTACATATTAGTAGAGATGAGCGAACTTAAAAAATTAGTTCGGCGTTCGGGTTGGTGTAATCGCCGCATCCCGTTATGGATTCCACTACCGCGGACTATCCCGGCATATGGAATCCATAAGGGGCGGCCGAACGCCGAACTAATTTTTGACGGCGGGTGGACATTTTAAAATTGCATCTACTGGCACGTGCAGTGTGAGCCAGGTGTCTGCAGTTTTAAAGAGCAGACACCCGACACTAATGCCGGTTGCGGACTTTTAACCCGTCAGATACCATGATCATCCAAATCTGCTTCAGCTCCCTTGGGCGGGGATCAGGGAAGCCGGACCGTGTATGCTGCAGCCCCTGTCCTCATGTGTGATGGTACCAGAGATTTTACACAGCATTGAGGCGGGAAAATCTTCCTCAAAGCAATAAAATTGAGGCATTCACAACAGGGATGACCACAATCCCAGGTGGATCTCTCCACAAGGTCCGAGATCCCTTCCTACTATGAACCTAATGGTACTTTGCTTTTAAAATGATTAGGGTTGCCGAACATGGTGGATTATTGCAGCAATGCTGACCCTAGTGCATGAGCGCTCGCCACGTTTCTCCCTATGCTCAGCTCACAGTACGATATCGGAGACCGCGCGGGATGAGGCTTTTATAGGGCTATGATGTTTTCCTAAAGTTCGGAACCAATTCCGATTCAAATGCTTCGCTCAACACTTCTCTCTTTACTCCCCCTTCTCCTTAGAGTGGCAGTTCTAGGCAACCTTGTGTTCTCATGGCAGTGAATCAGATGCTTCTTCCCGAGCTTTGGAAGGAGCTGAAAATCCCTTGCGCAGGCATTGTGTCGGCTCCGCAACTTGGCACCTGCACAGTGGAGCTGAATAGTGCTGCTTTCAAAGTTGATCAGATCCACTGTGCAGGCGCAGGACCACTGGGCCTCAGCGCTGCCACGAGAACACAGGGCTAGATGAGATGTCTAAAACTGTCACTTGAAGCGGAGGGTGGAGTACAGAAGTAGGCGAATTTGTGCTATTAGTGCTCCTAGTATTATGGGCAGCCCCCTGGTGCTCCAAATAGGCAATTTACATAAATATAAAAATTAATATATTGTATCTCAGCCATTATTAACCATGTAAAGAAAAGTAGCATTTCACTGCATTATAAAGGGCTGATTATTCCAACTGAGGCTCATTAATAGGGTTATTCCTAATGGCAGTCACTAAGTGCTATTATCAGAGCACTGTGGCTGACACCATCATAGGAGCACTGTGGCTGGCGCTAATATAGGAGCACTGTGGCTGGCGCTAATATAGGAGCACTTTGGCTGGTGCTATTATAGGAGCATTGTGTATTGTGCTATTATAGGAGCACTGTGTCTTGTGCTATTATAGGAGCAATGTGTCTGGTGCTATTATAGGAGCACTGTGGCTGGCACTATTATAGGAGCACTGTGGCTGGTACTATTATAGGAGCATTATGATTGGAACTATTATAGGAGCACTGTGACTGACTCTATTATAGGAGCACTGTGACTGGTGCTATTATAGGAGCACTATGATTGGCACTATTATAGAAGCACTGTGGCTGGCACTATTATAGGAGCACTGTGACTGGTGCTATTAAAGAAGCACTGTGACTGGCACTATTATAGGAGCACTGTGGCTGGTGCTATTATAGGAGCACTGTGACTGGCAATAATATAGGAGCACTGTGACTGGCACTAATATATGAGCACTGTGGCTGGCGCTATTATAGGACCACTCTGTCTGGTACTATTATAGAAGCATTGTGTCTCGAAATATTATAGGAGCACTTTGGCTGGTGCTAATATAGGAGCAATATGTCTGGAGCTATTGTAGAAGCACTATGGTTGGTGCTCTTATAGGAGCACTGTGTCTGGCACTATTATAGAAGCATTGTGACTGGCGCTATTATAGGAGCACTTTGGCTGGCACTATTATAGGAGCACTGTGGCTGGTGCTATTATAGGAGCACTGTGACTAGCACTATTATAGGAGCACTTTGGCTGGCACTATTATAGAAGCACTGTGACTGGCACTATTGTAGGAGCACTGTGACTGGTATTATTTTAGGAGCACTATGACTGGCGCTATTATAGGAACAATGTGGTTGGTGCTATTATAGGAGCACTGTGACTGTCACTATTATAGGAGCACTGTGACTGTCACTATTATAAGAGCTCTGTAGTTGGTGCTATTATAGGAGCACTGTGACTGTCACTATTATAGGAGCACTGTGACTGTCACTATTATAGGAGCTCTGTAGTTGGTGCTATTATAGGAACAATGTGGTTGGTATTATTATAGGAGCACTGTGACTGGAGCTATTATAGGAGCACTGTGACTGGTGCTATTATAGGAGCACTGTGGCTGGCGCTATTATAGGAGCACTGTGGCTGGTGCTATTATAGGAGCACTGTGGCTGGCACTATTATAGGAGCACTGTGACTGACGCTATTATAGCAGCAATGTGGTTGGTTCTATTATAGGAGCACTGTGACTGACGCTATTATAGGAGCACTGTGGCTGGTGCTATTATAGGAGCACTGTGACTGGAGCTATTATAGGAGCACTGTGACTGGCAATAATATAGGAGCACTGTGACTGACACTAATATATGAGCACTGTGGCTGGCGCTATTATAGGACCACTCTGTCTGGTACTATTATAGAAGCATTGTGTCTCGAAATATTATAGGAGCACTGTGGCTGAAGCTATTATAGGAGCAATATGTCTGGAGCTATTGTAGAAGCACTATGGTTGGTGCTCTTATAGGAGCACTGTGTCTGGCACTATTATAGAAGCATTGTGACTGGCGCTATTATAGGAGCACTTTGGCTGGCACTATTATAGAAGCATTGTGTCTCGAAATATTATAGGAGCACTGTGACTAGCACTATTATAGGAGCACTTTGGCTGGCACTATTATAGAAGCACTGTGACTGGCACTATTGTAGGAGCACTGTGACTGGTATTATTTTAGGAGCACTATGACTGGCGCTATTATAGAAGCACTGTTGCTGGCACTATTATAGGAGCACTGTGCCTGGTATTATTATAGGAGCACTGTGACTGGTGCTATTATAGGAGCACTGTGACTGGAGCTATTATAGGAGCACTGTGGCTGGTGCTATTATAGGAGCACTGTGACTGTCACTATTATAGGAGCACTGTGACTGTCACTATTATAGGAGCACTGTGACTGTCACTATTATAAGAGCTCTGTAGTTGGTGCTATTATAGGAGCACTGTGACTGTCACTATTATAGGAGCACTGTGACTGTCACTATTATAGGAGCTCTGTAGTTGGTGCTATTATAGGAACAATGTGGTTGGTGCTATTATAGGAGCACTGTGGCTGGTGCTATTATAGGAGCACTGTGACTGGTGCTATTATAGGAGCACTGTGGCTGGCGCTATTATAGGAGCACTGTGGCTGGCGCTATTACAGGAGCACTGTGGCTGGCGCTATTATAGGAGCACTGTGACTGGTGCTATTATATAAGCACTGTGGCTAGCGCTATTATAGGAGCACTGTGGCTGGCGCTATTATAGGAGCACTGTGATTGGTGCTATTATAGGAGCACTGTGGTTGGTATTATTATAGGAGCACTGTGGCTGGCGCTATTATAGGAGCACTGTGGATGGCGCTATTATAGGAAGGACCTTTTGCAGTCACAGTCCTTGAGATCATCACCATGACCCATGTTTCACTTCACAGTGCAGCCTGAACTTCATCTTTTTACCTCCCTGAAATCTTCATCGTTTTTCTCTCTGAAATAAATTACTTAAAATTGTGGGACTAGTAAAAATCCCTTAAAAGATCAAAAACCAAGAATTTTGCCTTCTCATTTCCTAAATTCCTGACCTGTTCCATCAATAATATAAAGTTTCTCAGTGTCAGCAAATCTGTGCCAGTAAAATCTCCCTGTAAATACCTTTACCATAAACCACAAGATCTGAATGCCGGGAACCTTGTTGCATACAGTAGCAGCTCACCAGAGGCTCCTGGGTCCTAATGCAAAATCTGTAACCTGGCCGCCGTCTTTCATGTCCCATTTATAAAGGGTGCAGCATGATTGCAATTATCTGATATCTTTGCATCTTCTTCAAAACAGACGACATATCTGAGCCATGTGAGGAATGAGTGGATCCAGCTGATTTCAGGTGGTACCATACAGTTCCTTCATGTTGTAGCGGGGACCCCCTGTCGGCAGGAGGCCTCTGGGGTCATCCGAACTGGAACAGTAACACTTCATAATGTTGAACACAGTGAAATAAAAACATAGCCAAACTACTCTGCTGCCCTCTGCTGGTCAATAGGTGGGTATTACATGTTTGAGCCCAAGAAATATCTGTCTGTGGTCCATTTCTGTCAGAGAATAAAGACCTGACTGACATGAGATGGCAGCCCACACATGAATGGGCAAGTATACACACTTGCTACATACATGCCTAAATGCACACATGTACAGTCAATGCCAAAAGTTTTGAGAACGACACAAATATTAGTTTTCACAAAGTTTGCTGCTAAGCTGCTTTTCGATCTTTGTTTCAGTTGTTTCTGTGATGTAGTGAAATATAATTACACGCACTTCATACGTTTCAAAGGCTTTTATCGACAATTACATGACATATATGCAGAGTCAGTATTTGCAGTGTTGGCCCTTCTTTTTCAGGACCTCTGCAATTCGACTGGGCATGCTCTCAATCACCTTCTGGGCCAATTCCTGACTGATAGCAACCCATTCTTTCATAATCACTTCTTGGAGTTTGTCAGAATTAGTGGTTTTTGTTTGTCCACCCGCCTCTTGAGGATTGATCACAAGTTCTCAATGGGATTAAGATCTGGGGAGTTTCCAGGCCATGGACCCTTATGGCACGGTGCTCCATCGTGATGGAAAATGCATTGTTCTTCACCAAACTGTTGTTGGATTGTTGGAAGAAGTTGCTGTTGGAGGGAGTTTTGGTTCCATTCTTTATTCATGGCTGTGTTTTTGGGCAAAATTGTGAGTGAGCCCACTCCCTTGGATGAGAAGCAACCCCACACATGAATGGTCTCAGGATGCTCTACTGTTGGCATGACACAGGACTGATGGTGGCGCTCACCTTTTCTTCTCCGGACAAGCCATTTTCCTGATGCCCCAAACAATCGGAAAGAAGCTTCATCGGAGAATATGATTTTGCCCCAGTCCTCAGCAGTCCATTCACCATACTTTCTGCAGAAGATCAATCTGTCCCTGGTGTTTTTTTTGGGAGAGAAGTGGCTTCTTTGCTGCCCTTCTTGACACCAGGCCATCTTCCAAAAGTCTTCGCCTCACTGTGCCTGCAAATGCGCTCACACCTGCCTGCTGCCATTCCTGAGCAAGCTCTGCACTGGTGGCACTCCGATCCCGCAGCTGAATCCTCTTTAGGAGACGATCCTGGCGCTTGCTGGACTTTCTTGGATGCCCTGAAGCCTTCTTAACAAGAATTGAACCTCTTTCCTTGAAGTTCTTGATGATCCTATAAAATGTTGATTGAGGTGCAATCTTAGTAGCCACAATATCCTTGCCTGTGAAGCCATTTTTATACAACGCAATGATGGCTGCACGCGTTTCTTTGCAGGTCACCATGGTTAACAACGGAAGAACAATGATTTCAAGCATCACCCTCCTTTTAACATGTCAAGTCTGCCATTGTAACCCAATCAGCCTGACATAATGATCTCCAGCCTTGTGCTCATCAACATTCTCACCTGAGGTTAACAAGACGATTACTGAAATGATCTCAGGAGGTCCTTTAATGACAGCAATGAAATGAAGTGGAAAGTTTTTTATGGGATTAAGTTAATTTTCATGGCAAAGAAGGACTATGCAATTCATCTGATCACTGTCCATAACATTCTGGAGGATATGCAAATTGCTATTATAAAAACTTAAGCAGCAACTTTTCCAATTTCCAATATTTATGTAATTCTCAAAACTTTTGGCCACGACTGTACTACCTACACGAATATACACTGACTACATATAAGCACACTTATTGGCAGATATGAGTGCTACCATCCAACTTCACTACTTATGTACACACAGGTACTGTACATGCACATGAATTACTGTAAATGTGTCAAAGTACATGCAACAGGTACATACAGTACTTGTCAACTCTTCTCGAAATCCAAGGTGACTGCTGCAATGTCTTGAGTATCTGTACCTCTGGTCTGGGGTCTGTATGATAGAGGGGTCCAAGGTCTGTGTAAAGGAAAGGTCTGGAGTCTGTGTAAAGTAAAGGTTTGGTCTGGGGACTGTTTAAAGGAGTGGTCTGGTCTACGGTCTGTGTAACGGCGGGGTCCGGGGTTTGTGTAAAGGAAAGGTCTGGGGTCCCTGTATATGGAAAGGTCTGGGGACTGTTTAAAGGAGTGGCGTAGTCTGCGGTCTGTATAATGGAGGGGTCTGGTCTGTGGTCTGTACAAAGGATGGGTCTGGGGTTTGTGTAAAGGAAAGGTCAGGGGCCGGAGAAAAAAAAAGGTCTGGTCTGGGGACTGTTTAAAGAAGGTGTCTGGTATGGGGTATGTATAAAGGACAGGTCTGGTCTAAGGTCTGTATAAAGGAGTGGTCTGGTCTTGGGTCTCTACAAAGATGAGGTTCTGATCTGTTTTTTTTTTTTTATAAAGAAGTCTGTATAAAGGAGTGGTCTTGCCTAGGATCTGTAAAAATGAGAAGACTGGTCTGGGGTCTGTATAAAGGAAAGGTCTGGGGTCTGCAATAAGGAAGGTTCTGGTCTGGGGTCGCAATAAGGAAGGGTCTGGTTTGGGTTCTGTATAAAGGAGCATCTGGTCTAACAACTGACATTTTCAGGATAGGGAAGTAAAGAGAGTGAGATGAGCTATCTCTATCACCTCTGTCAATTGTCAGTTTTTATGACAGAGGCACTTCCTTCTTTGTAATCCAGTCTTTGATGATAATGAAATGACTGCTGAAAAATTATCCCTATTATGGCAGTTGATCTGTTAGTGGGAAAACTGCAAGATTTCAGCTTTTTTTTGTGATATGGAAAATAAAAGATATGAGCATCCAATTAAAAAAGTAACATAAGACACAATTAAAAAATAAAATGTTTGTTCACTATTAATCCCGATAGCAATTTTTTAAATATATTTTTGATAACGTTACAACTTGGTTAAATGCATTTTAATCAAAAATTCCATCAAACACAACCTTTTACCAAAGAATATTTATTTACAGAAATATATTTTACAAATCTAAAAATATTGCACATATAAAAATTTACAGCACTATCTACAGTCTATCTACATAACATTAAAATGTACATTGCATAATTCTACACACCCCTCTATAAAACATAATACAAACATTGTGAGTCAGCAAATGGAGTCAGCTATGACCCAGTCAAATGTACCCTCGTGATTTTAGTTTTTATCATTTTTTTTAATTTTAGCCAAATATTTGTCACATATTTGGTCCAAATAAAATAGCAGTAACTTTCTTGTACATTTTGTTTGCAAATGTGACAGGTAGGTATTTATTTAGATTTGAATGGATAAATTGTCATAAACCTAAATCTCCAAAAATCTTTTAAAAATATCATTATGCTTCTAACCCTTTAAATCAATATCTGATTTGTAACCAAAATCAATAAATAAAATCAATTATTTTTATGATTTCATATTTTTGTCTAGTGTTTTTTTTTTTTTTTTTTTAAGGAATTTGAATTTCCAAAATAGATGCTATATCCTATCTAGACATTTGCAGAATAGATACACATTTGAGGTCATTTTAATTAAAATTTTGAAATTATACTACAATTTTGCACAAAAAATACAATTATTTTAATTTAATAATAAATTACTTTACATTGCTCATATCAATATAATGTATATTATAAATTATAATTGATAGTTAACTGACTTTTTTGCATTATTTTATATTCATGGTACAATCTTCATTTGCTCCTTCTCATCTTCAGCTTCTTGGTTATTATTTTTTAAATTGTTTTTTATTTTTATTACATATTATTATTTTTTGGATTTTTGTTACTTTTTATGTTTTAATTTTTAAGGAGAAAGCTATAACTTTAATGTTCTGGGGAGATATTTTACTGAACAATAAATATGCAATTTACATTTAGTCATGGATGTAAGAGGAATCTTATTTGGGATCACATTTTTTTATAGCAGAGTCCTACTATTTTTATGTGCGTTTTTTACTGTAAATTCTCAGCCACATTGGTTACTATGTTACCTAGCCAAAAATATCTCCATACCACATAATGCTTACCTTAACTAAGGTAAGTACATATAATGAGGCTAATACATTTTTACTCCTCCCAAAATTTTTTACTTTTAACCAGACTCTTTAAAAAGATTGCTTATTTTACAGCTGAGAATTCAGACTATAGGTTGCAGCATTCTACAGCGCAGCTACGTCATCTGCCGTGCTAATAAACTCTTAAAACCAAAAACATTCATTGACCATCATTGATCATCATTGATCCGTTCACCTTGATCGATCTCCAGATGATCAGTCATGCTCTCTGGAGCCGAGAGTCCAATCAGAATTATCATCCAGTCGTGAAGTCCTCCAGACAATGCTAGGACTAGCCACCAAATTCAAGATGGCGGAAAGTTGCCAAGTTCCAAAAATTCACCTGTATTCATTTTGCCACGCTCCGTCTTTTTTGCCAAAATATTGTTTTAATTTCCTTGTTAATTACTTCCTGCCAGTCTTCCCTGTCAAAAAATAGCAACAGAAAAATTGTATAGTATAGTAGACTATAGTATAAGATAGCATAGTGTAGTAAAGGACAGCATAGTATATAGTATAAGGTTGTACAGGGTAGCATTGTATAGTATAGTAGAGTATGGTATAAGATAGTATAGTATAGTATAGTAAAAGACAGCATAATATAATATAGTATAAGGTTGTATAGATTAGCATTGTATAGTATAGTAAAAAAAAGAATATAGTATAGCATAAGATTGTGTAGTATAGTAAAAGATAGATTAGTGTGATACACAGAGCTTCCATCTGGCCACTAATGGTGGTACTTCAGTCAAGGATCCAGCTACATTAGCAGGCTCATTAATATTAATATCAGTGCAATAAATACCAATGAAGATGTGTGGCCCTTTGGCTGGATATGGGGTCCTCTCCCAGCACATAGACCTGAACTAAAGAAATCATTTAACAGGTATTTGTTGGGATTTGAACCCCTGACCTTCTCTAGGGCAGGCAGTAGATTTACCATCACACCATAGACATGCCCTATTGGAGGGACTGGATTTTCTGTGCTTAAAAAGTTACTAAATAATATTACTGTTTTCTTCATAGGCACAATATTAAATAGAATAGTATGTTACTGAAAAGTGAAAAACGTAAACCCATTTTTATTTAAGCTGTTTACCGATCAGCATAAATAATCTGTTTCCTATACTGTTCAGGTTATTATGATCACAGGGATACCAAATACTGTTTTGTTGCAAGAATACATTTTTTTGCCATAACTTTAACTAATGAAATTATATCATAGGTCTTAGCTGGGAGTTGAACCTCAGACCTTCTGTACAGCAGGTAGCTGCCTTACCCACTACTCTATAGGGGTAGGAATTTCTACGCCTAAATAGCTACTAAATAGTATTACTGTTTTCTTTACAGGCATAATATCAAATAAATAGTGATACTGTTTAGTAGCTTTTTTTTAAAGGAAATCCTAATAAGACAGTAAACATGTATAGAACTCCTGCCACTGAATCTGGATCAGTAATTTGTGTGTCAATACATAGCCGCATTCTCCTGTTGTGCACCCACAAACCAGCCATGGAATGCATTGAGAAGACTGTTGTGCATGCGCACATAATGGAAAATACAAAAGGAGATGTCCCCTCTGTATTCCACGGCCAGTTTGTGGGTGCATAACTAAAGGAATGGTGGCGCATATTGACATACAAATAACCGATCTGGAGTCAGTGACAGGTGTTATAAAAATATACACAAATTATACATATATTACTGTACGTATTAATCCTTAGAAGTCCTATTGAGTTGTGGTAAGTATATTGTAGGGGTACTCAACTGGCGGACCGCGGTCCAAGTCCGGACCATTCAGCCTGCAGTCACAGATTGCGCCGCTGGCCTGTGTGGGTGGAGCCTGCAGTACGGGAATCTGCATAAGCTCCGCCCACACAGTTCTGCAGAGCGATCTGTGTCTACAAGGGAGAGAGGACTGAGCTTCAAGAACGGGACAAGGTGAGTAGTCACTGCTTTTTGTTTTTACACAAAGGGGCCCAATGGACATTTGTACTCTGGAGGGGGCACAATGGGCATTTCTACTCTGGAGGGGGCACAATGGACATTTCTACTCTGGAGGGGGCACAATGGGCATTTCTACTCTGGAGGGGGCACAATGGGCATTTCTACTCTGGAGGGGCACAATGGGCATTTCTACTCTGGAGGAGGCACAATGGGCATCTCTACTCTGGAGGGGGCACAATGGGAATTTCTACTCTGGAGGGGGCACACAATGGGCATTGATAATGTGAAGGGGCAGAATGGGCATTGCTAATGTGAAGGGGCAGAATGGGCATTTTTACTCTGGAGGGGGCACAATGGGCGTTGCTAATGTGAAGGGGCACAATGGTAATTTTTACTATGGAGGAGGCACAGTGGGCATTGCTACTATGGAGGTGGCACAGTGCACAGAGGGCATTACTACTCTGAAGGGGGCACAATGGGCATTACTAGCACAGAGGGCATTACTACTATTCAGGGGCACAATGGGGATTTTTACTATGGAGAAGACACAGAGGGCATTATTAACGTGAAGGGGCACAATGGGCATTATTATTGTGAAGGGGGCACAGTGGGCATTATTACTTTAATAGGGGTACAGTGGATATTACTACTGCTAAGGGGCATTATACTGAGGATTAATACTATGAAGGGGGCACAATGGGGATTATTACTATGAAGGGGGCACAATGGGGATTATTACTCTAAAGGGGGCATAATGGGGATTATTACTGTGAAGGGGGCACAATAGGGATTATTACTGTGAAGGGGGCACAATGGGGATTATTACTGTGAAGGGGGCACAATGGGGATTAATACTGTGAAGGGGGCATAAAGAGGGCATTACAACTGTGAAGAGGCACTTAGGGTACTCATACTCTCTGGGGAGGAACTACGGATGCATCGCAATATGTCAGGGGCACTAAGGAGCATCATAATGTGGGAGCACCAAGGGATCACCCTGCTGTAAGGGTGCACTTAGGGGTATCATGCTCTGTGGAGCACTAAAAGATATCATACTGTCTGAGGGGCATCGTTATTGTTAGGGGGCACTGAAAGGACATATTTACTGTTTGGACGGCAGAAAGGAGATTAGGTGGGCTTGGCGGTGTGGATTATTTAAAAAAAAAAAAAGGTAGCGCTACACGCCAATGGTGTCGTCCCTCCTTATATTTTTCTTTTTGTTTTGCAGCTCGGACCTTCATCCTACAGCAGACTCAGGTATGTGGACCTTTACAAAAAGTACTTGAGTACCCCTGCTCTATTGCCTCCTATATAGAACATTTAGGGTTCAATTAATTTACAGAAGAGATCTATCAGGTAACTTTCATAGTAAAGGTTATTGCAGAAAAATCAAACTTTTAATTTGTAGCAATTTCTTTTTTACGGTAAAATTTAAATTTTTCTGCATTAATCTAATTAATAGTAAAGTTATTGCTATAAATGTGAGAAAGTCTGGGGGGAGAGGGGCCACATAGTTTGCCTGCATGGGGTCCTGACGTTCCTGATGGCAGCCCTGGTAATATAGTATAGTGTAAGATTGTACAGTATAAGATAGTACGGTAGATATAGTATAGTATATACAGTACACTGGGTAGAATAGTATGAAAAGGCATATAATAACACAGTACAGTCTTGTATATTATGATTTAACAGTATAACGGAGTATAGTATAGTATTGTTTAGGATAGTGTATTATAATATTGTAAAGTATCGTATTGTATAACATAGTATAGTACAAAATTATATAGATTATACCATAGTACAATATAGTGTAGAATAGTATTGTTTAGAACAGTATATTATAACACTGTAAGGTACAGTATAGTATAACATTGTATAGGATAGGCTAGTGTAGTAAAAGTGATAGCATATTGCTAGGTTATGTCCCCACCACTTTATAATCGCTGGGGGTCCAACCTCTGATCCTGGGAATTAAGGGTATCAGCATTGTTTTGGCATCAAACCATCTATGTGCATAGCAGTCATGCATGGTCCGGGGCTGCAGGAGACGGGGTTATAGTTGGATATCATGTAAATCGATGTAAATCGATTTTAGTTGCCATTTTTCTATGGTTCACCGTCCAAATACCCCCCGACAGAAATGCACACAATCTTGCACAAGGCTGGCAGTGTTTTTCCTCACTGGTTCCTGTCTGAGATACATAAATGAATATATATCATGCACACAGAAAGACCAGACAACGGGATCTACCTCATCTCTACTCCTGTCTTCCTGTTTAGCAAGCAGATTTTCCGCTTTTTTTTCTTTTGAACTCTGCAATTTCTTCCGCTGTTAACCCGTGGGCATTACACCTGCAGTGGATATATATATATATATATGTCATTAGTTAGCGTTGTGCACAAAGGGTAACTCAAGGGTTAAAAGTTGAATTTTTATTTATTTATTTTCTTAAATTTGTATCATGTTACAAATTAATTTTTATGGTACAGTCACAGAGTGAACGTGAAATTTCTGGGCCCCAAAGCAAAATCTTTTAAAGGGCCCCCAACTATCATGTGCCATGTATACTGGTATTTTTAGGCCCCCTCAAGCACTGGGGCCTATTACAAGGGTCCCTTAAAGGGACTATACTATGATTGATTTAAAAAATTAAACTCAGTCATCATATAGTACATGATAATACCTTTCTAACAAAGCTAGAACCAGCCCTGTACCTCACATGGATCCGGAGATCTCCCCATTCATTGCTCTGCTAGATTTATTTCAGGCTGGCAGCTGAGGGGGTGTGTCCTCCTTGCTGTACCTCCTTTCTCCCTATCACAAGTCCTTGCTGCAGCTCTTTACCTATCACAGCTCAGGGGTGTCCTTTCTGCTGCTGCTCTTTCCCTGTAATTGAGACAGCTTCTAACAAATGATACAGCTGGTGACATTTGAAGATTTAAACTGAGCATGTGCGACCACCTCAGTAAGGTGGACAAGAAATAAGGAAAAGAACAAGCAGTAGGTGGCGCTATACAGATACATTTTATTGAACAGCTCAGTGGCTATACTAAATTTTTTATTATATGCTATTACAAAAGTATTCATATCCAGGGGCTGGTTTAAAAAGTAGAATATTTTTCCTGGGACAACCCCTTTAACAGTAAGATGATCACAGAGTGTCCTCCCCTGCTTGGATCTCCCATCCATCAACTTTAATTTGTGGGGAAACTTTAAAATTCCCTGCAGCACCACTACGGGGGAAATGAAACATTACACCATGTCCATTCACATCAGACAGATCACTTTCCATTCTGGCCAAAAGGGGATCTCCTTCTATTAATTTAGAATTCCCTAATAAGGTAATCTGGATAATCCCTTCAGGGGCTGTCCTTATTGAGGCTCCTCCCCCGCAGTGTATGTGGGTCAATTGTCCAGTTGCTTGTAGTTCACGTTCTTTGTATCCATGTCATCAATGTGGTTTCTAGGGGTGGATGAGGGATGCTACTTTCCTTCAACTCGGAAGGATAAGGAAAATTCTAAATTTCACTTAGGGTCCTTTCACACTTGCGTTCTGAGGATCCGGCAGGCACTTCCGTCCCGCCGGATCTGTCAGAACGCAAGTCACCTGAAAGCATTAGAAGACTGATCAGGATCCTGATCAGTCTTCGAAATGCTTTCAGGTTACTATGGCAGCCAGGACGCTATTAAAGTCCTGGTTGTCATAGTAGGAGCGGGGAGCGGGGGAGCGGTATACTTACAGTCCGTGCGGCTCCCGGGGCACTCCAGAATGACGTCAGAGCACCCCACACGCATGGATCACGTGATCCATGTGATCACGTGATCCATGCGCGTGGGGCACCCTGACGTCACTCTGGAGCGCCCCGGGAGCCGCACGGATGGTAAGTATACTGCTCCCCCGCTCCCCACTACACTTTACCATGGCAACCAGGACTTTAGCGTCCTGGCTGCCATGGTAACCATTGAGAAAAAGCTAAACGTCAGATCCGGCGATGCGCCAAAACGACGTTTAGCTTAAGGCCGGATCCGGATTAATGCCTTTCAATGGGCATTAATTCCGGATCCGGCCTTGCAGCAAGTGTTCAGGATTTTTGGACGGAACAAAAAGCGCAGCATGCTGCGGTATTTGCTGCGTCCAAAAAACGTTCCGGTCCTGAACTGAAGACATCCTGATGCATCCTGAACGGATTTCTCTCCATTCAGAATGCATGGGGATGATCCTGATCAGGATTTTGCCGGCATAGAGCCCCGACGACGGAACTCTATTGCCGGAAAACAAAAACGCCAGTGTGAAAGGGCCCTAAGTGATGAGGCAGAGTGCTTGTGAAATTTGTCTGCCCAATCATTGTGGAACAGCAGTTGAGGACGGGGGTGCTGAATACGATCAGCACATGGCAATCAACCTACTGCCAGAGAGAGAGAGAGAGACATCGCTGCAGCCTGGGGAGGTAAGTGAACATCAGCGTTTAACCCCTTCAATACCCTGGACCTCTGAGGAAGCTGGTTTTAACCATTACACTAACAAAAAACTCCAGTAACACTGGCATTAACCTCATTTACTAACCTAGACCACCAGGTATGCTGCAATTCACCTAATTAACTACTCATTAATTATGCTGGACCACAAGTAAATCGGACATTAACCTTTTCACTATTTTAGACCACCATTAACCCCTTCAGTGCTTTAGACCACACAATGTTATGTTAACTTCTTTACTAAGAAAGAATACTGCTGATGCTGACATCAACTCATTACCCCAGACCAGGGGTGGCCAACTTTACAGAAACAAAGAGCCAGAAAAAAAACCTAATGACTGCCAGGAGCCACAAGCTTTACATTTACACAGATATGCGTGCACACGACAGAATTCCTGCAATTGAGTTTTCAAACATTTAAAAGTGTATTTAAACCACCTTTCCTACCTGTAATGTAGAGCTTCAGTGAGACTTCTGGCAATCTTTGTTTTTCACAATGTGTTTCAAGATTTCTCAGATGACCGCCCCATGCTCAGATAACCGCCCCATGCTTAGATGACCGCCCCATGCTTAGATGACCGCCCCATGCTTAGATGACCGCCCCATGCTTAGATGACCGCCCCATGCTAAAATGACACCTTTATGCTCAGATGACCAGATGACCGCCCCATGCTCAGATAACACCCTCATACTCAGATGACAGCCCCATGCTCAGATGACCGCCCCATGCTCAGATGACACCCATGCTCAGATGACCGCCCATGCTCAGATGACACCCCATGCTCAGATGACCGCCCATGCTCAGATGACACCCCATGCTCAGAAGATCGCCCATGCTTTGAAGACCGCCCATGTGCTCAGATGACACCCTCATGCTTAGATGACCGCCCAAATGCTCAGATGACAATCCATGCCCAGATGACACCCTGATGCTCAGATGACACCCTAATGCTCAGATGACACCCTAATGCTTAGACGACCGCCCATCTGCTCAGATGACACCCTCATGCTTTGACGACCGCCCATCTGCTCAGATGACACCCTCATGCTTAGACGACCGCCCATATGCTCAGATGACACCTCATGCTCAGATGACACCCTCATGCTTAGACGACCCCCTCATGCTCAGGTGACACCCTCATGCTCAGATGACACCCTCATGCTTAGACGACCGCCCATCATGCTCAGATGACACTCTCATGCTCAGGTGACACCCTCATGCTCAGGTGACACCCTCATGCTCAGATGACACCCCATGTTCAGATGACACCCCATGCTCAGATGACACCTCATGCTCAGAAGACCGCCCATGCTTAGACGACCGCCCATATGCTCAGATGACACCCTCATGCTCAGATGACACCCCCCCCCACCCCCATTCTAAGATAACGTGTTGGGGGTGATTTCACATAGGGGGGGATGTGAGAGATGTTGGCATGGGGTGTCTGATTTTTGGTGCCTTATGTAAGCACTGGGGGGGGCTTATTTTGTGGGTCTGATGTGGATTTGGGGGTCTTATCTGAGCTCATACTACCCCCATGTCAGATTAGGCCCCCATGATCAGTACTTGGGGGGAGGAGGCTTATCCTACCTCTGCTGCCGCTGCTCTGAGGACTGTGGCGCCCTCTCCAAAGTGACCTGACGTGCACAGCGTCAGGTCAGAGCGCGGGCCTCCACATATTAACTACGTCCTAACGCTGTGTGCGTCAGGACATAGTGGAGAGCGCTGCTGAGAGGAGCGCAAAGTACAGGGATAGCTGGCCCGCTCCCCCGCGAGCCGCATATGTAGAGGAGAGCGCTGCAGAGAGGAGAGTAAGAGCTGGCCGGACAGCTACCCTGCGAGCCGTAAATGATGTGCGACAAGCAGCATGCCCTAGACCACCAGGCATCTCTTCATTGATTCCTTCACCACCCTAGACCATAAGAGTTGTGATGGTCAGGGGCGTAACTACCAGGGAAGCAGCTGCTTCGGGGCCCGGGCTTACAGGGTGCCCGGCAAGCACGTGTTGTCCTCACTCCTCTCCTCCCCTGGGTAATCAGCACGTGTCCTCACTCCTCTCCCGATCGCTAATTACTCAGTGAAACGCAGTGTCCTCTCGCCCTTGTCTATTTAAAACTTATTTATTCTTTCTTTCAGAAAAGCTTGCCCTGGGGATCGAACCTGCGACCATTAGGTTCAAAGGCAAGACACTTATCCACAAGGCTATATCAGCTGCATAGCCAGATAGCTTCAAAAAAATAAAATAAAAATATGACCTCTAGATGTGGAGAACTTTGATAGTGTATCCATACACATTACAGCTGCACCAGCACATTGTATATGGATGTAGCAGAGCTTGGTGTGTTGGGGCAGCTGTAATGTGTATAGATACGCTATCAAAGTTCTCCTTATCTAGAGGTCTTATTTTTTTAGCTACCTGGCTATGCAGCTGATATAGCCTTGTGGTTAAGTGTCTTGCCTTTCATCCTAATGGTCACAGGTTCTGATTCCCCTCACAAGCTTTCTGAAAGACAGGATAAATGAGGCTTGCCAAGTATATGTGTTGTTGTTTTTTTTTTTTAAATACTGGACTTTTACTTTACTGCCACAGGGGAGGAGGGGGCTATTGGCACTATGATATTGGCAAATGAGGGGAGAGATAGGCACTTCATATTGGCACACACATTAGGGGCAGGGAGAGGATGGCACTTGATATTGGCACATTATAGGGGGCACTATGGGGAGAGGAGCACTATGGGGGCATCTGGTGCTATATGGCTGGCTACTGGCACATTATAGGGTGGGTTTATATGGCTGACTACTGGCACATTATAGGGGAGGTTATATGGCTGACTACTGGCACATTATAGGGGGGTTATATGGCTGACTACTGGCACATTATAGGGGGGTTATATGGCTGGCTACTGGCACATTATAGGGGGGCTGGGGGGGCTATATGGCTGACTACTGGCACATTATAGAGGGGCTATATGGCTGGCACATTATAGAGGGGGAGCGAAACGCGCGGGTAGGGGGGCCCAATACAAACATTTGCTGTGGGGCCCAGTCATTTCTAGCTACGCCCCTGGTGATGGTCATTGTATGGTGGTAGAAGGCTGGCTTCACACCATGGGAGAACTGAACCATCATCTGCCAGTTACTTGAGGAAGGTTTCCCTTCAGCCTTGTGATGGAGTCTTCTACTTTTTGTTTAAAAAAAAAAGCTACAGAAAAACAAACCTCCCTAATGTTGTTTGAAACCAGCTGATACAGTCACTGGATGGCGGTAGTATTCACTATATGGGTGGTGGCATTATTCATTCTCTGTATGGTGCTACTATTCAGTCACTGTAGGTTGGTGTTATTTGACCACTACTACTCAGTCGCTGTATAGTGGTATTATTCTGTCATCATATGGTGGTTCTAGTCAGGGCTTCCATCAGAAATGTTGGGGCCCCTTACACAGCTCAAGGCCTGCCCTCCCCCCTCCGTGGCCTGCTCCTACTCCGCCCCTTTAGAATCCATCCTGACTCCGCCTCCCAGCCACCCCTCCACCCCCAAGGACCCAGCCCCAAACTTCATTAATTTTTTTACAACTACAAAGACAGTAAAAAGTGATAATCAGTTAACAGTGGTATGCTGGAACTTGTAGTTAATGTCTTATGGCACGCTGAGAACTGTAGTTAACACTTTACAGCACGTTGGGGATTGTAGTTATCACTTTACGGTATGTTGGGGCTTGTAGTTAACACCTAGTGGCATGCTGTGGATTGGACTTATCGCTTTACGGCAGGCTGGGACTTGTAGTTAACACTGTGGTATGTATAATGTACCCTGATACCCCTTAGTTATATAACTGAGGGGTATCAGGGTAAATTATACAGGCCTACAGGGGGTAATATAACTGAGCTGAAGGGGGGGTCTTGGGGCAATTCAGAGGCAGCTCTAGACTTTGTGAGGCCTTAGGCGAAACTCGAACATGAGGCCCCCACGAACACAAGATACTGCCAGGCTCCCATGGTGAAGTCACTGCCTGATGTGGGCACTTACAGTCACCTTCCCCATGTACATTACAGACTACTTTTCTTGAGGTGCCCGGTCCCGATACTAATAAACATTATGCGCTCTGCGCACATGACCTACCACCTCGGCAGTCTCTTAGTCACCATAATCCAACAGGCACCCTGCAGCCTCCAGTCCTGCTGCTGCCATTAAACCTTCTGTTCAAACTTTAACCTGGATCTGGAGAGATGTCAGACCCCAACCCCTCCACCATCCCTGCAGAAATACAGCCCCATACCTCTTACATCCAGTGATGTCTCCTTTGATGTAGATGTTCTCTGTCCTCGTCTTCTCCTTTCAGACCTTCAGACCAGACCAACATTTTATCGCCATTTTCCGTCTCTGCAGTTTGACAACAAAAATATACTTAGTTTACTACTTTTCCATCATCCTCCCATCTTCTGGACAAATCATCCTACTACCCCCAATACTGTGCCGCTGTGCTCCCCAATACTATACTGCAGAAACAGATAATACCCCTGATAATACTAGTACCACACAGAGCCCCCCATATAAAATACCCTTCTTTGTGGCCTCAGTAGAAGCCACCATAGTGCCCCATAATAATGTGCCAGTAACAAGTGCCTCTCTTCCCCCTCATGTTCCAGTAACAAGTGCCTAACTCCCCCATGTGCCAGTATCAAGTGCCATACCCCACCATGTGCCAGTATCAAGTGCCAAACCCCCCATGTGCCAGTATAAAGTGCCTCTCCCCCTATGTGCCAGTATCAAATGCCAAACCGCTCCATGTGCCAGTATCAAGTGCCAAACCCTCCCATGTGCCAGTATCAAGTGCCACCCCCCAAGTGCCAGTATCAAGTGCCAAACCCCCCAGTGCCAGTATCATGCCAACCCCCCATGTGCCAGTATCAAGTGCCTCCCGCTCCCCCATGTGGCAGTAACAGATAGTTCGGTATTAAAAAACAAACAAAAAAAAACACTTATGCTTACCTCCATCACACAGCGATGCGATGCAGGACTCTTCCAGCCTGTGTCCCGCACTGTACGGCTCAGGCGGCACGATTACATCATTGCGCCGCCTGCACTGGCCTCTGATAGGCTGCGGGCCTTGTGCCGGCAGCCTATCAGAGGAACAGGGAAGGGAGACGCCTCTCCCCTGCCCCACAGCACAGCAAAGCCATCTGTATCGCTGTCCTGAGGACGGCGATACAGATGACTATGGAGATGAGCGCTTCCACAATGGAAGCGTTCATCTCCCTGTGACCTGCCGCCGCAGTCCCCCTTCTGGAAGCCAGAGCGAGGCCCCCACCACACCAGCGCGAGGAGGCCTTAGGCGTTGCACACAAAAAAAAAAAGGCTCAGGACTGGCAGGGCCTCTTACTGGGGTATCAGCTGTACCCCCTGATGGCGGCCCTGGTTCTAGTATTCAGTTGTTCAATGGTACTCCAAAGACATACTGGGAACTTAGACTGTGAGCCCCAATGGGGACAGTTGGATGCTAATGTCTGTAAAGCGCTGCAGAAATAAATTAAAGAATACTAATATTCTGTCACTGTATGGTGGTACTCATCATATGGCGGTTCTATTCAGTCACTCAATGGTACAAATTTTTTGTCACTATATGGTGGTATTATTCTTTTATCATATGGCTGTTCTATTCAGTTACTCTAAGATGCTAATACAGTATTTTGTCACTGTATGGTGGCATTATGTCATCATATGGTGGTTCTATTCAGTCACTGTATGTTGCTAATATTAAGTCATTGCATGGTGGTATTATTGAAATTCATTTTTGATTTTGCATTGAATATGCGACCACCAAATAATGGCATTATTCAGTGACTGTATAGCAGTATTATTCAGTCACTGTATGGCGGTATTAATCAGTGACTTACAGCAGTATTATTCAGTGACTGTACGGCAGTATTATTCAGTCACTGTATGACAGTATTATTCAGTCACTGTATGACAGTATTATTCAGTCACTGTATGGCAGTATTATTTATTTACTGTATGGCGGTATTAATCAGTGACTTACAGCAGTATTATTCAGTGACTGTATAGTAGTAGTATTCAGTCACTGTACGGCGCTATTATTCAATAACTCGACGGCAGTATTATTCAGTGACTTACGGCAGTATTTTTCAGTGATTGTATGGCAGTATTATTCACTGACTGTATGGAAATATTATTCAGTCACTGTATGACAGTATTATTCAGTCACTGTATGACAGTATTATTCAGTCACTGTATGACAGTATTTTTCAGTCACTGTATGAAAGTATTATTCAGTCACTGTATGACAGTATTTTTCAGTCACTGTATGACAGTATTATTCAGTCACTGTATGACAGTATTATTCAGTCACTGTATGACGGTATTATTCAGTCACTGTATGACAGTATTATTCAGTCACTGTATGACAGTATTATTCAGTCACTGTATGACAGCTATTATTCAGTCACTGTATGACAGTATTATTCAGTCACTGTATGACAGTATTATTCAGTCACTGTATGACAGTATTATTCAGTCACTGTATGACAGTATTATTCAGTCACTGTATGACAGTATTATTCAGTCACTGTATGACAGTATTATTCAGTCACTGTATGACAGTATTATTCAGTCACTGTATGACAGTATTATTCAGTCACTGTATGACAGTATTATTCAGTCACTGTATGGCAGTATTATTCAGTCACTGTATGACAGTATTATTCAGTCACTGTATGACAGTATTATTCAGTCACTGTATGACAGTATTATTCAGTCACTGTATGACAGTATTATTCAGTCACTGTATAGCAATATTCAGTTAAGAAAGAAAATCTGCAGTGTTGGGGTGGGACTAGATAGCAACCAACAATGAGTAAAATAATGAGTAGGTAACGCTTGCCCATGGGGTAATCTCCTAGGACTACAGACATCTTACGGTACCTAACCAATCACATTGACTTCTTGAGGTTCTCAGCTGGGGTCTAGGATCAGTCATAGACTTTCAAAAAGTTCTACCGTAACTTATTCATTAATATTCAGCAGCCGCTCGTACATCACGGTGACGGCACATTAACAATGAAATATTTGTCAGTTTATTTACATCTCCGGCAGCTCCGTACGATTCCCGCTTTACTCAATCACTTCTCTTATTATGCTGATCGTTGGATTTATTTGCCCCCTCGTCATTTTTTTTGCATCTTTTCACTTGCAATTATCTGCTTAAGGCGAGGCAAGCAGTTTTCCTTTGCCTGGAGATATTGCGCTATTAAAGAGAATTTATTGTGCTCCATAAAAGCAATACCGCCATGCATCAGAATGCACGCCATATTTTTTATGACGGCCCATAAGCTTTCAGACATCCGCCTTCGAAGGTGTTTGAGATGCAAAATCAACAGCTGAAATCCCACGTTCTAGAATTCTGTAATAATGCCGCTATATGTCATGAAAGGTCTGTGATTATAACTGCGTAAACAGGAATCACAAATATTTTCCGACGATGCAAATAATTGGGCAGGACTAAAATCGAAATGGACTGAAATTATCAGGAAAAAATGTATCTTAAAAGGGCCATGACGCATTTACGGACACTAGATGCTAATCAGGCTACACCGCCACCCACCTGCCGGTTGCACTATAATTTACGCAAGGCCATAAAAGACCATGTCATTATGGACAGATTTTGGTCAAACATTGAGACATTGTGCATGGTACTACCACTATATTACTGCCACTCATGGGCAACCATATGTTGCCACGTAGTGTGCTACCTCTGTGGTCTCACAGTGTACATTAACTATACCTGCTGAATCTCAATATTAATAGTATAGCGGTATTATCTAGACATTGTATGGCACTCTTACGAGATTACTTTACGCATGGACCCGTTATTTGGTCACTGTCTGCCAATATGATTTGAGCACTGCATGGCGGTATTTACTTGGCATGGTGTGGTCTTGCAGTGTATTTTGGTGGTGCATTGTATAGCACTGTTGTGTAGGTAACTATGTATGTTATTTGGAAAAAATATTAATCAGTCACTGTAAGGCGGTATTTGCTCGGCATTGTATAGCTTTCCATACTAATTTGCGCTGTGTGGCGCTGCTATTTAGGTCGCTCCATTTGTTACTAGGACAACATACAGTATGGTGGTGTTACTTGGTCACTGTATGGCAGTTTTTACTGTGGCATTGTGAGGCATAGTATACTAATTTAAACTCTGTAGTATTGTTAGTTAGGTAACTGTGTGTGTTATTTGGACATCATATGGCGGGGTTATATGGTAACCGTATGGTGGTATTTAATTGAAATTGTGCGGCGCTGTATACTAATTTGCACTGCGCAGCATTGTTATTAAGGCAACTGTGTTTTAATTTGGGCAACATATGGCAGCGTTTTCACTCACTGCATGGCAGTATTCACTTGGCATTGTGTGGCACTGAACACCAATTTGCACTGTGTAGCATTGTTATTTAGGTAACTGTGTGTGTCATTTGGACAACGTATGACGGTGTTATTTGAGCACCATATGGTGCTAGCAGTTAGACGCTGTACGTTATAGTTACTGATGCATAATATATGGAGGGGACCAAGAGAAGTTACCGTACTGTACATGATCCGGCCCTGACTGTAGGAAAGTAGGGGGTCAGTCTACAAAGTGTTAACAGTCTCCCTAATTTAGAGACCAAAAGTACCTTCTGAGCAAAGGATGTGACCAGGTTTAACCCCTCGAAAAGTGCTGCATATACATACTTAAAAATATGCTTACCCTGGCTTTACATCTGGCGGCTTTGGTAATGGTTTGGTGAAACCGTCTTTTCCTACTAACCAGTACGTTTCTTCTATACCTTTACCCTAAAGAAGAAAAAAAGCAATACAGAACTGTACAAGGCGGTATTGTATATTTTTTTTTTTTGCAATCTCCCTTCTACATTTACTATTACTTTAGTAAAGTAGGTGGCGGCTGAACAGTCAGTGCTGCTATATCTGTGTAAGTAAGTGGGTGTTACCAGGTGGCGTCATGATGTTAATAAGCTGCCATCTGGTGGCCACACAACCAATGGTTTTATTTTCCTTTTGCAAGCCTTTAGAACAGGGGTGCACAACCTGTGGCCCAGGGGTCACATGCGGCCCTCGATATCATTCCGTGCGGCCCCCAACCATCTGGTGACATACATGTATGTCTATGTGTTGTGGCTGCTCACATGCATTTTTCATGTATTCTCCCATTAGATGGGAATCCTGGAGGTGTAACCAGTCCTCTATAGCAGGAATGCTCAACCAGCGGCCCTCGAGCTGTTATAAAACTACAAATCCCACGATGCCCTTCTGTAGGATGATAGCTGTGGACTGTCAGGGAATGATGGGAGTTGTAGTTTTGCAACAGCTGGAGGGCCGCAGGTTGAGCATGCCTGCTCTATAGTATATACTGTATGTGCAATACACCACTCATATAGTATTTCAGTTGGTAATACCCCTTTAAATTTTATTTTCGGCACTTGGGATTCCTTCAGTCTGACAATGTGGCCCCCTACCAGAAAAGGTTGTTCACCCCTGCTTTAGACGTTCCCAGATCCCAATACAAAATACGGGGCCCCTACCATGCTCTATTATAACACTGGTGGTCCGTGCGTAACTGTGCCCACTATAGATGCCACCTGATGGCACCCACCCTGGACAGTACATCATATATATTTATTACTGGCAGTATATATCCATACTATACCCAGACAGCTCACAGTCTTACCTTTAATTCTGTTTTCCCTCTAACTTCTATCTTATAGTTTTCCTTCAGGGTACGCAGCGTGGCCACCGTGCTTTGGTTGACGTGGATTCTGTAAGCTGTGAAAACGTGAACAGTCATATATAAGAACAGTCCTTTACAAAATGAATGCTGAGGACTTCAGGTCCCTTTAAACAATTGCCAGGTTAGAATTTTTGAAGGTGCCCCTTACTGGTATGATCGCATATGCATCTTTTTGTGGGAGTGTTTTTCCTGCAAATTTAAGGGGGTAACTCATTAATATCTGCTCCCTAGACCTTCAGGGATGTCAGATATTAACCCACAACCATCATAAAGCACCATAAATAATGGATATCAGTAGTAGCCCCTTTATCACCCTAGACCCCCTGGGATATTAGCTGATAACTGTCATAGACCACCATGAATAATGGATATCAGTATTAACCTCTTTATCACAGTAGACCTCCAGTGATGTCAGATATTAACTCACAACCATCACAGACCACCATGGGTAATGGATATCAGCAGTAGCCCCTTTATTACCCTAGACCCCCTGGGATATTAGCTGATAACTGTCATAGACCACCATGAATAATGGATATCAGTATTAACCTCTTTATTACAGTAGACCTCCAGTGATGTCAGATATTAACTCACAACCATCACAGACCACCATGGGTAATGGATATCAGCAGTAGCCCCTTTACCACTCTAGACCCCCTAGGATATTAGCTGATAACTGTCATAGACCACCATGAATAATGGATATCACTATTAACCTCTTTATCACAGTAGACCTCCAGTGATGTCAGATATTAACTCACAACCATCACAGACCACCATGGGTAATGGATATCAGTAGTAGCCCCTTTATCACCCTAGACCTACTGGGATATTAGCCCATAGCTATCATAGACAACCATGCATAATGGATATAATTATTAACCCTTTTATCACCCTAGACTTCCAGGGATATTAGATATTAACCCATGGCCTTTATAGCCTACAATAACTAATAATATTGATATTAACCCCTTTATCACCCTAGACCCCCAGGGATGTGAGTTATTAACATACAACCATCATAGACCACCATTAATAAAGGATATCAGTATTAACCCCTTTATCAACCTACAGTTCCAGGGATATTAGATGGTAAACCATGACTATCATAGACCACCATAAATAATGGATATCAGTATTGGTCCCTTTATCACCCTAGACCTCTAGAGATATTAGATATTAACCCTTAATTATCATAGACTATCATGGATAATGATTGTCAATATTAGCTCTTTCTTCACCATAGACCTCCAGGAATTTTAGATATTAACTAATATCATCATAGATCACATGGGAAATGGATATCAGTTTAAACCCCTTTATCACCCTAGACCTCCAAGGATGTTAGATATTAAATAAAAAAATGTGTGAAGGGGAATATTAGGGATTTTCCCATCTCGTTCTCTGGCACACTTGGAACCCTCTTTAAATGTCCGGTGTTTGCCCCGTGCTTCCAGTAAAATACAGGAAATTGTGCCTATTGGCACATACTTCTATATAACAGATATGACCATGTCAGCTCATATAGTTTAACCACTTAGATTTTTAACCTACTCCTGCCCTCCCCATAGATGCCCCTGAGGTTCCCACCACTTACGCAGTCCTGTGGATTCCATTCGTGAAGCTGTGTTCACAGTGTCTCCGAATAGACAGTAACGTGGCATGGTGAGGCCAACAACTCCGGCTACACAAGGCCCTGGAGGAGAAGACAAAGTCAAAACCATTATACTTGGGTCGGACCACCGCTTTTGAGAGTTACAACTGTCCGCCGTCACTACTGTGTTACCCCCACCTGAGTGCAAACCTATCCTGATCCTGACCGGCACGTCCGGCATGTGTCTCATCTGGAAGGTGCCCACAGAGCAGAGGATGTCTAGAGACATGTTGGCAATTTCGGCTGCGTGCTTGTTTCCGTTCCTCTTGGGAAGCCCTGAGGCCACCATGTAGGCATCGCCAATGGTCTCCACCTGCAAAGAGACAGTTCCTGTGGTCTTAGTGCAAGACGCTTGTGTCTTGAAGAATCTAGGCCGAGGTGGAAGGGTTCTCAGGATAGTAAGACATCAGGAGGTAAATATAAAAAAGCAAGAGCTCCACTTGCTGTCAGTGAAGGGAACATTCTTGTTTGCATCCAGAGGCTGAAAAAGTGTGTAGAGATCTAATTTTTCTCCCAAATGAAGTGTTGCTATTACATCGGACTCAATATTTAGAGGGGTTAAAATTGTTGTAAAGGGGTTATCTCATAAGGACAACATCATAGACGTAGTTCCTAGCCTTTTCACAGCCTGTACATATGAATGGACACCATGTAATACCACTGTTCTCCTGTAGTGGCCACTGTAGGGCAAATGTGTACCCGCTGCATGTTCCTTCGGTGATCACAGCTGATCCTTGAGGATTTCAGCTGCTATATCTAAGACGGTGAGCTGATCTTTCCATAGGGCTACATTCAGACGACCGTAGTGTTTTGCAGTCTGCAATTTATGGATCCGCAAAATACCGATACCAGCCCGTATGCATTACCTTACCTCATCCATATGATCACGAAGAGGTCGCTATGGCCATCTTGCTTAAAGATCCCACGCGAAATCTCGTGCATGGTGATGTATGATGTCACCACAACGGCTGACGTGATTACGTTATCACGCGCCGTGTGAGATTTCGCACTAGATCTTCAAGGAAGATGGCAGCAGCAGCCTCTTTGCGATCAAATGGATGAGGTCAGTATGATTTAATTTTTTTAAATCCTTTGGTATGGATCTTAGCTGCCACAATCAGAGATGAATGCGGCATCTGAGGGGTTCAATGACGGGAGGCGGCTCAATCACCGTTTCCTGCCATTGCACCCGCTATGTACAAAGAAATGCGCTTCATGACGAAGTAATTCATCACAAAACCAATTTTTTTGTAAATTCGGCAAAGCAGACAAATGAAATTTTAGAGAGAGAACTTCGCTCATCTCTATTGATGAATACAATGCTAGAACTACTTATCTGTGACACACTAAGGCCTCTTTCACACGAGCGAGTTTTCCGCGCGGGTGCAATGCGTGACGTGAACGCATGGCGCCCGCACTGAATCCTGACCCATTCATTTCAATGGATATATATACATCAGCATTTTTTTTCACGCATCAGTTCTGCATTGCGTGAAAAACGCAGCATGTTCTATATTCTGCGTTTTTCACGCAGCCCAGGCCTCATAGAAGTGAACGGGGCTTCAGTGAAAAACGCATCGCATCCGGAAGCAAGTGCGGATGCAATGCGTTTTTCACTGATGGTTGCCAGGAGATGTTGTTTGTCAACCTTCAGTTTTTTGATCACGTGCGTGAAAAGCGCATCAAAATGCATCGCACCCGCATGGAAAAAAACTGAACGCAATCGCAGACAAAACTGACTGAGCTTGCTTGCAAAATGGTGCGAGTTTCACTAAACGCATCCGGACCTAATCCGTCACGTTCCTGTGAAAGAGGCCTAAGACAATAGAGAAATCTAACTCCATCCAGGGCCTATGGACATCCTAGATGGGCTCCTACCCGTTTCACAGCCTGTACATATAAATAGACACCATGCAATACCATCTTCGTCCTGTAGTGGCCGCTGCAGGATAAATTTGCACCAGGAGCATCTTCTTTCGGCGATCACAGCTGATCATTGGGGTTTTCAGCTGCTGGACCTGGGGTGGTGAGGTGATCTTCCAACAAGTCCTTGCACTTACGGTAATTACATTTATTTCTGATGGACCTTTAGTACTATTCATCCTGAACATTATGGTTAATGAATAGAATGCTAGAACCACATAGCTGTGACACACAGGCTAAACATAAGACAATGGAGAAATCTCACTCCAATCAGGGTCTGGAGAAAGCTGGGTGTTGTACTGGCTTACTGGTTTTGTAGGTGGTCATCCATCACTTACCTTATATACGTCATGGTTTCCAAGAACTGCATCGAACAGGGTGTAAAGGTCATTCAGGAGGTCGACCACCTCGATGGGTTCACTCAGAGCTGATATGGTGGTGAACCCAACAATATCACTGAAGTAGATCGTAACCTGATCGAAATATTCCGGTTCAACCGTGCCTCCGGTTTTCAAAGCTTCAGCGACGGATCTGAAAAACATGAACCGAAGGGGTTAACAGGAATATAGCAGGTGTGTATTAGACTCCTGAAGGGAAAACTACAACTCCCAGCATACTCTATTCACTTCCATGAGAGTTACCGGAACAGCCTGCTGGGAGTTGTAGTTTCACAACAGCTGGAGTGTAGACGATTGCTGACTCCGGCCGTACATTGTATCTCCACCCAGTAAATCCTCCCTTTTCCTGTCAAGGGACATCCATTCTGCGACTTTCTCATAGACCGTTTCCTACCATTTTTAAGATCTGTGCTTGCTGACAGTGAACATAAACATTCTTTTTTACATCCAGGTGCCTATAACTTGTAGAGGCCCAATACTAACACCAGGCGATTCTTCTCTGATCTCCAGACTGATACATTTTCCCCCCTCTGATACATTGTATCAAACTGTCAGGAAAGGAGAATGATTTAGGTGCTACCAATGTGTATACATTAGATACAATTGTAACAAACCCTCAGCTGTGAGAAGCGTTAGGTCAGCCTGTATATATATAAGAACATATATTGGACTGACCTTTCTAACGGAAACCTTTTAGACTTTTTCTTACCCCCCCCCCCCCCGCCCCCATCATCCATTCCTAGTCTCTGGGCTTCTCTTCATCATACTGTAGTGCAGGAGTCTTTTAAAGGGGTTGTCCATGTGTCCCATACGCCATATGGATGTCACTGCACGTGACCAGGAGGAGGGGGGAGAGGCCAGCACTAAACTCCTTTTCTTGCTTTTCAGCTTGAAACCACAGGGTTTTCCTACAGCCGCCACTAGAGGGAGCTCATGGCAATTTTTTAAAGCTTCCATTCAGTTCAATGGTAACTGTATGCACTGAGCTCCCCCTAGTGGCGGCTGCAGGCAGACAGTTTTATAATATTTTATTCTATGTATTTCCGCCACACGAGGACCCACCCTTAATGTAAGTGCCCATGAGTCTAGGGGTTAAACTTTTTCTAGACAGCAATGGCACGATTTCTACTCACGGAGGAAGCATTTGTGAGAGCAGTTTGTCCGTCTTCTGTTTTTCCATCTCCAGCTCCTCCGTTCTCTCCCGGATCAAATCTTCTAAATTACTAGAGTATTGTTCCAGCATCCGCAGCATGGAGTCTATGATGTTGGTTTTCTTGCCTTTGTTGATGGTCTTAAACTGAAATGCAATGGAAATGTCAGACCTTCATAACCCAGGATGGACTATCTCGGCATACGTACAAAGCAGCGTGCGCCACATCCACTCGGTGCAACTCTAAAGCACGTAAATGCGTTGGTAAATCTGCCTTTGTGATTCACAATCTTGTCGCATTTTATCGTAAAACATAGCAGAGCATCAGAAAGGTCAGAGTTGGTTCTACGTTTTGCTTGGTCTCCATTGCAAAGAAGAGGAGGGAGGTTTGTGATGCAGCAAGCTACCTTCCAGCCAGAAAGAAGAAAAAAATAACATATTCTTTGCTTGTTTTTATCAGATTTTAACTTTATTTTTTTTTATTACCTTCTAACTATAGAGATAAGGTGGATATTTCTACTGATATGGGATGACGATAGATGCATAATGTTGAATGACTTAAAAGTGAAATATTTGTCCCACCATAGATCTTTAGAAATGCAGGGGTCTGGTTGTCACAGCCAGAATACGGTATGTATAGTTAAACATTAATACAGTGAATAAATGTATCTGAATGAAGGCTGTTTTCCATCCACAGGCTATATTTAGGTGCACCTGTGAGGCCTGGGCCATATCAGCCAGTCTTGGGTAGGGCTCACAGCCTTCTCCCCCTCCCATTGCAGGCATGGTTACATGCTGGAGGTAACTGAGGAGTCTGCTGCGAGTCGGCCTAATACATTCCTGTAATTTTGCCCACTGGCCCCTGGTATTGCCCATATGGCACAGGTAGGTGAGTGTTAGGTCCCGAGCTACTTGAGAGACCTTGGCGCGGTGCTCGGGCTTAAGACATGTCCTCCACTGTAGGACATGTTGACTAACCTCTCAATTTTAACATCAGTTTGAGGGCTTAGTAAGACCGCAGTGTGCACCTGTTTTGTCATTTGTAATTCCTGAATGAAGGCTAGTCTGAATATTTCTGGAAAAAAATGTAATTTCCATATGTATTACAAGTAAATCTAATTAAGTTGCAGTACCGCAGAAAGGCCAGCAGATGGCGAAATAAGGCTATTTTACTACTGACACCTCTGAGGCTCCGGAGTTTCACACTACATAATAGATACTGTAAGTAAGATACCTACATATCAAGCTAAAGGAATAGATTCCATCTAAACGGATGAGTTGAGTGAAGCGTAAAAGATTTCTACCTTCACAAAAAACGCTTAAATCCAGACCAGTAATACGGTCCTACTGTCTCATATGGTAACGTGTCAGCCAATCACCAAGAAAGCAAATTTTGAGTTTTAAACATCTCTAATCCCTCTTCATGTTGTTTTTTTTTAACGCGCAACGCTTGTATTTTGCGCGTTTTTGACACTGAAAACGAGCGTTCGAACGCGCGTTTATGAATTTGCAACATGCTGGAAAGGCCAAACCCCAGGTGCTAGGCACAGTTTGGAGAGAAGCCAACACTGCAGTCAATCACACAAACGCGCGTAAAACGCGCGTTTACTATTGCCAAAAACGCGCGGAAAATGCGCGTCTCAGAAACGCTCAGGTGTGATATGGTTCTACGTAGTACATTTAGTGCCTAATTGTGTCCTCCTATGAATGACCTATAGTCTGATTAGCTCTTTCAGGCTACATTCGCACAACGCCATTAAAAACGGACTGTCAGTTTTTTATGACCATTCTTGTTTTGCATCTATTTTTCACGGTCATTGAAAAACGGATGAATATAGTTTTTCTTTGGAACGTCCCAACCTCTGCAGTCCCCTCAGTATATAGTATACACCCCCACAGTGCCCCCAGTATAAATAATAGCCACCATATTATCCTCAGAATTTAAAATTCCCCCCTGCAATGCCCCCAGTTTCTATAATGCCCCCATAGTGGCCCCTCAGATTGCGCCTTGTACATAAACTGCCCCCAATAGTGCCCCTTCAGTATAATTATTGCCCCCCAATAATGTCCTCCAGTATAAATATTGCCCCCAATAGTGCCCTCCAGTATAAATATTGCCGCTAATAATGTCCTCCAGTATAAATATTCCCCCCCAATATTGCCCTCCAGTATAAATATTGCCCCCAATAGTGCCCTCTAGTATAAATTATGGCCCCCAATAATGTCCTCTAGTATAAATATTGCTCCCAATATTGCCCTCCAGTAAAACTATTGTCCCCAATAATGTCCTCCAGTATAAATATTGCCCTTAATAGTGCCCTCTATTCTGCTGGGTCGGGGAAAAAAAATACTTAACTTTTTCCATGCCAGAGAATGCTCATTCTGGACTGGAGGGAACAGGACCTGATGCTCCTTTTTGGCGACGACAGCCCACTTCCTTAATAACCCTACCGCCCCATTTTCAGACTGGCCACTAGAGCACGCAATAGGCTGATGTTTCCAGTTTCCGGCAGATCACTTGTCAGCTTCATTGTACAGACAGAGGCAGAATAAACAGAGTCATCTCCTTATTATTAGAGGATAGAGGTGTTAATGACAGCTATTGTACAGCTGGAGGCCTAGACAAGGCAGGAGAGTAACACTTTACACCACACACATAGATAAGGTTGTGTATGCTGCTCCTCTGTCACTCCCTGGTCCTCAGGGGAGGGGCCACACGCCATCACTTTCTATAATAATCTATGACATTTTTCTTTCAGATGATTCTCATTCATTCATTGCAGCTGTCATGAAGTCCAAACACTGTTAACACCACACCCAAAATTATCCTGGTGCAATCAACATGTAATAAATAATAATTTTATTATTTAATGAAAATAAAAATAATTTTCCACCTGTTTTTTTCACAAACCTGTTGCTGGCTGTAAGGCAGCTGGCTGCAGCGGGAGCTCTCCCCCCAACTGCTCAGTCCCACTCCATTAAGCCTCTTCTCTCAGCAAAAGTGAGATATGTAAGAAATTAACAAAAATTTCCTCCAACCTGATCAAAGATTTCATCGAATGTCGGCCTCCTTTCTGCTAATTCACTCCAACATTGCTTCATGAGCTGAATGCACTCCAGAGGGGCCTGGTCAGGGGCCACAGTTGGACGACATAACGGAGGAGGCTTCTTCACCTTCCTGATGATTTCTGAAAAAGATAATTTGTTTCACTGTATGATATTTTACCCCACTAACCACGCATCCCTCCTTACGGTTTTCAAGATCTCTGCTTGCTGTCATTCAATAAGAAACTTTAGGGTATGTCCATACAGTGCATTTGCTGCAGCAGATTGGTGTGCATCCCAAATCATCAGCCCTGCTATGTAATGTTTTATTATATAAGAGCTTTACCCTCAGCTGAGAGTCCTGACATGCAGTATGGTGGACCCCGCACAACCACTTCTTGCAGGATGATGGCGAAGCTGAATATGTCCCCTTTAAAGGTTCCTCTCCTGGCGAGGTTTTGATCCCGGAGCAGCTCTGGAGCCGTCCAAAACAATTCTGCATGAGAGAATCACATGACAATTATTAGCAGATATCTGGCTCCTCCCACGAGGAGCTGATGTTACGGACAGCCCATTAGGAGCAGCATAATTTAGTGATGTCACTGAAGTCTGGTGTAGATGCCGTTGCATGGTCCTGGTATCATTAGGAGTTGTAGAGATGTGAAGGGGCTTGTGGCAAAAAATCAAAATGGGGCCTTTTTTTTGTAATTGAGTCATACCACTGTACACCGCCATCCCTCATAAAGAATGACCTCATTGGACAGAAGAATGCCATGACTTTCTGACAGTGCCTGCAGACAGGAAAGGTCCCTCATACCATTGATAGAGGAGCTAAGATTATTGGAAAATGATGAGTGTAGTCCCCAGAACGGGTTAATTTACAAAAATGTAAATAATTATGTGCCCCCCCCCCAACATATGGTGTTTTACAAAATATCAGTAGTAATGGAATGTACTAGAAATACCCCCCAAAAAATACAAAAAATTTTGGAGTATCAAAACTGGATCTCACCTCCAGGGGGCAGAGAGCAATGGGAAATTTTCTGGTTTTCCACGATTTCATTATAACCATAATCAGTGATCTTCAGGACAAATCTTCCATCCACCACACAATTGCGCGACTTCAGACGTCCATGTTGAAAGTCCCGGTGGTGTAAATATCTCATTCCCTGTTAGAGAAGAAAAATTTTTAAAAAAACACAAATAAAACTAAAAAAAAAAACTTCCACCAGAGAGCTCTACCTAACGGCTCATATAGCTATGCCCACCCAGCAGGTTCTGGCTCCCCTACCTCCACCACCCATCTGGGGACAAGGAATATTATAATGGGCTTCATCTGAGGCCCCCTAACGTGGTGGGATGACCATAACTGCAATATAATAATAATAATAAAAAAAAAATCTTCAGTTTATTTGTTTTATAGAAATATCTACTCCACACTTTTGCTTAGTGTATATGACAATCCTAACCAGCAGGACATCAAATTGTATTGTAGATCACAGTGGAAACAGGAGGGCTCCACATAGTGGACAGAACTGGTATTGCACTTAAAAAAAATTTTTCTTATTATTTTAGCAAACAATCCGATATCTAATTATACAGACCTTAATCAAATCTAATACTAGTGAAGACTTGAACATCCAGTCCAGCTTGACGTCCTCGTTCCTCAGCAGATCCTCCAGACTTCCTCTGGAACAATGTTCAGTCACAATAGCAAAAATGCCGCAGTCGGAAAAAAAGCCGAGAAAGGGGTTGACATTTTCATTCCTCAAATCCTTCATCTGCGAACAGGAAAGGGAGACGTCAATTTTATAAAAATACCGTAAGGCAGAATAACGCCATGTGGGGTATCCCTGAGCCAGACAGAAACTGTATAATAACAAATATAGTGCAGTGCGTGATTATAACGGCCAAATACTACAATACAAGGAGCACCATATAGTGCAGTGCATGATTATAACGGCCAAATACTACAATACAAGGAGCGCCATATAGTGCAGTGCGTGATTATAACGGCCAAATACTACAATACAAGGAGCGCCATATAGTGCAGTGCATGATTATAACGGCCAAATACTACAATACAAGGAGCGCCATATAGTGCAGTGCGTGATTATAACGGCCAAATACTACAATACAAGGAGCGCCATATAGTGCAGTGCATGATTATAACGGCCAAATACTACAATACAAGGAGCGCCATATAGTGCAGTGCGTGATTATAACGGCCAAATACTACAATACAAGGAGCGCCATATAGTGCAGTGCATGATTATAACGGCCAAATACTACAATACAAGGAGCGCCATATAGTGCAGTGCATGATTATAACGGCCAAATACTACAATACAAGGAGCGCCATATAGTGCAGTGCATGATAATAACGGCAAAATACTACAATACAAGGAGCGCCATATAGTGCAGTGCATGATTATAACGGCCAAATACTACAATACAAGGAGCGCCATATAGTGCAGTGCATGATTATAATGGCCAAATACTACAATACAAGGAGCGCCATATAGTGCAGTGCATGATTATAATGGCCAAATACTACAATACAAGGAGCGCCATATAGTGCAGTGCATGATTATAACGGCCAAATACTACAATACAAGGAGCGCCATATAGTGCAGTGCATGATTATAATGGCCAAATACTACAATACAAGGAGCGCCATATAGTGCAGTGCATGATTATAATGGCCAAATACTACAATACAAGGAGCGCCATATAGTGCAGTGCATGATAATAACGGCCAAATACTACAATACAAGGAGCGCCATATAGTGCAGTGCATGATTATAACGGCCAAATACTACAATACAAGGAGCGCCATATAGTGCAGTGCGTGATTATAACGGCCAAATACTACAATACAAGGAGCGCCATATAGTGCAGGGCATGATAATAACGGCCAAATACTACAATACAAGGAGCGCCATATAGTGCAGTGCATGATTATAACGGCCAAATACTACAATACAAGGAGCGCCATATAGTGCAGGGCATGATAATAACGGCCAAATACTACAATACAAGGAGCGCCATATAGTGCAGTGCATGATTATAACGGCCAAATACTACAATACAAGGAGCGCCATATAGTGCAGTGCATGATTATAATGGCCAAATACTACAATACAAGGAGCGCCATATAGTGCAGTGCATGATTATAATGGCCAAATACTACAATACAAGGAGCGCCATATAGTGCAGTGCATGATTATAATGGCCAAATACTACAATACAAGGAGCGCCATATAGTGCAGTGCATGATTATAACGGCCAAATACTACAATACAAGGAGCGCCATATAGTGCAGTGCATGATTATAATGGCCAAATACTACAATACAAGGAGCGCCATATAGTGCAGTGCATGATTATAATGGCCAAATACTACAATACAAGGAGCGCCATATAGTGCAGTGCATGATTATAATGGCCAAATACTACAATACAAGGAGCGCCATATAGTGCAGTGCATGATAATAACGGCCAAATACTACAATACAGGGAGCGCCATATAGTGCAGTGCATGATTATAACGGCCAAATACTACAATACAAGGAGCGCCATATAGTGCAGTGCGTGATTATAACGGCCAAATACTACAATACAAGGAGCGCCATATAGTGCAGGGCATGATAATAACGGCCAAATACTACAATACAAGGAGCGCCATATAGTGCAGTGCATGATTATAACGGCCAAATACTACAATACAAGGAGCGCCATATAGTGCAGGGCATGATAATAACGGCCAAATACTACAATACAAGGAGCGCCATATAGTGCAGTGCATGATTATAACGGCCAAATACTACAATACAAGGAGCGCCATATAGTGCAGTGCATGATTATAATGGCCAAATACTACAATACAAGGAGCGCCATATAGTGCAGTGCATGATTATAATGGCCAAATACTACAATACAAGGAGCGCCATATAGTGCAGTGCATGATTATAATGGCCAAATACTACAATACAAGGAGCGCCATATAGTGCAGTGCATGATTATAACGGCCAAATACTACAATACAAGGAGCGCCATATAGTGCAGTGCATGATTATAATGGCCAAATACTACAATACAAGGAGCGCCATATAGTGCAGTGCATGATTATAATGGCCAAATACTACAATACAAGGAGCGCCATATAGTGCAGTGCATGATTATAATGGCCAAATACTACAATACAAGGAGCGCCATATAGTGCAGTGCATGATAATAACGGCCAAATACTACAATACAAGGAGCGCCATATAGTGCAGTGCATGATTATAACGGCCAAATACTACAATACAAGGAGCGCCATATAGTGCAGTGCGTGATTATAACGGCCAAATACTACAATACAAGGAGCGCCATATAGTGCAGGGCATGATAATAACGTCCAAATACTACAATACAAGGAGCGCCATATAGTGCAGTGCATGATTATAACGGCCAAATACTACAATACAAGGAGCGCCATATAGTGCAGGGCATGATAATAACGGCCAAATACTACAATACAAGGAGCGCCATATAGTGCAGTGCATGATTATAACGGCCAAATACTACAATACAAGGAGCGCCATATAGTGCAGTGCGTGATTATAATGTCCAAATACTACAATACAAGGAGCGCCATATAGTGCAGTGCATGATTATAACGGCCAAATACTACAATACAAGGAGCGCCATATAGTACAGTGCGTGATTATAATGGCCAAATACTACAATACAAGGAGCGCCATATAGTGCAGTGCGTGATTATAACGGCCAAATACTACAATACAAGGAGCGCCATATAGTGCAGTGCGTGATTATAACGGCCAAATACTACAATACAAGGAGCGCCATATAGTGCAGTGCATGATTATAACGGCCAAATACTACAATACAAGGAGCGCCATATAGTGCAGTGCATAATTATAACGGCCAAATACTACAATACAAGGAGCGCCATATAGTGCAGTGCGTGATTATAACGGCCAAATACTACAATACAAGGAGCGCCATATAGTGCAGTGCGTGATTCTAATGGCCAAATACTTCAATACAAGGAGCGCCATATAGTGCAGTGCGTGATTATAACGGCCAAATACTACAATACAAGGAGCGCCATATAGTGCAGTGCATAATTATAACGACCAAATACTACAATACAAGGAGCGCCATATAGTGCAGTGCATGATTATAACGGCCAAATACTACAATACAAGGAGCGCCATATAGTGCAGTGCGTGATTATAACGGCCAAATACTACAATACAAGGAGCGCCATATAGTGCAGTGCGTGATTATAATGGCCAAATACTACAATACAAGGAGCGCCATATAGTGCAGTGCATGATTATAATGGCCAAATACTACAATACAAGGAGCGCCATATAGTGCAGTGCGTGATTATAACGTCCAAATACTACAATACAAGGAGCGCCATATAGTGCAGTGCATGATTATAATGGCCAAATACTACAATACAAGGAGCGCCATATAGTGCAGTGCATGATAATAACGGCCAAATACTACAATACAAGGAGCGCCATATAGTGCAGTGCATGATAATAACGGCCAAATACTACAATACAAGGAGCGCCATATAGTGCAGTGCATGATAATAACGGCCAAATACTACAATACAAGGAGCGCCGTATAGTGCAGTGCGTGATTATAACGGCCAAATACTACAATACAAGGAGCGCCATATAGTGCAGTGCATGATTATAATGGCCAAATACTACAATACAAGGAGCGCCATATAGTGCAGTGCATGATTATAATGGCCAAATACTACAATACAAGGAGCGCCATATAGTGCAGTGCGTGATTATAACGTCCAAATACTACAATACAAGGAGCGCCATATAGTACAGTGCGTGATTATAACGTCCAAATACTACAATACAAGGAGCGCCATATAGTGCAGTGCGTGATTATAACGGCCAAATACTACAATACAAGTAGCGCCATATAGTGCAGGGTGTGATTATCATTGACATATAGTCCAGTTCACTGTTAGAGGAGCCATAGAGTACAGTGCACGAGTATAAGCATCGTATTATACAGTGCACCATTATCAGCACAACATGCAATGAGCCCCTGAGGAGCTGGAGCAGAGGATGGGAGTGGTAGTGGCCCTGATGATGAGATGTCACGTACTCCCTCAATGCAATGAAGAAGCCGGTGTCCCCTCGGGGCTCTACCTGTAGCTGTAAGCTCCCTGCCTGATGGTGGTTTGGGGGTGCCCATGGTGTTAACGTCCATGTGGCCAGGCTGTGGTGATAAGAGAGTCAGAGACCAGGCCAGATTGAACTTAAAGGTGTTTCCCATCACATACAATGGGGGCATATCGCTAGGATATGCCCCCATTATCTGATAGGTGCGGGTCCCACCGCTGGGACCCGCACCTACAACGAGAACAGAGCAGGAAAATGAATGTAGGATGCACTGCGCATGCGCAGCCACCCTCCAGTCATTTCAATGGGGCCGCTGAAAATAGGCGAGGTCTGGCTCGGCTATTTCCGTCTCCCTCATAGAAATGAATAGGAGCGGGGGCCGTGCGTGCGTGGTGCGCTTCCATTCATTTCTATTGGAACAGCGCTTGGAAATCCGGAATCCTCCAGCCACAGCGCTCCCGGCTCCATTCTCCTTCTAGGTGCGGATCCCAGAGGTGGGACCCGCACCTATCAGACAATAGGGGCATATCCTAGCAATATGCCCCATTGTATGTGATGGGAATACCCATCATATATACCCATCAGAATACCCTTTCAAGTCTCTCTTTACTGTGTGCACAATAGGAGTTGTAGTACATCCAGCAGTTATCTGGACCAATTCCTTCTAGATGTCCAAGCATGAGCTAGGCAGTTTGTTGCAGCAATGGTCGTCTAGTTACTCCATCTCTTACTAAAATGCTGGGATCTCTGGCTAGCTTCTACAATCTGGCAACAGTGACTGTAGTGTCCCCTAGTCTGAGGTGCATATGGGGTGTCTTAACTTGCTATCCCTCTACAGCAGCAGGATCTGGAACGGTTTAAGCTGGTTTACCTAGCTGACCTCATACTGTGGCCATGAATATCCTCCTTCAGATCATCCTCTTCATCTACTGGAGAATCTGAAAGAGAGGAGGAGGTCTGCTCCCTTTCCGCTCCCACTCTTCAGCTAGACTTACTGGAATCTAGCCCGGCCCCAGCCTAAGCTCCAGAGAGGGCTGTGCCAGGATAGTTAACCCATGCCATGCCTGGCTCACGCTGAAACAACTGAGCGTGCAGTGCATAGCATTAAGATTACAAACATAATATAACAAACCAAACTTTACAGATTCCCCCAGGTCTGGGATACTGCACATATAGTGCGGTGAATGATTATAAGCGCCATATAGTACAGTGCATGATTATAACTGCCATATAGAACAGTGCATGATTATAAGCTGCCATATAGTACAGTGCATGAATATAACCGCCATATAGTGCGGTGCATGATTATAAGTGTCATATAGAACAGTGCATGATTATAACCGCCATATAGTACAGTGCATGATTATAACTGCCATATAGTACAGTGCATGATTATAACTGCCATATAGTACAGTGCATGATTATAACTGCCATATAGTACAGTGCATGATTATAAGTGTCATATAGAACAGTGCATGATTATAACCGCCATATAGTACAGTGCATGATTATAACTGCCATATAGTACAGTGCATGAATATAACCGCCATATAGTACAGTGCATGATTATAAGTGTCATATAGCACAGTGCATGAGTATAACATTCATATAGTACAGTGCATGATTATAAGTGTCATATAGTACAGTGCATGATTATAAGCTCCATATAGTACAGTGCATGATTATAACCGCCATATAGTGCGGTGCATGATTATAAGTGTCATATAGAACAGTGCATGATTATAACTGCCCATATAGTACAGTGCATGAATATAACCGCCATATAGTGCGGTGCATGATTATAAATGCCATATAGTACAGTGCATGAGTATAACATTCATATAGTACAGTGCATGAATATAACCGCCATATAGTACAGTGCATGATTATAACCGCCATATATTACAGTGCATGATTATCACTGGCAAATAGTAGTATAAAAACAACAATGCCATACGTTGACCAAATTCCCCTTCCATGCAGTTGCCTAAGATAAAAGAAACTATGAAAAGACACAATACAGTGAATAATATACTGCACAGAGCCTTGGTAATGGTATCACAGAATTACACATTAAATACCGCCATACAGTGCTGAAAAAACGGACAATGACCAAATAGGAGCTACATAACTGAGGTCCTGCCATTGATTTTCAAATCACAAAAATATTGTCATTATCCTGAAATGAAGCCCCTCTAGAACCAAGCAGGGACGTGAGAGGTCAGTCCGAGTTGTGACCTTAGGTTCCACCGGTAAGTAGGCAGCCCTCGTATCACAGCCATTTATTAACCTCACCTTGCGCAGTGTGCTGGTCGTGCTCTGCCGCAGCTCGTGGTACGCACCCGGCTCAAACTTCTTCAGCCAAACCCAGTCTCCCTGCAAAATAATAACATCACATATGTATTAAAGGGGACCTGTCACCAGTGGAGGCCGACTTTATACCAGGGCAACTGCAGCTCTGTGTGACAGCCGTGATAGTAGTGGGCGCTAACGAAACAGCCCTAACATCCAGGGGCCCGGCAACATCACCCTCCCCCACCAGAACCACGAGATTGCATACATTAGAGTCTTCCTGCCAGATACCAAACAGAATAGTGAGTGCAGCTCTGGAGGATAATACAGGATGTAACTCAGGATCAGTACAGGATAAGTAATGTATGTACACAGTGACTCTACCAGAGGAATAGTGAGTGCAGCTCTGGAGTATAATACAGGATGTAACTCAGGATCAGTACAGGATAAGTAATGTAATGTATGTACACAGTGACTGCACCAGCAGAATAGTGAGTGCAGCTCAGGAGTATAATACAGGATGTAACCCAGGATCAGTACAGGATAAGTAATGTATGTACACAGTGACTGCACCAGCAGAATAGGGAGTGCAGCTCTGGAGTATAATACAGGATATAACTCAGAATCAGGATAGGTAATGTAATGTATGTACACAGTGACTGCACCAGCAGAATAGTGAGTGCAGCTCAGGAGTATAATACAGGATGTAACTCAGGATCAGTACAGGATAAGTAATGTATGTACACAGTGACTCCACCAGCAGAATAGTGAGTGCAGCTCTGGAGTATAATACAGGATGTAACTCAGGATCAGTACAGGATAAGTAATGTAATGTATGTACACAGTGACTGCACCAGCAGAATAGTGAGTGCAGCTCTGGAGTATAATACAGGATGTAACTCAGGATCAGTACAGGATAAGTAATGTATGTACACAGTGACTCCACCAGCAGAATAGTGAGTGCAGCTCTGGAGTATAATACAGGATGTAACTCAGGATCAGTACAGGATAAGTAATGTATGTACACAGTGACTGCACCAGCAGAATAGTGAGTGCAGCTCTGGAGGATAATACAGGATGTAACTCAGGATCAGTACAGGATAAGTAATGTATGTACACAGTGACTGCACCAGCAGAATAGTGAGTGCAGCTCTGGAGTATAATACAGGAAGTAACTCAGGATCAGTACAGGATAAGTATTGTATGTACACAGTGACTCCACCAGCAGAATAGTGAGTGCAGCTCTGGAATATTATAAAGGAAGTAACTCAGGAGCTGGTATTGCTGCTCAGCTCCGCTGCAGTGAACAGGTCTGTAATACCGCACACAATGTGTGGACAGATGTGGGGCTGATTTTGGAAGAAAGCAGTTATGTTTTTCTTATCCTGTACAACCCATTTATGGCATAATGTGGATAATATTATCAGATTCAGTTCTGATGTGTTTGTGAAGACGACAAATCCTTTGAACATGTTTAATTATTCTGGCTTCCAGTATGACCCAGTAACTCCAGTAAACAGTTCCTAACTTCCTATGAGCATCTCCAGTCCTTGTGTTGTGCTCAGCCTAAAGACCCCAGTAGTGCAAGATAAAAGGACCAGATTAGGGATGGCAAAAGAGGCATTCTCCTATGGGCCTCTACCAGCCAATGGCTTCTACATTCTAGTTGCTTCAAAGGCTTTCCAGACACTTTTAGCAGCAAGATGGAAAAATCCAATCAAGCAAATGAAAATAAAAGTTTCTTCCAATGGGTTTGCGCATTGGAACCTTTCATCTGTCCCTTGAGGTCAGGGAAACTTCACGTGATGCCTGTGTCAGAGTAGAACTGAAGTACTGGTCTTCCACCATTTTTGGTTCTCCACTAGGGGGAGCTCACCACATACAGATTCATACAGCAAAAATGTAATTTAATATTGACTGTATAGGTCAGGGGTAGGCAACCTTTGGCTCCCAGCTGTTTTGAAACTACAACTCCCAGCATGCATAGTTGCTCTGTTCCTCTAAGAACTTACATAGAAATGAATGGAGCATGCTGGGAATTGTAGTTTTACAACATCTAGGAGCCGAAGGTTGCTGATGCCTGGTATAGGTGTATACACAGGGAGCTCCCCCTAGTGGTGGTCACAGGTAGCTATCTATACTAATAAAATCCGTATGTGCGTGGTGTCCGTGCGTGTGTGCCGATTTGTCAAGTGCGCATGCTCGGCGCAAAGACCAATCGACACACACTCCAAGGACACTACTGGGCCGCATCCTATTCAGTGGCGTAGGGATCGCCATAGCAATGGCTATGGGGCCCTACGCCACTGGGGGCTCGGGCTGCCGGTGCCGCTCCTGCCCGCCCAGTGCCACCTCCTAGATTATTTATTCACTGCACTTGCCTCTGAAATTAAAGAGAAGCGCTGTAATCTCGCACAGGCGCACTGGCAGAGGCATCGATCTGTGGATGACACTGAGGGGGGGATCCGTGGGTGACACTGAGGGGGGATCTGTGGATGACACTGAGGGGGTCTGTGGATGACACTGAGGGGGATGTGTGGGTGACACTGAGGGGGATCTGTGGATGACACTGAGGGGGTGTCTGTGGATGACACTGAGGGGATGTGTGGATGACACAGAGGGGGATCTGTGGGTGACACTGAGGGGGATCTGGGGTGACACTAAGGGGGATCTGTGGATGACACTGAGGGGGATCTGTGGGTGACAATGAGGGGGGATCTGGGGGTGACACTGAGGGGGGATCTGTGGATGGCACTGTTATGAGGTGGGGGGTCTGTGGATGACACACATATAGCAGTGTCATCCACAGATGCCCCATAACAGTGTCATCCACAGGTCCCCCATAACAGTGTCATCCACAGATCCCCCATAACAGTGTCATCCACAGATCCCCCATAACAGTGTGTCATCCACAGATCCCCCATAACAGTGTCATCCACAGATCCCCCATAACAGTGTCATCCACAGATCCTCCATAACAGCGTCATCCACAGATCCCCCATAACAGTGTGTCCTCCACAGATCCCCCATAACAGTACCATCCACAGATCCCCCATAACAGTGCCATCCACAGATCCCCCATAACAGTACCATCCACAGATCCCCCATAATAGTGTCATCCACAGATCCCCTATAACAGTGTCATCCACAGATCCCCCATAACAGTGACAGCACTAATGTTCTAGCGCCCGTTATCGTAACGGGCATAATTTCTAGTCTATAATAATAAAATCCCTGTGTTAGTGCGCTGTGTCCGTGTGTGTGTCACTAGTTTTGCACTGGGCATGCGCGGCGGTTTCCAATCAGGACACAGCGCTACACACAGAGACAGCGCTACACACAAGTTTCCTTGTAGGGTGTCAGGGAAACACCTGACTCTATGGGCAGCCTAACTGCCCATAGATACCTCGGAAGCCACAGCTCCCCCGCCGCTGTCCACTTCTCTCCTGTAGCGCACAGCCAGTGCACATGCGCCGCCTTCAATTTTCAGAGGTCCTGATGAGCAAAGGAGATGCACAGCGTGCAGCCTCACCCCCCTAGGGACTGCTGTATGGAGGGGCTAAGCATCAGGTAACTGCTCTGCTGTGGCAGCAGCCCGATGCTTAAAGGGTAAACTGAGGGAGGGAACTCCCTCCCCCATCGGGCCGCTACGCTGTGGCAATGTCCCGATGGTTACCATGGCAACCGGACGCCTTCACAGGCATCCGGCTTGCCGTGGTATATCTAAGCCTAATCAGACTCCTGCTAAAGGCAGGAGCCTGATCAGTCTTAGTGTGAGTTCATTACACTGCAGTACACTATATAGTGTACTGCATTGTATTGTAAGCCATCAGACCCACTGGATCTTCAAGAACCAACTGGGTCTGGGCCTAAAAAATTTAAAAGAAAAATTTAAAAATTAAAAAACCTTCCTATATCCACACATAATTGGTTAAAAATGAAAAAAATAAAGAAAACTAAACATGTTATGTATCGCCACATCCGTAAGGACCTGCTCTATAAAACGATCATGTTACTTTTACCGCATGGTGAACACCATAAAAAAAAAGAAAAACTTTGCAATTTTGCCCATCGCACTTCCGAAAAAAAAAGGTATAAAAAGTGATCAAAAAAGTCATATGTATGCAAAATTAACACCAATCAAACTGCGACCTCATCCCACAAAAATGAGGCCCTACATAAGCCAATCGTCCAAAAAATAAAAATGGAGACACAAAAACATAATTTTTTTTCAAATATGCTTTTATTGAATAAAATAAAGCTAAAAAATGCACAAATTGGGTATCGACATGTCCGTAATGACCTGCTCTATAAAAATAGCATGTGATCGAACACCAGAAAAAATAAAAATTGTGTCAAAAAATCCATTTTTATCACCTTACATCACAAAAAGTGTAATACCAAGCAATCAAAAAGTCATATGTGCCCCATAATGGTACCAATCAAACCATCATCTCATCCCGCAAAAAATGACACCCCACATAAAACAATCTCCCAAAAACTAAAAAAATACGGCTTTTGGAAAATGGAAAAGCCGCAGCCAGCAGTCTCCGCCACATCCACCAGTCAGTGCAAGCAGTCTCCGCCACATCCACCAGTCAGTGCAAGCAGTCTCCGCCACATCCACCAGTCAGTGCAAGCAGTCTCCGCCACAGCCGCCAGTCTCGGCCACCAGTCAGTGTGGTCAAGTTCCCTTGCCATTTAATATAGACTCTTCCTACTAATGTTTATGCACTACTGTTCTAGTGCCCATTATTGTAATGGGCTTAATGTCTAGTAATTATATAATATGTCAAAAAGAGCGCTCAGATATATGAAACAGGTAGATTTTCAGCACTTACTTCATACACAGCCACGCTGGAGTTCTCGTGGTTGACTGCCGCGCTTTTAATGGACAGTGAGCGAGTAATGGATTTCAAGCTTTTGCAGTCAGAAACACTTTTGGTGTCACTCAGGTTGTCAATATTCAGCTTCTACAGATACAAATAAAGTAAAATATCAGTTTAGGTGATTGGTAATTGCCCATACTGAATTCTTTGGGATAGGCTGATGAAGGGTGCATTGCAGCAGAAGTGTTCTAGGTTCAAATCCAACATTCGCACAGGATTAAAGGGGTTATCTAAGGTTAGACAAACTGAGTGGCTCAGCTTCATTCACTTCAATGGAACTGAGCTGCAATACCAGACATAACCCATGGACAGGGGTGGCGCTGTTTCTGGAAAAAAGCAGCCAAGTCTGGTCAACCCCTTAAATAACTCCTCACTCCTCAATTGGCGATAATCACTTGGGGGAGTTGCAGCTAGTGACCCCTGCAGGGGAAAAGTCATATTACATGGCCATTAAAGTGACATGTATATCCTATGAACAGATGGAAAGTGGTTGTCTCATTAAGTTCCTAAAAAAGGTGCCCAATGAAATGTAATTGAAGACGAAAAGAAATTCGAGTGTTTTGCTACCACTATAAAGCACCATTATTATTATTTTTATTACATAGGCCTCCATAATCCAGGTCTCAGGGGTTTAGGCCGCTCGACTTATGATACAAATACGGACATAATTCCCATCTAATGCGGCAGAACATATGACAGTTTCATAATCCACCTTCGACCTCATGTAAATGTCTGACAACGTCACAGAACAGGCTCCGCACGGGACTCAATGGGATTTTTATTTGTGTATTTTATTCCTTTATATTATGCTGGGAGTCATTACAATGTAACTTTATGTCAGAAATGTTACTATCTTACATCATTCTGTAACACGCTATCCAAGCAGTTACCATCTATATGCAAAAGAGAAGGCTGTAGGAGAAATGGGGGAAACAGGAGAAATGGGGGCAGTGAGATGGACCAGAGGGTGGAGAACTACGAAAACCAGAAAGGGCGCTCTCCTCCTCCCGCTGGCCCTGTCTGCAGCTGCAATCCCGCGCCTGCGCCGTATCGGTCTTTAGTCGGCGCAGGCGCTCTGAGTAAAGGACGCCCGCTTAGGCGCTCCGTCCTCGCCGATGACGTCAGCGCTACACCCGGAAGAGAAGACGCCGGCATCCCTGGTAAGGAGCAGGCGATGCCGGCGTCTTTTCTTCCGGGTGTAGCGCTGGCGTCATCGGCGCAGGCGCACTGAGGACGGAGCGCCTAAGCGGCGTCCTACACTTAGGCGCCTGCGCCGACTAAAGACCGAGACGGCGCAGGCGCGGGATTGCAGCTGCAGACAGGGCCAGCGGGAGGAGGAGAGCGCGCTGGCCCTGTCTATCAAAAGAAGAGGGGGCGTTCCAAGGGCATGAAGATGCGGCGGCTACCAGCAAGTACCCGCCCAACTTGCTGGTAGCGAAGCTAATTTACATATTACAAAAGTAAGTTTTTTATAAGATTGAAAACAGAAAAAAAGATATTAAACATATGTTTGAACTCAGCTGACATTAGCAAGTAGCTAATGTCAGCTAGTGGGGGTGACAGAAGCCCTTTAAGTCAGTTTTGGCCATAAAAATGCACTTTAAAAAAAATAGAGCACGTGCGTGCCGAATTTCCGAAATGTTTTTGAATTTTCTCCTAATTTATTATCTTGTTATTATTTGAAAATATGGGATAGGGAGGGAGGAGAAAGTATTAGCAAAATCCAAAGGAGAGAGAGGGAGAAGAAGAGGGTGCTGAGTAAGGAGAAGAAAGGAGATTATGGCTGAAAAGAAAAACTAGACAACAGAGGCGAAGAAGAAGAAATAGGAGAAGAAGTAGGAGATGGTAGGGGGAAGATGATATCGAAAATGCAGAAGATGAAGATCAAGGAAGAAGGATTCAATGGAAGGGAAGATGATTATGGAATTATAAGAAGATTATGACGGATGTGAAGGAGAAAAAAGATATTAGAGGAGAAAAAAAGAAAGAAGATAATAGATGAGAAGGAAGATGATAGAGGAGAAAAAAGGAAGAAGATAATGGAGGAGAAAGAAGAAGATGATGGAGGGGAAGATGATGTTTATGTAGTATCAGGAAGAAGAAGATAAAGGAAGAAAAAAAAAGGTAATAATGGAGGGGAAGAAAAGGTAGACAATGGAGGTAAAGAGGATTCAGAAAACGAAGGTGACGATGATTAAGAAGGAATAAGAAGATTGTGATCGATGAGAAGAAATAAGATGGTGGAGAAGGAAAAAAGAAGATAGTATATGAGGCAAAGTTGATGAAGATGATAGAGGAGAAGAAGATGTTTAAGGAGAATGAGGAAGATGAAGATTAAGAAAGAAAAAGAAGTTAATGATTGATGGGAAGAAGAAGTAAACAGTGGAGGTGAAGATGTTTCTGAAAAAAGGAGATGGTTATTAAAGAGGAGTAAGAAAATTATGATTGATGAGAAGGAAGAAGACGATGGAGGAGAAGGAAGAAATAGTCAATGGAAGAGAAGGAGATTCAGGGGAAGAGGGAGATGTAGGGGGAGAATAAGAAAAGAAACAACATGAAATAGAAGAGGATGATGAGAAGAACAAGATGATTAGTGTTGAGTGCGAATATTCGAACAGCGAATTTCTATTGCGAATATCGCAAATTCGATAATTCGCGAATATTGCGAATATACCGCTATATTTTCGCAATTTCGAATATTCATTTTTTGTTTTTTTTTGTTAGTTGTTATTCCTTGTTGCTCATCTGGTTGTCTTCCCACTTTCCAAAAGCTGATCTTACCTGTCCGGAGGATTCCTGGCTCCCTGCCCGCTCCAGTTAATGTCCGTTGCCGCTTCTGCCGACTCCCTGTGTGCATGGGAACGCCTCCATGCTAAAATGTACCGTCGGATGTGAGAATCACGATCTCACAAATTTGACTAAGGTTATATTAATCGCATTGCGAATTCAACTTAGAGCTGAGTTGCTAGAATATAACGAAGATTGAGAATATAGTGCTATATTCGTGTATTCGTCGTCTTCGTTATATTCTAGCAATACAACCATTAGGAACTTAGCTCTAAGATCAATTCGCAATGCGAGTGTATGTTCGCTTCGCTAATGAAACTTTGATCTGAGTTGCTAATGGTCGTTGCTAGAATATAACGAAGATTGAGAATATAGCGCTATATTCCTGATATTCATTATATTCTAACAATACAGCCATTAGGAACCCAGCTCTAAGTTGAATTCGCAATGCGATTAATATAACCTGTATTACTCGCATTGCGAATTCAACTTAGAGCTAGGTTTCTAATGGTTGTATTGCCAGAATATAACGAAGATTGAGAATATAGCGCTATATTCGTAATATTCGTTATCTTCGTCAATTATAGCAATACAAGTTAGTTACAACCATTAGGAACTCAGCTCTAAGTTTAATTTGCGATGCGAATATAAATTTGCGTAACATTCGCAATATATAGAATAATGACGAATATTCGATTTCGACGAATATATGACAAATATTCAATCGAATATTCGCGAAATATCACGAAATCGAATATGGCACCTCCCACTCATCACTAAAGATGATGTTGGAGTTTAGGAAGAAGAGAAAAAGAAGAAAAAGATGTGGAGGAATTAGATGTAATACAAGCAAAAGAGGAAGAAGATAGATAAGAAGGAAAAGAGATGATGAGAAGAAGACGAAAAGAAGAATAAAATGATTGAGGAGGAAGAAGGAGAATAAAAGAAAATTATACAGGAGTATAAAAAGATGGAACAAGGAAATATGGAGAACAGTCATAAGATGACAGAGAAGAATGCACCTCGACCATCTTACCTTTATGCTCAGCTTGGGGTTGATAAACGTCAGGTCATCCAGAGACAATAGTATTTTGTTGGGTCCCTTCACCAGTTGTATCTGAAGAAGGCTGTGTCTGAAATATTTCAGGAATGGCGAGATTGGAGAAAATCTCGTAAATACTGTTATCAAAGCCTATAAATCATGGTATAGACCCCCCCACAACTACCATCATAGGAGCTTATACTTCTACCCGGTGACTAGATTGGTTACTGTTAATTTCATGGGAGTCATCAGCATTTGACTAATTTTCCACAGAGACGTGATGAGTAGAGATGAGCGATTTTTTTAAAAGTTCGATTCGGCTGATTCACTGAATTTTGCAAAATAATTTGCTTCATGAAGAATTACTTTGTCACGCAGCGTATTTTTTTGTAAGCAGTGGGTGCAATGACAGGGAGCTGCGATAGCGCCGCCCTCCGCCATTGTACACCTCAGATGCCGCGTTCACACATGATAGCGGCATCTGAGTGTAAAAACAGTGTCAAATTAAGTTAACGAATATGGATGGAATTATTTAGCAATTAGCAAAGTTGAAACGGCAATGCGATTAAGCAGATATATAAGAATCGCATTGCGATTTCAACTTAATTCTCACATCCGACAGTACATTCTACTGGAGGAGGCGTTCCCATGGTGATCGGTAGCTCAAAGTTGTAATCGCAATGCGATTAAGCAAATACATAAGAATCGCATTGCGATTTCAACTTTTTAGTACTCGTACACCACTTTAAGTTCCAAAGTTGCAATCGCGTTCGAATAGAACTTAAAGCGGTCTCTTAGTCAGTTTTAGTATTGGTGTGCTGTAATAGAAGTTACATTCGTACGTATTCATGGGATTTGCTATCCAAGTGGGTTACTTTCAGTTTCACCACTGATATATTAAATATCTTTGCAGTTAGTAGGGGTGACACAAGCACAGCCAAAGCCCTGATGTAGTATATCTATGAAAAAATCGACTATTACATGAGAATAATGGACGTTGTGGCAGCTTTTGCTGTAGCACCACAAGTCCCAAAATGGCCGCCGCCTATCAGCCCAGTAACATGTGCCAGAAAACGGTCTGCCCAGCCAGAAAAAAAATTGACTTTGACTGAGCAGCTGAATCGCTGTTGTTCTGATTCACAGGTGTAGATTTTTCACTTCTTTGGAGCTTTGGTTTAGACTCTGTGGCAGCAAGTGCTGGCGCACCACAAGTCCCAAAATGGCCACCGCCGGTCAGCCCAGTTACATGTGCCAGTAAAAATCGCTCTGGCCAGTCTAAAAAAAATAGTGACTTTCAGTGAACAGCTCAGCTGAGTTGTTCTGATGCACAGGTGTAGAAAGGTAGATCATTCAATCACTTCTTTATCCCTGCCTATCTCGCCCTGACAGAAGCTGCATCCTCTCCCTACACTAGTCAGAGCAGTGTGACGTGCGGCGCTACGTGACTCCAGCTTAAATAGAGGCTGGGTCACATGCTGCACTTGGCCAATCACAGCCATGCCATTAGTAGGCATGGCTGTGATGGGCTCTTAGGGCAAGAAGTAAAACGCTAGCTGATTGGCTGCTATGCAGCCCTTCAGAAAGCGGGAAGAAATCGACAAACACCGGACCCGAACCCGAACTTTTTTGAAAATGTCCGGGTTCGGGTTCCGTGTCACGGACACCCCAAAATTCGGTACGAACCCGAACTATTCTCGAACTGTTCGCTCAACACTACTCATCAGTTCTGACACCATGCCTACCTCTCTGCACACCTCATGGCCGTGGACAAGGTATATGCTTAGACCGAAAACACTAGTGTCGGCCTATAAGCCTGTGTAAATAAATCAAAGATATACTTTTGAGTGCTGTGGTATTCATACACGTTCACGTGGAAGGATTTCTTCACTATTGAGTACCACATTATATTCCAGAGTGATGACCAATTAATTATAGGTTTAAAAAAAAAAAAAATCATGTTTGATAGGCTTATTACCAGCACCCCAATACCATACATTTTGTTACAAACACTGCGCTTTTGTCTCTTTTTATCTTCTAAAAATATAAATTTACCATCTGTAATTTCAGTGAATTTCAGTGCATCAATATAACCAAGCTAATGAACGCATTGTATTACTGCAAGATCCTGTGTAGTTAACAAAAGCATTTCACTTTATTACTGTACTCGAACATGTTTTAATGCAAAAACTGCATTAGTATGCGCACATAGGTAAACGCATTCCATTACTTCAAGATACCTTGTAGTTAAAGTAAAATAATTTTACTGCAAAAACTGCATTTTTACCATTGTAAATTGTCAATACCAGTGTGCAGTGTGTTTGTAGAAGGGGAAAGACGTTTAATTGCACCTCTGTCTTTAAATTACAGAAAAAAAACACTTGCGCTAGTACCATTTAATAATCTGTGTAGGAAACCTGTGACTTTTCATTTATAGGGCTTATTTAAAATGTCTGACAAAGGGAGTGCAAAACAAAATACCCAGGCCTAATCATCTGAGAGTCCAAATGTGGGTAGTAGTGCAAACAGCAGTAGCAGCATCAGCCATGTGGCCAGTATCAGTAGTGGTAGCAAGCCATAGTTCTCCCTGCTTTCCGATAGGCGCCACGTTATTATTGAGGACAAAAAGGATGAGATTCTGGATTGGATGGCTCACTTCTCCTTTAAGTAACAGCACAATTATGTTGAGGTCACTTCTGATCTGACACTGTGCCTTGCAGCAAGGGGTCGCAGCGTTCCTCCTGCTATTCCTACTTGCAAACCCAGAGAAGCGTTTCAGTTTAAGTTACAACCTCTCTGTCTTCACTGCGCACTCCTAGCAGGGTGTCTTTTTTTTTTCCGAAGAAGAGACAACAAAACCCCATGTGTTATGAAAGATACTCAAGAGAGTCTCTGTGTTAATAGGTTGTGTAGGAAGCATCAATGTAAGCATTTCGACTGCCATGAGAAAGGGGTTCAGGGCGAGGCGGGGAACACCATGCATAGCTGGGTTGGTGGTGGTAGTAGTAGTAGTGGCACCCGTAGCCACGGTATTGGCGGTAGGGGCAATAGTAGCGACAGTGACACTAGGGGAAAATAAAGAGCATCGAATTGGGAGGGGGCCAAAGAGCCCACAATCTCACACATCCACGGGCGTAGGAAGCGGTGGGGATGGGGGGGTCGGATCCCCCCCAGGAAATAATGCGGAGGGGACAGGTATGCAAAAATCCCCCCCAGTGGCAGCAGGGCAATGTGTGCGGCAGTGGCGGGGCACAGGGAGATGAACGCTTCCATTGTGGAAACGTTTATCTCCATAGTCATCTGTATCGCCGTCCTCAGGACAGAGATACAGATGTCTGTGCTGCGGAGCAGGAGAGGCGTCTCCCTTCCCTGCTCCTCTGATAGGCTGCCAGCACTAGGATGTTGGTACAGGCGGCGCGATGACGTCATTGCGCCGTCTGTGAGCCGTACAGCGCGGGACACAGACCGGAAGAGGCCTGCATCGCATCGCTGTGACGGATGGAGGTAAGTATAAGTGTCTTGTTTTGTGTGTGTGTGTGTTTTTTTTTTTTTAAACCGGACCCACTGGCCCATAAGGGGAAGGGGAGAGATTTTTGGCACTTGGGGGGGCGGAGAGATATGTGGGTGTGGCTTCAGGGTGGGCGGAGACACAGGGGCCCCATAAGTGCTGTCCCCCCAGATTTTTGGGGCTTCCTACACCCATGCACACATCGAGGACTATGCACATCCTCCTGCCACCAATGTGATCCCATTGAGAAAGGTCTGATGCTAGACTGAAACGTTCAGGGAATGCTATGTGGTGGCTAATATGTATCTATCTCTATTTCTGGATATAATAACACTGTATGGAAAACCAAGCAATGTGAATACTTCTTTCTGATTAAGGGTGCTTTCACACTTGCGGCACGGCTATCCGGCAGGCTGTTCCGGCGGGTGAACAGCTCGCCGGATCCGCCATGCCGCAAGTACCAATGTGCTGCCGCTCCGTCCCCATTGACTATAATGGGGTGGGGGGCAGAGCTACGATGTAGCACGGCTAGCCGTGCTGCTAGCCGTTCCGCAAGTGTGAAAGTACCCAAATAAAGTTAATTGCATAGATTTAACCTGGAGTGCCGTGGATATTCCTAATCTCAGATCACTTTTTTCTCACGAGCACCCGGACCTAAGCAAGGTGGGGTACAGATCTCATACTCTCACAAAAGAGCCCACAATGACATATGGCAGTCTGATAAAAGTGTCGGGGAGGGTGAAGACTATGCCGATGATTGTGTGTTGGACAGGACCTGGGAGCCAGATCAGAGTGCTGAGGAGGAGGATGGTGGTCGCAGTGGCAATAGCAGAGCAAAGGCAATGTTTGACCAAAACTTCCAAAAGAACTGGTAGAGCTAAATTTGCTTCTATTGTGGTCAACTCAGGAACTGGTTATGCCACTGATACTATAGGCACAGGATCAAAACTTGCCTAGGCTAGGCTCGGTTGCCTTCCCAAGCAATACAGTGTCCTTGTCATCATCATCAGCTGCTTCTTCTCCTGCTCAGACTCCTCTTCCTTCTCCTTGTCCTCCGCTCCATAGTGAGACATCAATAATGGAATATGTGACCATGAGAAAACTATTCACGAAATGCCATTAATTTACAGTATGCAAGTTGAACTTCCATCTGGCCAATTTGCTGGGGTGCAGTTGCTGACATACCACTTAGTTGTGCTAAATTTAGCACAGTTCTGTGCCTTTCCAAAATTTAATTCTACTACAGCAATTGCTCCATCCTCGATTTGTTTTACAGTTCCGCACACATGAGAGCAGGCAGACTGAGGCATTGGCCCTCTAATGTCATCTCGGGGACGGTTTTCAGCACAGCAGATGGTGTTGTCACACCCAAAGACAAAGATGTCCTCTACCTGTGTCTAAAACATCACTTATGTCAAGATGAACGAGGCAAGTATCCATGAGGATATTCACACACCTCTAGCTGAGGAAGGCCGATGAATATATCTGTCATTGCTGACAGTGCCCTGCCATTCCACTGCCGCTGTCTGCCTGCCTACCATCATGTTTCTGACCATATGGCTGCTGCTCGTGCCACTGCCACAGCTGCTACTCCCTGTTGACCCTTTCAATTTTTGGATGCTTGATCCCCCATGCCGCTTTGTTTTATCCCATAAACATGTGCCAGTGCGGTGTCTTTTTAAATCTGCCGTATTTTAATGTTGTCATGTAACGTGCATTTCCCCACAGGTATGTATGTCAGTGTCACTCTCAGAGCTTAAAGGCGGGGAAGGGTGGAAGATTCATAAAAAAAAAAAAAAAAAGAGAGAAAATTCTAGGAGACCTCAGAGTCTCATATAACAATTTTCAGACCAAGTAGAGCACTTTTAGAATTGATTCAGCCACAATTAAATTTTTTGTTCAAATTTAATCTCTACTATGGATCTCTTAAAGGGGTTCTTCAGGATAGGCAACCAATATCAGATCGGCGGGGGTCCGACACCTGGCACCCCTGCAGATCAGCTGTATGAGGAGACGGCGCTCGCTGCTGCTTTGCCATAGACATAGCAGCGACAGGCAGAGAGACAGCACATGCACACTGTGCGCGCCTTCCCTTTATACAGCTGATCGGCGGGGGTGCTGGGTGTCGGACCCCCGCCGATCTGATATTGTCTCTATTCTGGCTTATAGAGGGGGCTGCCAAGCGGGGGCGTTCTCCATGATGTTCACATGCCCTAATAGGACATACAGACATGGACTGACATCAGGAGACAAACCTCCATGGTTACGTGCATACGATAAGGGGGCGACCCTGCTCTCCTCCACCATGGAAAGTAAGCCGTCTGCCAAATTATAAGTACCCCTGTCGTAAAACTTTACTAATGGGGCTGTCCCAAAATATAGACCTATCCCTTATCCACAGGATGGGAGATAAGTATTTGATCAGTGGAGATCCAACCGTCAGGCCCGCCAATATAATGAGGGGGGTCCTGAGTCTATCAAGTGAATGGAACAGCAGTAGACTATGCCGTTGCGTTCACGTGGGGGGAATCAGGACCCCTCATGATCTTCGGTGGTCCCAGAATTTGGACTCTTCCTTATTTCCTATCCTGCCAATAGGGGATATGTTTATTACTTGGGATAGCCCTTGTAACTGTGCTGATGCCAGTGGCAACACCCGGGTCCGAACCCATAGACAAAGCCATTGCCAAAGGCACATGGGTCACCGCCACTTTTCTAGCCCCACTCTGGTCTACCCCCATATGCTACCATAGGACATAGAACGGGAAGGGTATAGAGTGCACAAATCATCAGATACGCAGGATTATCATCTTTGTGCTGTAATCATCTGCCTAAGGTCCACTGACGTAACAGGTAAAAACATAAACTACTTAACCTTCCAACCAACACAGGAAATTAATTATATTTTCATGTTGTGAGGATTTGGAACAAGTTAAACAAGATTAAATCCCAGAGATTATTTCATTGTGTCGTCAGTGGAACATGGGAGCTTCACCGAGCATCAGAGGTGGGTTTACAAGGCTGGAGAGTCCAAGACAAGGAAAGTGATTGGATATCTAACCATCAAAGACTGACAACCAGCAAACCAGCTGATGGTAAGAGTAGTCAGATGGAGTCAAGTGTGTGCTGCTTCTTAAAGGACCTGTCCAGTTTGCAACCGTTCTTCCCTTTTTCCCAGACATCTAAGGCTACTTTCACACTTGCGTTTTTCCATTCCGGCATTGAGTTCCGTCCTCGGGGCTCAATGCCGGAAAAGAACTGATCAGTTTTATTCTAATGCATTCTGAATGGAGAGAAGTCCGTTCAGGATGTCTTCAGTTCAGTCATTGAACGGCGTTTTGGACGGAGGAAATACCGTGGCATGCTGCGGGTATAATTTCCGTCCAAAATGCCGGATCTGTTGCCAGAATGCCGGATCCGGCATTAAGTAATGTATTAGTGCCGGATCCGGCATTAAGAAATACATGAAGGACGGATCCGTCCGTCCGGTATGCGCATGCGCAGACCCTTAAAACTTGAAATACGGATCCGTCTATCCGCATGACAAGCGGAGAGATGGATCCGTTCTTGCAATGCATTTGTGAGACGTATGCGCATCCGGATCCGTCTCCAAATGCTTTCAGTTTACATCCAGATTGCCAGATCCGGCAGGCAGTTTCGGCGACGGAACTGCTTGCCGGATCGCTCTGCCGCAAGTGTAAAAGTAGCCTTAAATAAAAAATGAAGCCACTTTGGAAAAAATAAATAAATAAATCCTCTTACCGTTTTGTGTACAGAGGCCCTATGCAGACCTATGTGTCTCCATGGTTACAGACTACAAACAAACCCTTGTGTAGTCTGATCCTGTAGCCATGTGTTACCCTATTCTACTGTACGCATTTTTTGCTTTTTTCTATTTTCACTCACAGCCTTCCTGGAGCCATAACTTTTTTATTTTTTCGTTCATATACCCTTATGAGGGCTTGGCTTTTGCAGGACAAGTTGCACTTTTTAATGGCGCCATATAGTATTGCATACCATGCAAAAAAATTACAAATGGGGTGGAATTGGAAAACAAAAAGCAATACAAACACAGTTTTATGGGTTTTCTTTTTACTGCGTTCCTTATGCGGTAAAACTGACCGGTTCCCTTCATTTTCAGCAATACCACATTTATATCGTTTTTCTTGTGCTTTAATATTTTAAACAAAAACATTGGAAAAAATATATTTTTCTTTTCATTGCATTATCGTAACTAAAGTTTTTATATTTATGTCTGACCTGCATGAGAGCTCATTTTTCTGAGGGGGCAATCTGCAGTTTTAACTTTTCATACAATTTTTATTCAATTTTTTTGGGGGAGGTAAAGTGACGAAAAAACTGTGAATCAGCCATTTTGATTTTTTTTTTTTAGTTATGGGGTTCACCATATGGGATACATTTATATTTTAATAGTTTGGGGGGGGTTGCGATGCAGCAATACTAATGATCATTTTTTTTATTGTTTATTAAAGGAGGGTGATTAGAATTTTTATAAATATTTTTTTTAACTTTTTTATTTATTTATTTATTTTGCATTTTTAATCTACCGTAGGAGATCTTAAAGTCACTTTTCCCATACACTACACTGTGATTTAATACAGTATATTCTTATGGAGCACTGCCACCTGCAGGCATCCATGAGAATATACCTGTGATAGGCCTGGTAGCCTCCAGCAGGCTTCAGCCTATCAGCCTCTCATCAGCAACAAACAGCTTCCCTGATCTCAGCGCGGGGAAGCTGTTCGAGCCACAGGAAAGCAGAACTCCCGAGGAGGAAAGCCGTCTCAGATGCTGTGGTGACAATTGATCACAGCATTTGAGAGGTTAAATGAGCCATACGCGTCTGCTGCTATGGCGGGCTCCATTTTTAAAGTGCGGACATCCGCTGTACATGTATGGCAGATGTCGTGATGGGATTATGAGAGGGAGTGAAGAAACACACAACTGCAGGATCAGACTACTCAGGGTTTGTTTTTGTATTCTATAACCATGGAGACACATAGGCATGCGTAGGAGCTGTGTACGCAAAACGGTTAGAGATTTTTAATCATGACTATTTGCAAAGTTGCTTCATTTTTTTTTTATTATTTTAGATGACGCAATAAAAATGTTGCCAAAGGTATAAACACCCTAGGCGTACCGAAATGAAAGAAGTACTTACCTGATGAGATAAGAGACACCAACCCCACATAAAGCCAAGGCGAACACCAAGCCGAACACCAGGATGACAATAGACGGTTCAATACCTGAAATATACAATGTAGCATCATTACCACGTCATAAGGTATCACCTTGATATGAAGGGTTCTGTGGAAAAAGTAAAGGATCCCCAAAAATCCCATGAAACACCAAATTTTTCCCAAAGTGCACCAAAGCCTGGGAAATGGCTACTGAAGACAATATGGCCCCTTACGGATCTATATTCTTCCCATAGAAGGCAATTGAGCAGAAATATAGATCCATGTAAGAATATCTGAAGATGCTGCAGTCCATTAAAGGGGCATTCCAGCCTAAAACATTCATCACCCACGAGTCCTCCGGATGATGGGCAGGAGTGCTGAAAGATGAACCCATAAAAATCTGATATTCAAGGATCTTCCTAGGGATAGACCATAAATTTTTTAAATTTTTTGGGGATGATTCTCTATAAAAGGCCTCATGCACACGGCCGTTGTTGTGGTCCGCGTCCGATCCGCATATTTTGCGGCTCGGGCGCAGACCCATTCACTTCAATGGGGCCGCAAAAGATGCGGACAGCACTCCGTGAGCTGTCCGCATCCGTTGCTCCGTTCCGTGCCCCCACAAAAAAATAGAGCATGTCCTATTCTTGTCCGTTTTGCGGACAAGAATAGGCATTTCTATAATGGGCCGCGTTGCGCAACATGGGCGGACGCGGAGCAGCTTCCGTGTTTTGCGGATCCGCGGTTTGCGGACCGCAAAACACCAACGGTCGTATGCATGTAGCCAAAGGGTTATGTCATGACTGATGTACAAAATGAAAATCGGACATGACAATACCTTTCTTACAAAGCTAGAACCGGCCCTCTACCTCAGATGAATCCAGAGATCTCCCCATTCATTGCTCCAATTGTTCTCCTAGATTTCTTACAAGCTGCAAGCTATCACAGCTCAGAGGGTGTGTCCTTTCTGCTTCAGCTGTCTCCCTATCACAGCGTCAAAAGCGTGTCCTTTATGCTGAAACTCAACTCTTTCTTTCCTGCTGCAGCTCTCTCACTATCACAGCTCAGGGGGCATGTCCGTCCTGTTGCAGCTCTCTCAGATTAAGCACCAGGGGGCGCCATTATAATGACGTAAAGAGAATATCTCACAACTGGAGAATTTTTGTAGTTTAAAGCAAATTACAAAAGAAGCTCCGCACGCTGAATTATCTCCAAATAACATTTAATGGTGGAACAAACCCTCTAAGGCAGATTTATCCATACTGTCCCAACTTCTCGTGTTGTACAGAAGTAGATCACATCAATAGATTGGAGAAAACTATGAAACCCATAAACCACCTGCAAGATATGATTGTCCCGACAGGTTGGCAAGTCAAGAACTTTTTGATTTCGGCTGACATTACATACAGTAGTGTCATCGGCAGCCCTCAGATGACCTAAGACAGATCCAACCTTCTACAGTCAGGACACCCTACACATGGTAGTGGTAGGGTGATGGTGGAAGGATTTTTATGCCAGAAATTTTGTCGCATTTTGGCTCAAAAATTCACATTTTAGTCCATCCTGTATTTGATGCAAAGCTACACCCCTTTTCAACGAAGCCAAGCTTCTCAAGAAAACTACTAGACGTGGCTTTCTACACCAAGTTGCACCGCAGTTTTGACATTGACCACCGAGGCTCACGATAAGTGGACAAGTCCTGTTCTGTAAAAAACCCTCCTCAGCATTCATTTCATGATCATCACAGGCAGGATTACGGTAACAGTTAACACCTATATATAAAAAACACAAGATCTACTGTTTACAAAAGGTGATAGCCAGAGTTTATCTACTTCCCCTCTCTGCAAAATGACCTCGGCACAGATCACAGAGCATGCCCACAACCCTCTCTCACAAAAGTCAGAGCATCGTTTCCAGTCTACAGTCTTCTATGTGGTTGCTGTAAAGCAAATCTCTAAACTGCTGTTTATGCTCAAAAAATAGAATAATAAAGACATATTGGAAACAAATGAATATGTATTAGTAAGTGGTATTAATTAGTAACAAAACTATATAGATGATACATTCCCTTAAAAACTCAGTATCTGGATAGAACTGATAACTGTGTTATACCTAGTGCAGGGCCTCCCTCTATGAGCCAGAACAGGTTCTGGTCTGGGGTATAATAATTTAGGTGTCAGGCTTTGAACCACTGGACTTCCAGCTTGACTATTACACACTTTAGGCCTGGGGCCTGATAAATTGAGGGTCTGGTCTAGGGTCATATAATTAATTCTGGTCTGGGGTCTGACAATTTATGTGTGATCTAAAAGAATTTAGGGGTCTGGTTTTGGGCCTGTCTGGTCTGGGGTCTGATCATTTTGTGATCTTGTCGTTGGTCTAAAATTTTGGGGTCTGATATTGGGTCTCATAATTTAGCAGCCTGCTGTGAGATCTGAATGAATTTAGGGTTTTGGTCTGGGGTTTTATAAGTTAGAGGTCTGGTCTGGGGTCTAACTGAATGTATCGATCTGGCGGCTATTTTTTATGATTGCATTTTACTAATTTTGGGCTTAAAGTCATTTTTTCTCTTGGTCTTTATTAAAACTTTTTAGCAGTTTTTGTGATACGTTAATAAATCAGACTGTCCCTCCTGAGTTCCCTCAGCTAACTTCTCAGGTGAAGCCTTATTGCTCCCCTCATAGGTACGAAGAAGAATGGGGACTTCAAAGTGTGGCACGACCTCTAGATGACAGGATACAGTTCGGGGTCAGGAGATGTGTTTAGTAGGTAACTTGCAACATGTTTCGCTTCCCGATCGGACCCCTCATCAGGCTATCACATACCTGCCTGAGGAAGGGTCCAATCCACACCTAAAGCGCATTGCAAGTTACCTAATAAATATCTCCTGAACCCCAACCGTATCCTATCATCTGGAGGTCGCGCCGCACCTTGAAGTCCCCATTCTTCTCCTTCAGACCTGTGTGTCTATCCAGCAGCCAGTCTTGTGGGGATTGCGCCTTCATATAAGCCACAAAAGGCTGTTGCACCCTCAGCGCAACACTCTCCGCTGATTATCGTACCAGCCGGCGCTCTCTTCCTATAACCCACGGTCTCTCCCATGTGCCTCTCCCTCTCTTGTTTTTTCTCCTGACCTCATAAGCACTCATTATAGCTAAACTGGTATCAGACTGCTAAGAAAATGGCGGTCAGAGATAAGGCTTCACATGAGCCCTCAGCTGACAGGACTGCAAAGTGATACTTTGCAAACAGACTGATTTTTTTTTAACTCTAACTCTCTTTAGCTGAACATTTTTGATAAAGTCCAACTGTAAAAATTATTTTTTGCCCAAAATCAGTAATATGCAATCATTAATAAAATTGCCCTTAGCCTTTAAGGCATTGCTCATAACTCCTATACCTGTAGTAGCAGGAGCATTCTTGTCCTTGCAGGCCCTAGTTCTTGCCTTAATTTTCCCCTGGAGCCCGTAAATGGTCCTCCCCAGGGGTAGCCTTTTCTAGTTAGACCCCTGGCTCCCATTCACAACTTACCTCCAATGCACAATGTGTCTGGATCAAACCAGCAGCTGGAGTCTGCAGGCGGAGGAGTCCCACCTGGAAAACGTATAGTCTTTCCCAAGAAACGCACTAAATTAGAGGACATCTCCACCGCGTAAGTCGGGAAGAGTTGATTCACTTTACCATCAGTGTCCAAGACCACAAAACTGCTCAGTCCATTCCCCTTTCCATCCGTGTAGAGCATGTGAGTAAATCCGGGATAATCCAAGTTTTTGGTATATTCCACAAGATTTGCTCCTGATATCCAGGCCCCTTGTTTCCACGCGTTGCTCATTGCTTTAGCCAAAAAGTACATGGAATTATAGATGGTTCCAAATAGTGGAGAAACCTGGAGAAATGCAAAAAAAGGATCAATATTGGGTAGGAATTTCTCCTAGAAACAGCGCCACCACAGGCTGTGTCTGGTATTACACATTCTCGCTCTACATGCTTTATGAAGTCCTTCTGCTCTCATTGTGTTGTATGCTCTGTGCCAATCAGATGTGTCTTCTCCGTTACCCCCTTCCCTTCTCCCTATCATGCTGGTCCAATGAAAGGCTGGAAGATAAACTGCAGCTTCATCCCCCTCTTTCTATGTAGAATTTATTGTTTTACACCAGATAGACCTTTTTAGAGGCTAAAGAGGTTTGTGAACATTTACAGAGAGCCCGCTGACAGGGAACGGGAAGCCACATACCGCGGCTAGGTAAAGGAGATGTCATTTTAGCCTAATGAATTACGGTACGTTACGTTTCATGTACTCTACAAACATATAATATAACAGTTAAAGCACTGCCCCATACCTCACAGTTTAATGGTGTAGCCATATGGTGTCCTGTGCATTGCATACATGGGCTGACCAAAGAGGATTAGACATGATGGTGGCCACATAACTGGCAATCAACACACTTTCCACGCTGCTAACAAAAAATGCCAGGGTGATGTGAGGCATCGTGGTCTCCCCCAGTATTCAATTATCACCATGTTCTGCTTCCTTCAATTACACTATTCCGCTGTGCAGGCATAGGAGTCTACTGCGCTGGTGCAGAGATAGAAGTCTACTGCGCTGGTGCTGAGATAAGGGTCTACTGCGCTGGTGCTGAGATAGAAGTCTACTGCGCTGGTGCTGAGATAAGGGTCTACTGCGCTGGTGCTGAGATAGAAGTCTACTGCGCTGGTGCTGAGATAGAAGTCTACTGCGCTGGTGCTGAGATAGAAGTCTACTGCGCTGGTGCAGAGATAAGGGTCTACTGCGCTGGTGCAGAGATAAGTGTAATGCGCTGGTGCAGAGATAAGTGTAATGCGCTGGTGCAGAGATAGAAGTCTACTGCGCTGGTGCTGAGATAGAAGTCTACAGTGCTGGTGCTGAGATAGAAGTCTACTGCGCTGGTGCAGAGATAGGAGTCTACTGCGCTGGTGCAGAGATAAGTGTAATGTGCTGGTGCAGAGATAGAAGTCTACAGTGTGCTGGTGCAGAGATAGGAGTCTACTGTGCTGGTACAGAGATAGGGGTCTACTGTCCTGGTGCAGAGATATAGTAGAGGGTCTATTACACTGGCGCAGAGATAGGAGTCTACTGTGCTGGTACAGAGATAGGGGTGTACTGCACTGGTGCAGAGATAAGGGCCAACGGCACTGTGGCAGAGATAGAAGTCTACTGTGCTGGTACAGAGATAGGGGTGTACTGTGCTGGTGCAGAGATAGGGGTGTACTGTGCTTGCACAGAGATAGGGGTGTACTGTGCTGGTACAGAGATAGGGGTGTTCTGTGCTGGTGCAGAGATAAGGGTGTACTGCGCTGGTACAGAGATAGGGGTGAACTGTGCTGGTGCAGAGATAGGAGTGTACTGCGCTGGTGCAGAGATAAGGGCCTACGGCACTGTGGCAGAGATAGAAGTCTACTGTGCTGGTGCAGAGATAGGAGTCTACTGTTTGCTGGTGCAGAGATAGGAGTGTACTGTGCTGGTGCAGAGATAGGGGTGTACTGCGCTGGTGCAGAGATAGGGGTGTACTGTGCTGGTGCAGAGATAGGAGTGTACTGTGCTGGTGCAGAGATAGGGGTGTACTGTGCTGGTACAGAGATAGGGGTGTACTGCGCTGGTGCAGAGATAGGAGTGTACTGTGCTGGTGCAGAGATACAGTAGAGGGTCTATTGCACGGGTGCAGAGATAGGAGTCTACTGTGCTGGTGCAGAGATAAGGGACTACTGCGCTGGAGCAGACACAGGAGTCTACAGTGTTAGTGCAGAGATAGGAGTCTACTGTGCTGGTGCAGAGATAGGAGTGTACTGTGCTGGTGCAGAGATAGGAGTGTACTGTGCTGGCGCAGAGATACAGTAGAGGGTCTATTGCACGGGTGCAGAGATAGGAGTCTACTGTGCTGGTGCAGAGATACAGTAGAGGGTCTATTGCACGGGTGCAGAGATAGGAGTCTACTGTGCTGGTGCAGAGATAAGGGACTACTGCGCTGGAGCAGACACAGGAGTCTACAGTGTTAGTGCAGAGATAGGAGTCTACTGTGCTGGTGCAGAGATAGGAGTGTACTGTGCTGGTGCAGAGATAGGAGTGTACTGTGCTGGCGCAGAGATACAGTAGAGGGTCTATTGCACGGGTGCAGAGATAGGAGTCTACTGTGCTGGTGCAGAGATACAGTAGAGGGTCTATTGCACGGGTGCAGAGATAGGAGTCTACTGTGCTGGTGCAGAGATAAGGGACTACTGCGCTGGAGCAGACACAGGAGTCTACAGTGTTAGTGCAGAGATAGGAGTCTACTGTGCTGGTGCAGAGATAGGAGTGTACTGTGCTGGCGCAGAGATACAGTAGAGGGTCTATTGCACGGGTGCAGAGATAGGAGTCTACTGTGCTGGTGCAGAGATACAGTAGAGGGTCTATTGCACTGGTGCAGAGATAGGAGTCTACTGTGCTGGTGCAGAGATACAGTAGAGGGTCTATTGCATGGGTGCAGAGATAGGAGTCTACTGTGCTGGTGCAGAGATACAGTAGAGGGTCTATTGCACTGGTGCAGAGATAGGAGTCTACTGTGCTGGTGCAGAGATACAGTAGAGGGTCTATTGCATGGGTGCAGAGATAGGAGTCTACTGTGCTGGTGCAGAGATACAGTAGAGGGTCTATTGCACGGGTACAGAGATAGGAGTCTACTGTGATGCAGTGCAGCCTTATTACCACTTACCTGCTGTGGCTCCAGGGTGGTGCTTATTTCTCCATTCATCTTGTATTCTGCGAAGACCTCATAGAACGACTTTTCTTCGTAGTTCATGGTGATGGTGAGCACCGCGTCATAGGCTTCCTGCAGTTTACTGTTCCTATCGAAGATGTCGTACGAGTTGTTTTTATAGGGAAGGCTGTAGAGTAAAGTGTCGTAGGGTACGAAGACGTATCTTCCGTCCGTAAGTCCCATCTCATGGGCTTTTATTAGGAAGGTGGCTTGTTCTTCCCCTCCCACCAGCACTGAATGCATGCACATGATGATGACTAAAAAGAGGAGGAAAGAGTTAACTATATAATAACCTCATTACAAACAGATATCTCTTCTGTCATGTAACAATTTTTAAACCAATTCTGTTGAATTTTGCTTAGTAGGTCTCTCCCATTATGTGAAATTTGTGCTGTGCGCCAGAAAATGGAACTTGCCTGCACTATATATTTCTACCACTAGGTGGTGCTTTAAAGTGCCCATACCCGAAAAAACACAATATTCATTAGTCATAGTTATGCTTTTCCTTAACAGCGCGCCAAGTGGTGAGGCTTGGTATTGCAAGTAAAATATAAGGTGAGGTGAAAAAAGATCCCACCCCTTTGCCTATAAGATTATGGATTGGTTCTCACTGGAGAATTAAGAACACCGGAGGTACAGAATACCAGTTATATAGCATTAACCCCTTCCCGTCATAGCCATTTTTCTTTCAGTTTTTTTTCTTACCGTTTTCCATGAGCCATCACTTTAATTTTTTTTATTGCATAGTCATATGAGTTGTGGAAACGGAATTCGGCCATTGATTTTGGGATTTTATTTTATGGTGTTCATTGTGCTGTAAAAATGTGACGATAACTTTACCCTGCGGCTCAGTATCATGATGGGGATACAAAGTTTATATACTTTTTGTTGAGTTTGATTACTTAAAAAAATATATTAGGGAGGTGAGGTGAACGAAAAAATGTAATTCTGGCATTGAGCTTGTTTGGCGTTCACCGTGTGGGATAGAAAATATTTTCAGTGGCGGCGATACCAATTATTTTTTTTTTTAATGGAGTATGTTTTGAATTTTTTATACATTTATTTCAAATAAATAAATAAATTTATTTCAAATTCAAAACACTACTCCCATTTTTATTGCTCAAGTCCCTCTAGGGGACCAAAACCTGCACCACATAGCTCTTTTATTGGTAAGGAGCAGTAAGATGTCAGGCTGGGAACTTTTATTAGGCCATAACACCCATCTACACCACGTTGTATTGACTGTGGTATTTTATGGGTTACATAGCCAGGATCACAATTATCTGCAGGCGGGTGTCAGCTGTAAAACACAGTCAGCACCCGCCAGGTATGGCGCAGGCTCAGCTCCTGTATGTCTAGGGTTAACCACCCCACCAGTAGACCACTACATGAGGAGGCCAGCGCCGGCTCTCCCTGGTCCTCCTGCACTTCCCTCTGCTAGCACACAGAGGTGAGGACTGCCCGGTACACACTAACAGGCGGAACCAATCTTCCAGGCCCTGTTCCTAATGCGCACCCATTAAACTGAGGAGTGTGATGAAAGGAGATGGATGACTAGGTCTGACCGAGATGCAAGACCACCAAATGTTGCAACCCTTCCCTGAAGCTGCGGGTGAGGGTGAGCAGTCATACCCTGTGGGTGGCAGCCATGTGCTGCCTGTTACTATGTCAGTGCCATGCCTTGTATCTGCGCCAGCACTGACCCTCGCCTGAGAGTCTGAATCCATTGCACCATGCTGCATAGTTTCTAATGGTCCTAATTTTGCCAAGACTGTCCCTATGGGGCACAGCAGGAGGCATTATACTATGTGAGGGGCACAGCAGGAGGGATTGTGTGAGGGGCACAGCAGGAGGGATTATACTACGTGAGGGGCACAGCAGGAGGCATTATACTGTGTGAGGGGCACAGCAGGAGGGATTATACTATGTGAGGGGCACAGCAGGAGGCATTATACTGCGTGTGGGGGCACAGCAGGAGGTATTATACTGTGTGAGGGGCACAGCAGGAGGGATTATACTGTGTGAGGGGCACAGCAGGAGGGATTATACTATGTGAGGGGCACAGCAGGAGGGATTATACTATGTGAGGGGCACAGCAGGAGGGATTATACTGTGTGAGGGCACAGCAGGAGGGATTATACTATGTGAGGGGCACAGCAGGAGGGATTATACTGTGTGAGGGCACAGCAGGAGGGATTATACTATGTGAGGGGCACAGCAGGAGGGATTATACTGTGTGAGGGGCACAGCAGGAGGGATTATACTATGTGAGGGGCACAGCAGGAGGGATTATACTATGTGAGGGGCACAGCAGGAGGGATTATGTGTGAGGGCACAGCAGGAGGGATTATACTATGTGAGGGGCACAGCAGGAGGGATTATGTGAGGCTATAGAGGGTACATGAGGGCACAGCAGGAGGCATTATACTATGTGAGGGGCACAGCAGGAGGGATTATACTATGTGAGGGGCACAGCAGGAGGCATTATACTGCGTGTGGGGGCACAGCAGGAGGTATTATACTGTGTGAGGGGCACAGCAGGAGGGATTATACTGTGTGAGGGGCACAGCAGGAGGGATTATACTATGTGAGGGGCACAGCAGGAGGGATTATACTATGTGAGGGGCACAGCAGGAGGGATTATACTGTGTGCGGGGCACAGCAGGAGGGATTATACTGTGTGAGGGGCACAGCAGGAGGGATTATACTATGTGAGGGGCACAGCAGGAGGGATTATACTATGTGAGGGGCACAGCAGGAGGGATTATACTGTGTGAGGGGCACAGCAGGAGGGATTATACTATGTGAGGGGCACAGCAGGAGGGATTATACTGTGTGAGGGGCACAGCAGGGGGAGGGATTATACTATGTGAGGGGCACAGCAGGAGGGATTATACTGTGTGAGGGGCACAGCAGGAGGGATTATACTATGTAAGGGGCACAGCAGGAGGCATTATACTATGTGAGGGGCACAGCAGGAGGGATTGTGTGAGGGGCACAGCAGGAGGGATTATACTATGTGAGGGGCACAGCAGGAGGGATTATACTATGTGAGGGGCACAGCAGGAGGGATTATACTATGTGAGGGGCACAGCAGGAGGCATTATACTGCGTGTGGGGGCACAGCAGGAGGTATTATACTGTGTGAGGGGCACAGCAGGAGGGATTATACTGTGTGAGGGGCACAGCAGGAGGGATTATACTATGTGAGGGGCACAGCAGGAGGGATTATACTATGTGAGGGGCACAGCAGGAGGGATTATACTGTGTGCGGGGCACAGCAGGAGGGATTATACTGTGTGAGGGGCACAGCAGGAGGGATTATACTGTGTGAGGGGCACAGCAGGAGGGATTATACTGTGTGAGGGGCACAGCAGGAGGGATTATACTGTGTGAGGGGCACAGCAGGAGGGATTATACTATGTGAGGGGCACAGCAGGAGGGATTATACTATGTGAGGGGCACAGCAGGAGGGATTATACTATGTGAGGGGCACAGCAGGAGGGATTGTGTGAGGGGCACAGCAGGAGAGATTGTGTGAGGGGCACAACAGGAGGGATTATACTGTGTGTGGGGCACAGCAGGAGGCATTATACTATGTGAGGGGCACAGCAGGAGGCATTATACTATGTGAGGGGCACAGCAGGAGGGATTATACTGTGTGAGGGGCACAGCAGGAGGGATTATACTATGTGAGGGGCACAGCAGGAGGCATTATACTGTGTGAGGGGCACAGCAGGAGGCATCATACTGTATGTGGGGCACAGCAGGAGGGATTATACTATGTGAGGGGCACAGCAGGAGGGATTATACTGTGTGAGGGGCACAGCAGGAGGCATTATACTGTGTGAGGGGCACAGCAGGAGGCATTATACTGTGTGAGGGGCACAGCAGGAGGCATTATACTGTGTGTGGGGCACACAGTTCTTTCCTTATACTCACTCCCTGTAATTTCCCCTGATAGCCTATAATAACATCCCTGAAATTCTGGGAGTTGTAGTTCACTCCTCTTACATCCGTCTTCATATAACGGCTTCTAATGCCACATAATAACAATCTGGACATGCTGGGAGTTGTACTTCTCTCCTCTTATACTTCTCTCACTGTAATGTCCACAGATGCCCCAGAATAATAGTCTGGACATGCTGGGAGTTGTAGTTCTGTCCTCCTATACTCCTATCATTATGATGTCCACTGATGACCTACAATAACAGTCTAGACATGCTGGGAGTTGTAATTCTCTCCTCTTTTACGCCTACATGTATTGCCCATTAATTTTCTCCTGTTTTGCACTGCTGGCCTACCGGAGCTCTCTGGATCTGTGATTGCTAGAGGTTATCCCTACAGTGACCACTGGTGCTCCATAATAACCTCCTAGAAATAAGGGAAGTTGTAGTTGTCTCCTTTTATACCTCCCTTCCTATAATGTCCACTGATGTCCCATAATAACAGTTCAAACATGCTGGGAGTTGTAGTTCTCTTCTCTTAAACCCCTCTCCCAATAACATTCACTGATGCCTCCGCGCGGATCAAAATATCCGGTGGAGGGGGGGGGGGGGGTGGAGCCAATTGCAGGCCATGATGCGGATAAGCCTCCCTAGCGTCATCTGATGACAAAGGTTATCCACACTAAACCCAGCCCCCTTCTTCTTTACTTCCTGGCTCACATGCACTAGCACGATAGGCGGAGAATAAGAGGGAGAAGACATCGCTGCAGCCTGAGGCAACAATATACTGCTTTTCTTTTCGTATTTTTCATGGTCTGCAATTGTGATATCTGACGAAACGAGATCAAATAACAAAGACACAAAGAGATTATGTAATTTTTGTTGGTTGTTCTTTGTTTGTTTTTGTATTTCAGCTTTAGTTTCCCTGTAAGCGCTGCCTGTGTCAGGGCTTAATAGGAAGGCAGTCAATATCCCGCTGACTGCAGTACTGTTCTGTTTCAATCTATGGTACAGGCGATCAGAAGATTGCATTCCCTAAGGGGACTAAAAATTACTGTGAAAATGTTTTTAAAAATATAAAAAAATACAAATATTAAAGGGATATAAATCTGTCACCTGCTTTTCCATAATTTTTTTTCCTTTAGACTTTTAGTCTTTTTGCTGTGGCTCTTGTATTTTCTGTAAAAAAACGCTTTATCCAAAATGCAAATTAGGATCCAAGGAGCCCAGAGGGGCGTTTTTTTCTCTGCCAAGGAGCCCAGGAACGCCCCCCTGATGTGCCTAGCCTGCCTTAATCATAAGAACGCCTCCATCTGCAGAAATCGCCGCCTCGAGGCGAGGCTAACGGCTCTGCCCCCCGTCTACCTCTGCTCTCTGTCCGCAGATCCTCCTCTCAGCCGCCGGAAATCTCGCGCAGGCACAGTTCCGGCGATTCCCTGCGCCTGCACGATCCTATGGCAACTGAGGGCAAGAGCCTCAATAGTGCCGAGCCCAGTGACGTTTTCCAGAGCGATGTTGCCTCAGTGACACTATTGAGGCTTTTGCCCTCAGTTGCCGTAGGATCGTGCAGGCGCAGGGAATCGCCAGCACTGCGCCTGCGCGAGATTTCCGGCGGCGGCCGAGAGGAGGATCTGCGGGCAGAGAGCGGAGGTAGCCGGGGGGCGGAACTGTTAGCCTCACCTCTAGGCGGCGATTTCTGCAGATGGAGCAGTCCTTATGATTCAAATTTAGGCGGGCTGGGCCCATCAGGGGTCGTTCCTGGGCTCCTTGGCAGAGAAAAAACTCCCCTCTGAGCTCCTTGGATCCTAATTTGCATATTGGATAAAGCGTTTTTTTTTTTTACAGAAAATACAAGAGCCACCGCACAAAGAAGAACACAAATGGATATCAGGTACTAGTCTAAAGGAAAAAAAATTGTGGATAGGCAGGTGACAGATTCCCTTTAAACATTCCAATCACCCCCCTTTTACCAGATTTATATATAAACATAAATAAACAATAAAAAAAATATATCATTGGTATCGCCGAATCTGAAAACGTTAAAACTATTGAAATATAAAAATATTTATCATGTGTGGTGAACAGTGTAACAGAAAAAAATAAAAATGTGCAATTTGCCATTTTTGGTCACCTTCTTTCCTCCCCAAAAAATTTATAGAAAGTGATCAAAATGCAGTAACTACAGCAAAACGAGCCAGAACGCAGCTCAGTAGACGGAAATGTGAAAAAGTTATGGCTGTGTGAATATGAGGATGCAAAGAAATTGTTTTCAAAGGTTTTTATTTTTTTTAAAGAATTAAAACTTCTTAAAAACTGTATACACCCGATATCGCTATAATCGTAATGACCCGCAGAATAAGGACATCGTGTCACTTTTAGTGACCAGTGAACGCTGTAAAAACAAAACCTAAAAGATAATGGTGGGAAAGTGTTTTTTTTTTCAATTTCTCCCGTTTTTCAATACAACAAATGGTGCCATTACGATATACAATTTGTTCTGCAAAAAACAAACCATGTGGTTATAGGAATGGAAAAGTAAAAAAGTTATGGCTCATGAAATGCAGGGAGGAAAAAACAAAAAGCTAAAATGAAAATTGACCCATCCTTAAAGGGGTTATCCAACGTCATAAACAGCCCCCCCATGTGCCGGGCCCCTCACACGGAATATACTTACCCCACTCCTGGTCCCCGCACCGCCACTGCTGTTTCTCCCTGTACAGAGATGAAAACATCCGGTGTCGGGGGGAGCAGCCAATGGCAGGCGGGGGACGGGGACAAGCCTCCCGAGCGTCACCCACGATGCTTGGGAGGCTCCTCCCCTTCTCCGCCTGCCATTGGCTACTCCGCCCCCCCGACACCAGATGTTTTTATCCCTGTACATGGGGTGAAGCAGCAGATGCGGCGCAGGGAGCGGGGTAAGTATATTCCATGTGAGGGGCCCGGCACATGGGGGGGCTGTTTACGACATTGTATAACCCCCTTTAAGGGGTTAAATGCATTTATTCCCTTTTGCGCTGTGTATTATTATAAATTATTACAACGTTAACATTGAGTATATGCAGGATTCTACCTGGGATATGGGTCTGACTTTCTGACATCCGCCTGACATCTGTCTGACACATTTCAGGTTTTTTTTCCCACTGCACAGAATATTTACACATTTGCATTTTTTCATCTGCTTTTCTATATTGTTTTTAGCCCTTTTTTGATCCCACGGGGAACACTTCTGTCAGATGTAAGAGACGCGACATTTACGGTTTGGTGAAAGAAAACAGAAACATTTTCCTGCCAAAGGTTATGTTTCATCGCTTCGGTGTCCGAGGTTTTCACTCAGAAGTTCATGGTGTCAATTCAGCTAATTCCAAAAAGAAAAAAAATCCTTAATCTATAAGGTTGGGTCTAATGATTAGGACCATATAGGAAGGTCGGATCATGTCCGCTGGATACGTCCTGACTACAGGGGAATGACACTAGCCTTTTTGGTGTCACAGGATCCCCTAGAGATCACCAATACGCCTTTTATTGACCTGCTGTTTTAGGCTGGCACTGATTTACTGGGCGGATGGAGCTGATTTAATGTTCCGGCTCTTAGGCCTCATGCACACGAACGTTTCAGAAGTGTCTCCGTATGCCTTCCGTTTCTGTATTTCCGTTTTTCCGTTCCGTGCAAAGATAGATCATGTCCTATTATTGCCCACAAATCACGGTCCGTAGCTCCATTCAAGTCAATGGGTCCGCAAAAAAAACGAAACAAATACGGAAATGCATCCGTATGTCTTCCGTATCTGTTCTGTTTTTGCGGACCGATCTATTGAAAATGTTAAGCCCAGCCCAATTTTTTCTATGTAATTACTGTATACTGTATATGCCATATGGAAAAACGGAACCGAAATGGAAACACAACGGATCACAAAAACGGAACAACGGATCCATAAAAAACGGACCGCAAAACCATACGGTCGTGTGCAATAAGCCTTACTCTGACAGCCAGGATCGGAGAAACCTCCAATCCTGGCTGTTTAACCCTTTAGATTTCATGGTCTAAAGCAGAAGGCTCTCTCTTTGACCCTCGTTGGCCCCCCCATAACTCAGTCACAGGTTGCTGATATTTTGCATGGCAGCCCGGACAATGATCCTTACAATGATCCTTGGGTCTGCCAAGTGTGGAACCCTATTAGTCCCTGCCAGAAGTGGAGTCTAATAGGCTGCAAATTAGGGTAAAATGATAGGTATAATTAGAGATGAGATGAGCGAATGGAAACAAACTAAGTGGAATTCGATCCGAATTTCAGGGAAAATTCGAATTTCCTCGCACTTCGTGATAACGAATCGCAATTTTTCCTAAAATGGCGGCTACACGTGTGAGGATATGGGGCAAGGAACTCTGGGAAGGCGGGATGACCCATAATGCCATGCATGCAGCCAATCAGCAGCCAGCCAGCCCTGTGATGTCACAGGCCATCTAAGAATCAGACATTTTCCATGGTTCTGAGTGCAGGGGACAGACATGAGAAGGCGCTAGGGACAACTATTGGAAAAACCTCCTTGTGATAAAAAAAAACCCTGAAAAAGCGATTTACAAGTCCTGGGAAAGGACAGGGAGGAATCATTTCACAGCATCTTAGTGCAGGGAGGCGCTAGGGACAGTGATAGGAAAAACCTCATTGTGAAAAAAAGGCGATTTACAAATGCAGGGAAAGATTATTCTGTGTTCAGAGCTGCAGTTATCTGTTGAAAAACATTTAGTGGTGTATATATACGTGGAAAAATAAAAATATATTCTGCGTTCAGCGCTGTAGTTATCTGCTCAAAAGCCTTTAGTGGCGTATATACGCAGAAAAAGAAAGATTTATTTGGCGTTCAGCTTTGCAGTTATCTGTTCAAAAGCCTTTAGTGGCGTATTTCAGTTGAAAAGGAAAAATATATTCAGCATTCACTGTTGCAGTTATATCTGGTAAAGCCTTTACTGGCGTATTGCAGTAGAAAAAGAAATATACATTCGCTGCTGCACTCAGGGTCCATTCACACGTCCGTGTGTATTTTGCAGATCCATGGATCCGCGGATCCGCAAAACACGGACGTCGGCGATGTGCGTTCCGCAATTTGTGGACCGCACATCGCCGGCACTATATAGAAAATGCCTTTTCTTGTCCGCAATTACGATTGCGGACCCGGAAGTGCGGATCCGCAATTGCGAACCCGGCCGGGACATCATCTGTCCCCATTGAAATTAATGGGACCGCAATTCCGTTCTGCAAAATGCGGAACAGAATTGCGGACGTGTGAATGGACCCTTATATGTAGAAAAACCTTTATTGACGTATATCAGTTGAAAAAGAAATATACATTCGCCTCTCGCTGCTGTACTTATATCTTGAAAAACCTTTATTGAGGTACCGTATTTTTCGCCCCATAAGACGCACCTAGGTTTTCAAGGAGGAAAATAAGAAAAAAAATATTTTGAACCAAAAGGTGTGATTTTGGTGGGTTTTGAACTAACGGTGGTCTGTGGATGACACTATTATGAGGGATCTGTGGATGGCACTGGTATGGGAGGATCTCTGGATGGCACTGTTATGGGGGTAATCTGTGGATAGCACTTATGGGGGATCTGTGGAAGGCACTGTTATGGGGGGGATCTGTGGATGACGCACTGTTATGGGGGGGATCTCTGGATGGCACTGTAATTTGGGGATCTGTGGATGACACTGTTATGGGGGATCTGTGGATGACACTGTTATGGAGGATCTGTGGATGACACTGTTATGGGGGATCTGTGGATGACACTGTTATGGGGGATCTGTGGATGGCACTGTTATGGGGGATCTGTGGATGACACTGTTATGGAGGATCTGTGGATGACACTGTTATGGAGGATCTGTGGATGACACTGTTATGGAGGATCTGTGCATGACACACTGCTATGGGGGATCTGTGGATGACAATATTATGGGGGGATCTGTGGATGACACTGTTATGGGGGGGGGGATCTGTGGCTGACACTGTTATGTGGGGGATCTGTGGCTGACACTGTTATGGGGATCTGTGGATGACACACTGTTATGGGGGATCTGTGGAGGACACTGTTATGGGGGATCTGTGGATGACAATATTATGGGGGGATCTGTGGATGACACTGTTATGGGGGATCTGTGGCTGACACTGTTATGGGGGGGGATCTGTGGCTGACACTGTTATGGGGGATCTGTGGATGACATTGTTATGGGGGATCTGTGGCTGACATTGTTATGGGGAGGATCTGTGGCTGACACTGTTATGTGGGGATCTGTGGATGACATTGTTATGGGGGATCTGTGGCTGACATTGTTATGGGGGGGGGATCTGTGGCTGACACTGTTATGTGGGGATCTGTGGCTGACACTGTTATGGGGGATCTGTGGCTGACACTGTTATGTGGGGGATCTGTGGCTGTCACTGTTATGGGGGATCTGTGGATGACACTGTTATGGAGGATCTGTGCATGACACACTGTTATGGGGGATCTGTGGATAACACTGTTATGGGGGATTTGTGGATGACACTGGTATAAGGGATCTGTGCATGACACTGTTATGGAGGATCTGTGCATGACACACTGCTATGGGGTAATCGGATGAGAGGTGCATCAACATTTATGACCATTTATTAGATTATCCTTTTTAGTACTTCTTAAAGGGGTATTCCCATCTCAGACATTGGGGGCATAGGATATGCCCCCAATGTCTGATCGGTGCGGGTCCCACCTCCTGGACCTGCACCTATTTGTAGAACGGAGCCTGCCAAGTCCCAGAAGGTGGGGTGGCTCCCTGGAAGAGCTGACCGGCGGGGGTGCCGGGACTCAGAGCCCCCGCCAATGGGATAATGATATCCTGAGGATAGGTCATCATTGCCATTTCATGGATAACCCCTTTGACATGTATTTTGCGGACGGCAAACCATGGATCTGCAAAATCTGTCCAAAATGGACAAGAATAGGACATGTTCGATAATTTGCAGAATGGTCGCACGGATGACATCCATACGCATACCTACCGACATTGCAGTTGGTAAAATCGAGGCATATAAGCTTCGCCCAGGGAACACCCTGAACCCTCCAGGAGACACTCACTTATGGGCGGGATTTTGTTTGCACCGTCCATTTTAGGCCCAGGACAGCACCAATTTGCAGGGACTGTCTCTGAAAATCAGGGACTGTCCCGGCAAATTCAGGACACTTGGCAAGTATGCGTGTGCTGCCTGCATTTTTTGCGGCCCCATAGAAATGAATGGGCGTGCGTGTGATCCCCAAAAATGCAGAACAGATGTGGACCCAGACAACTGTTGTGTTTTTTAATTTTTTAAATTTACTTAAAAGTTATTTAATGGGTTGTGCAGAGTTTTTATATTAATGACCCATCCTCAGGTCATCAATATCTGATCGGGACCCCCACCAATCAGCTGTTTAAAGAGGAGGCGGCGTGCCTCTGAAATCCACCATGTTTCTGACAACATCTGTTGTCAGGGAGACACTAAAGGTTCCTCAAAACATATCATTAATGATAAATCACTTCTGGGACCCACCCCTACCTCCAAAATGATGTCCCCAACCCTGTCCCACCTGAAATATATGTTGGCAGTGAATTCTCTGCCCGGCTTCATTGGCTAGTGACTGGAAATCAGGTGGGACCTACATCTATCAGACATTTATGGCCTATCCCTGTGATGGCTAAGATCCGGCACTCGAGCTGTGGTGAAACTACGACTCCCAGCATGCTCCATTCATTTTTGTGGAGTTCTGAGAACAGCCAAGAAAGTGTACATCTTGGGAGTTGTAGTTTTACCACAGCTGGAGTGCCAGAGGTCAGCCATCACAGCCCTGTGGATCATGATAGGGTTCCATGGTGACCAAAGTAGAACCACAGGAGGTGAGGTCTGGCTGGTGCGGTCATTGAAATGTAGGCCATGTTAAGGCCATGTGGAACCAGCCACAGATAATATCTACATGATATCTACATCTAAGCTCCTCTACTCTTCTTCTTACCTCGGAGATCATGTATTTCCTTTATGGCTTGCAATGTATTCTTGATACCTTTCTCCCCGTTGCCCATGTTGGTCACAATACCAATAGGAAGACCCAGGTTCCTCAGAGCGCCGGCCACTTTCCGAGCAGTGTCCACCCAAATATCTTCATTTGATGACACCACCCCAACATGCGCCCATCTAAAATACTTCATAAAGTGAAAGAGAACTTTGGTTGGCGTTGGCATGGTTCTGGCAAAGGTTGGAAAACTAATTTTATTATCCAGGTCATGGTTGACACAAGCCCAAGAGAAAATGCCTTTGTTCCAATTTTTGCCTAAAAGTGAGGCGGAATCGCAATACCCAGGGTTCTGTGGGCCTATAAATGCCGAAGAAAGTTGGTGGAAACCTGCAAAGTCCACTAAAGCTTTCGAAGTTTCACAATTTTCGTCCAGAATTCTGTAATCCAGTTTATGGGTCAATTCGAGCGATGAGTCATTGTTGATCTTGATGACCGCCAAACGGGCAGCCAATTCTGGCAAGGCCTTAGAGAAGAGTGGGTCACATTTCCAAGGGCCAACGACGCCCACAGTAAAGTTTTTACTCTGCACGCCCAATGGCATCATGAGTAATCCTAATAGGAAGCACCAAGGAACCACATGAAACGGGAACGTTCTTGAAGGTCTTTGTGTTCGGAGCTGGTTGGGACCTTGGAGCCTCGATCTTTTCGACAAGAAGTCTCCAAGGCTGGAGGAAAGACAAAACATTGTCTTACAGCTTGTCACGGGGAAGCTAAGGTCCTTCACTGGCCATGAGGCTACAACCAGGGTAGGCCCTAAAGAAGGAAAAGGAAAAAATTATTTCATAACCCAAATAGTCTTCAGTAGACACTAAACCTGGTGCTCGAAATGCTTTGGACCCATCTAATCTCGATAAGACCTCTTATGTAACTCAATGCACATGGAAACTTCTACAACTCCCTCATTTAACCCTCTTGCAACTCTTAACTGTGACAGGCAAAATAAAGATGTAGCAGAGCTGAAAATGTATTCCCCATGTGATAACAATTTTAGAACATCTAGTGTTAAGACTCTGCGTTGTGTCATTCCTCTGTTATTCCTACTAAAAGTGTATGAATGAATTGCTAGCAGTTTGTAATGAGTGTTACCAATCGGGATGTGCGTCCCTGTACAGTATGACCCTGGTGGCACTGATTGAGGGGACACAACCCCAAGTGAGAACACCCATCTGAACCCTAATTGCAGACTGATGGGAATTCATTCAAAAACATCTAGTGGGTATAATAGAGAAATGGTACCACAAAGAATCCTAAGAATAGATGCTCCAGAATTGTTATTACACCTGGAATGCATGAAGTTAGTAAAACAGACATGTCAGGAGAGGGGACAGCTCTTATTTAAAGGGATTGTACTGTGAGAGACATCGAGGCTGATGGGCGCCAGGTCTACCTTCCGAACAGATGTGATTACTGGTGGGAAAAGTATATTACTGCACAATCCAAATGAATGAGCTATCATGTATTACAGGGTTGTGCCAGAGCAGGCGCTCTAGAGCTCGAGGGCTATGCATTCAGCATAGCCTAACACATGGATGGACGATCAAGTGTCTAAGTTGACATCATCTAATGGTTCATTTTCAGGGGGGTACAGGTGCAGACAAGAGGGCACAGGCCATAGAGGCATCACATGCAGCTGCTATGGGGTCCTTGTGGAGAGGTGGCCTAGGCTGGCTGGTCCTGTCCTGAGTCAGGATCATCCTGTCTTGATCAGAATGGAGAGCGGTTATGAAGAGCATCTCTTGCTTGTCCTGTCCTGCCTTACATGATATGAATAGACGTAGTGTAATGCTTTATTTCTCCTGTGGTGGCGCTGCAGCGAAACATTGCCAGGTTCCCTCTCAGATAAAATCTGATCACTGGTGGCCCCAACAGAAGGACACTTTGTGATCAACGTATGGTCAAGGGATTGTCCAAAGAGGAGAACCCTTTTAAACTTGTACATCCACATGCCGTCTTCCTGAAGCTCGATTGTATCTGTGTCTTGTGGTTTATAATTATTCTACCCTTGTAGAAACAGTAACAGTCTCCATACACTGTCTTTCTTCTGCCAATATCAGTAGGCATACCTACCAACCGCCCTGGATCCGGCAGGACTGACCTGGATTTTGGTGGATGTCCCGCAGTCCCAGTACGGCTGAGGTATGACCCGCTTTCATCTGTCTCTGCATCTATAGAACGCAGAGACAGTTGCCTATAATGGAGAAGCAGAGAGCCGTCTGCTCCCCGCTTCACCAGTCATTTTAGGGTACTATGCCGCTAGTGTGAAAGTACCCTTAGCCGCTGCCTTCCCCAGCACAGCACAATGCAGTCACACACCGCGCTGCTGGCCTGGGCTGCGTAGGAGGAGTGTGCCAGCCTGGGAACCAGCCCAGCAGCGCCATGTGTGACCGAGTCTTGCCCGCTGAGGAATGCAGGATGTACCCGATTATCGTGGAAACCAGGTGAGTATTTACATTTTTTTACTTTATTAAGAATGGGGGAGGCATTACTGAAAGGAGCACAATGTGGGCACATAACTACAGTGAAGGGGTACATCTGGGCACAACTACTGTGAAGAGGACACAATATGATCATAACTTCTGTGAAGGGGGCACAAGGTGGGCACATAACTACTGTGAAAGGGGCACAATGTGGGCATAACTACTGTGAAAGGGCCACAAAATGGGCATAACTACTGTGAAAGGGGCACAATGTGGGCATAACTACTGTGAAGGGGGCACACGGTGGGCACATAACTACTGTGAAAGGGGCACAATGTGGGCATAACTACTGTGATGGGCCACAATGTGGGCATAACTACTGTGAAGGGGGCACAAGGTGGGCATAACTACTGTGAAGTGGGCACAGTGTGGGTATAACTACTGTGATGGGGCACAATGTGGGCATAACTACTGTGAAGTGGGCACAGTGTGGGCATAACTACTGTGTGGTGGCACAAAGGCAGAATAATTACTATTTGGGGGAATTAAGGGCACTAGGCTGGATTGGGTGTGTACAGTTATGCATTGGGCGGAGTTAGAGGCGTGTCTTAGTAAGAAAATATTTGTTGCTGAGTGCTACGCTGCTATTGTCCCTCTTTGTCATTTTCAGTAGTTGGGAGGTATGAGCAAGGAATGCTGCAGTATAAAGCATGAGGACAAACAAGCAGCCTAAGAAGAGACGGAACATGGATTTTGGACTATGTCAGACACCTATAAGCAGTGCAATTAAGCTGGAGTCACAGATCACACCCGAGACTGAAGAAAAAAGGTAAGAAGTAGATAAGAAGTGCCAGTCCCTCCCCGCACCCCCAATAAAAAAAATTGTAAAACAACTGGACGTCCCCTTTAAATTCATTACTATAAGTTCCTGATGCTCGGAGAGTCGCCGGCTGACGTGGAATGTGTTAAGGCTCCATCAAGTGAATGGATTATAATCGTCTTAATGCTCATCGCTTTGTCAGCACAAGAATGGAGGATTTACTGGAGCGTTTCACCGGCTGCAACGAGAATACCAAATCCCTGATGTGTGCCACCGCCAGGCGCATTAACGAGGCAGGCAAGGGACGACCCTCTCACGCACCACCTGCAGAGACCACGAGCAGGACCCAACCCAGGGACAAAAAAGGCAAACATTTTTGCACATATGAATTCACAGATCAACGGAACAACGTATACACAGATCAGCCATAACATTAAAATAGGTGAAGTAGAGACCATGGACCTCCTGGTGATAATGGCGGCGGTCAAGTGGCAGTCAGTTCTTGAGGTTGATGTGTAAGGCCCCATTCACACGTCCGCAATGTCGTCCGCATGTATTCCGCAATTCTGCGGAATACATGCGGACCCATTGACTGTGAATGGGGCACGGAACGATGCGGAGAGCACACAATGTGCTCTCCGCATCAGTTTTTGTGGAGCGCGCCGCCGATCTTACGGCCGCAACTCCGCAAAAAAGTAGAGCATGTCCTATTCTTGCCCACAATTGCTGACAAGAATAGACATTTCTATGGGGCTGCCGGCCGGGTGTGTTTATGGATCCGCAATTTGCGGATCCATAAACACACCGGACGTGTGAATAAGGCCTAAGAAGCAGGATAAGTGGTCAAGAGTAAGGGTCTGAGAGACTCTGACAATGGGCGAATTGTGACAGCTAGATGGTGGGTCAGAGCATGTCTAGAATGGCCGGTCTAATGGGGGTGTTCCCAGTATGTACTGGTTAGTACCTATCAAAAGTGGTCCAAGGAAGGACAACTGGTGACAGCGTCATGGGCGCCCAAGACTCAGTGATGAGTGGCTAGCCTGTCTGATCCGATCCCACAGAAAACTGCTTTGTATGGGGCGGTGTAGCAACAGACCGGTCAGAGTTCCCATGTTGACCTCTGTCCACCATCAGAAGTGACTAAAAGGGCACGTGACCATCAGAACTAGACCACGGAGCAATGGAAGAAGGCGCCCCGAATCACTTTACATCATGTGGGTGGGTGTCACATACCCAGAGGACAGGTTGGACCAGGTGCACTATGGGAAGAAGACAAGCTGGCGGAGGTAGTGTGATGCAACCAGATAACCGGTTTCTCTGGATTACTCCTGTAAGGCTGTATGAGGTTCTCCCTAGCAAGTGGATGAGTGTGCTGATTTACATCCCCTACACAATCATGCACTTGAATTGGCTTGTACTGACTTGGGCCATTTGTCACCGGGAATCCTGCTCAACTTTTGCGGACCACTGTCAGCTCCTTGACCTGGAATGGGACTGATGTGTTGCTTGGGTCTTCCAGGAGACTGCTCCATGATGGAGAAGAAGACCACACTGTAGCCTGCAAGTGTTCCAGCTGGAGGTGGTAGCTGTGCCCACCCATCCTGTTTGTGTGACCACAGACCACGGCAGTGCCTTGCCCACACAGGCCTTTAACTTATACCATGTGCTGCCCTGTGAGGTTAACCAAGCTGTGTGACCATCTGAGACTGCCACCTCCAAGCTGTGTGCCACTTAAGTTATAACTAGCAAGCTCAGTGTCAATTTTTATAAACACTATGGTCTCTTCCCCAGTAAAGATTTGTCCCTTTGAACCATGTTGTGTCTGTCTCCATTACCACACCATCGAGTTGGGTACCATGTAAGAGTCAAGGGCCACATACTACTAACTGGCATTATTTAAGGGAACCTGTCAATTCCAAAAACCATCCCAAGCCGCTAGCGGTACCTGAGAGTAGCCAGCAGTATCATTTTCTTCCTGAAGGTAACCGCGTGCCTTCCCTGCCCCTTCGCCTGTGACTGACAGCCGGCAGTTCGGCAAAAGTAGCCGAACTCTGCATCAGCGCGTTCAGTCACAGGCGAAGGGGCAGGGAAGGTACGCGGTTACCTTCAGGAAGAAAATGATCGTCAGAAACATACTGCTGGCTACTCTCAGGTAGAGATGGCCCGAACTATTCCCGGCGAACATAGCTTGTTCGCGTCCGCCGCGGCAGGCGAACATATTCGATGTTTACGTTCGCCCCTATACTTTATCATTGAGCAAACTTTGACCCTGTACCTCACAGTCAGCAGACACATTCCAGCCAATCAGCAGCATACCCTCCCTCCCAGACCCTCCCACCTCCTATCTAAACGCAAGGACAGCATCCATCTTAGATTCATTCTGAAGCTGCAGTGTTAGTAGTTGTAATCGCAATGCGATTAATATAACCTGTATTATTTACATTGCGATTACAACTTAGAGCTGGGTTCCTAATGGTTGTATTGATAGAATATAAAGAAGATAACGAATATAGCGCTATATTCTCAATCTTCGTTATTTTCTAGCAATACGAGCATTAGGAACCCAGCTCTAAGTTGAATTCGCAATGTGATTAATGCAGGTTATATTAATCGCATTGCGAATTCAACTTGCCACACTCTGCGTCAACTACGTAATTTTCCATGGGAGTTTTGCCATGGATCCCCCTCCGGCATGCCCCAGTCCAGGTGTTAGTCCCCTTGAAACAACTTTTCCATCACTATTGTGGCCAAAAAGAGTCCCTGTGGGTTTTAAAATTCGCCTGTCTATTGAAGTCTATGGCGGTTCGCCCGGTTCGCCTGTTCGCGAACATTTGTGGAAGCTCGCGTTCGCCGTTCGCGAACGGAAAATTTCATGTTCGCGACATCTCTACTCTCAAGTACTTCTGGCGGCTTGGGATGGTTTTTGGAAGGGACAGTTTCCCTTTAAATTTTGCGTAGCTGGCAGGATAACACCCCAAAGATTGACTGACAGTGATAAAGGGATAACGAAATAACCATGAACTGTGGTAGTTGGGCTGCTTATGTGACTAGACAAGATGAGCTCTCAGTACCAAGGGTCTAGATACTGGTCCAACTGGTGTCCTTTCCCAACCCTGATTTTGCCATGAGAGGAGGAGATCCAGGAGCCAATGGCTCGCAGCCCAAAGGTGACTAGAAAGGTGACAGGAACCTGTGCCTTATTGGGTGCTGGTCTGGAGAGACACTAGAGTGGCCATGGCAGAGAGACTTCCTTGTCCTGCCTTTCATGTACAGAAGGTGCACGCCTATGCACTGACTCATGGACTGGTGCACCACATGAAAACCCCCTTTTTTCAGGTGGTGTCTAGATTCTAGTAGGTGACGCAGCTATGCAGATGTGGACAAGGTGTGGCTAATAGGGAGTGCCAAGGACAGCACTTGCTAAGTCTGCAGGAAATGGAAAGGGGCGTGCACTCACCCACCAAGATGTGTGTCTAGATGTGACTGTAAAGGCCAAGTTATGTGACCAATAGTATTCTTGATTGTAGATGTAACCAACAAGCTGTGTGACTGTAACCAACAAGCTGTGTAACCAACAAGCTGTGTGACTGTAACCAACAAGCTGTGTAACCAACAATCTGTGTGACTGTAACCAACAAGCTGTGTAACCAACAAGCTGTGTGACTGTAACCAACAAGCTGTGTAACCAACAAGATGTGTGACTGGAACCAACAAGCTGTGTAACCAACAAGCTGTGTGACTGTAACCAACAAGCTGTGCAACCAACAAGCTGTGTGACTGTAACCAACAAGATGTAACCAACACGCTGTGTGACTGTAACCAACAAACTGTGTAACCAACAAGCTGTGTGACTGTAACCAACAAGCTGTGTAACCAACAAGCTGTGTGACTGTCACCAACAAGCTGTGTAACCAACAAGCTGTGTGACTGTAACCAACAAGCTGTGTAACCAACAAGCTGTGTAACCAACAAGCTGTGTAACCAACAAGCTGTGGGACTGTAACCAACAAGCTGTGGGCCAAACTGCAAGTGTAACGAACAAGCTCGGTGTCACTGTTTATATCCATTACACTTTGTGACCCAGCTTGAGTAAAGTTCTGTTCCTTCGAGCTCTGCTGTGTTCACTTCCATTACGGCCTCCTGACGAAGCCAACCTTGTGGCGAAACGCGCGTCGAGGGTTTTGCTATTACAGGATATACTGGACCATCACCATTATGGGTATAGACACACATTATGATTCTTTATGGTTTTGTTCCCTCCATCTCGTTGTTTACTTTTGCAGCAATATTATATTGCCTTGTCCCATGAGCACTATTTTTACACTGTATTGTCATATGGCCCATGGATATTGACCCCCAATTAATCTGGTCTGGGTGCATGTGAGTTTATGTAATTTCACAGTCTTATCGTTTATTAAGGGTACTTCTTTATACTTTTAATAAATGCACACAGACGGACTCCTTGGGGTTTATTTATATGGTTGGTAGCTGCTCGAGTAACTATTGGATAATTATGTTATCAATTGATTCTTATCAGTTGGGATATTTATCGATTTATTTGTACATAATATACGCCTGAGTTAACGAATTGGCCTAGTTGGTCCATCTACTCCGTACAGGCTCCGATTCTGTAGCAGTTTTATGGGGCCTTGTTCCAACTGGCCTCAACTATAAGATGTGATGCATTGTTATATGTAATATTCAATAAATGATCATTTTTTAATATGTTGAGTATTCTTTACTATATGGGTTATTGGCATTTTTATTAGGCCTCATGCACACGACCGTTGTTTGTTTCCATGTCCGTTGCTCCGTTTTTCGTGATTTTATGCGGACCCATTGGTTTTCAATGGGTCCGTGGAAAACTCGGCAAATGCACCGTTTGTCCTCCGCGTCCGTGGTCCGTGATTCCAGTCCGTCAAAAAAATATAACCTGTCCTATTCTTGTCCGTGAAAGCGGTTCACGGACCCATTCGAGTCAATGGGACCGTGAAAAAATGCGGATGGCCATCCGTGTGTCATCCGCGTTCCGCGTCCGTTTTTTTTGCAGATCCCTTGGCAGGCACTTGGCAAAAATTGTCAGCCTGTCTTTTGGTAAAATCTTTTGGGTCATGTCCGCTAAAAAAAACGGAAGACGCACGGAAACACGACGGAAGGCAAAAACGGACACGGATCACTGAACAACGGAACCCCTTTTTGCAGCACCAACGAAGCCAGGTGAGGCGATCGCCTCAGGCAGCACCAGGTAGGGGCAAGAGCAGGGCAGCAGAAGGCCATGGGCAACGAGCGCTTTCATGGTGGAAACGCTCATCTCTACATATTCAACTGCATCTCTGTACTCACGACAGCAATTCAGTTGAATGCTGAGACAGGGCTCAGGAGTATTTGGAAGGACAGTGAGCTCAATATTAGAGGTGGCAGGATCGGTGGGGAGGAGGATGGAAAAGTAGTTGTCAAACTCTGCAGAGACAAGAGAAGGCTGAAAGAAATCATCATGGCGGTCTGGTCTAAATGGAGAAGATAAAGAAAGAGAATATCTACATCAGAGGAGACATCACTGTATGTAGGAGGTATGTGGCGCTGTATGACCCTGTATGTCCTGTAGCGCTGTATGTCATGTTTTCCAAGTATGTCTATAACAGTAGGGCGGGAGGGAAGGGGTTAGTTTAGGAAATTGGCATGGGGGGGGGCACCGTTTCAGTTTTTGCCACAGGCAGCAACGTTTTGTTATCTTCCATCTATTAGTAAATCAGAAGTTACAACAACTGCCAAGGTTTAGTAATTATGTGTCATTTACTTACAAAGATATTACAGATTTATTCTAGTATCCCTGAGGCCATTTTTGCGAAGGTGACAACAGCGAAGTGCGGCCATATTGCGGCCAGGAACTGTATACTGTCAGCAGGACAGGGGTCACTTTCATGAGACCCTAAAAGGGATTTGCCTGGCCAGTATGTGTGATTCTGCACTGTACAGGGATATATGGTACATAATATATAACACACACCATATAATAACCGGACCTGCACCCAGCTAAATACGTTCCAGCCCTATGCACAAGTAACTACGTATCACTAAGTAATGTGCGAGGCCTGCGCAGTGCAGGGGCCAATCAGTACAGCCCATGAGCTCTATAGCAATACACGTCCACATGGGTTACTCATAAAGGGTTTTTGCTTCTTTTTTTTATTGGAGTTTATCTTTAAACCAGTTATGCAAAAGTCATTACATTAAAGCCCAAGCTATCCTAATTCTACAAGTCACCTATATAATAAGCTACATAAACAGAGGGGTCACTTTATACATATTACATCTCCTGTAATAATCCTGAGTTACATCCTGTATTATACTCCAGAGCTGCACTCACTATTCTGCTGGTGCAGTCACTGTGTACATACATTACTTATCCTGTACTGATCCTGAGTTACATCCTGTATTATACCCCAGAGCTGCGCTCACTATTCTGCTGGTGGAGTCACTGTGTACATACATGACATTACTTATCCTGTACTGATCCTGAGTTACATCCTGTATTATACTCCAGAGCTGCACTCACTATTCTGCTGGTGCAGTCACTGTGTACATACATTATTTATCCTGTACTGATCCTGAGTTACATCCTGTATTATACTCCAGAGCTGCACTCACTATTCTGCTGGTGCAGTCACTGTGTACATACATTACATTACTTGCCCTGTACTGATCCTGAGTTACATCCTGTATTATACTCCAGAGCTGCACTCACTATTCTGCTGGTGCAGTCACTGTGTACATACATTACTTGTCCTGTACTGATCCTGAGTTACATCCTGTATTATACTCCAGAGCTGCACTCACTATTCTGCTGGTGCAGTCTCTGTGTACATACATTACTTATCCTGTACTGATCCTGAGTTACATCCTGTATTATACTCCAGAGCTGCACTCACTATTCTGCTGGTGTAGTCACTGTGTACATACATTACATTACTTATCCTGTACTGATCCTGAGTTACATCCTGTATTATACTCCAGAGCTGCACTCACTATTCTGCTGGTGGAGTCACTGTGTACATACATTATATTACTTATCCTGTACTGATCCTGAGTTACATCCTGTATTATACTCCAGAGCTGCACTCACTATTCTGCTGGTGCAGTCTCTGTGTACATACATTACTTATCCTGTACTGATCCTGAGTTACATCCTGTATTATACTCCAGAGCTGCACTCGCTATTCTGCTGGTGCAGTTACTGTGTACATACATTACTTATCCTGTACTGATCCTGAGTTACATCCTGTATTATACTCCAGAGCTGCACTCACTATTCTGCTGGTGGAGTCACTGTGTACATTACATTACTTATCCTGTACTGATCCTGAGTTACATCCTGTATTATACTCCAGAGCTGCACTCACTATTCTGCTGGTGGAGTCACTGTGTACATACATTACTTATCCTGTACTGATCCTGAGTTACATCCTGTATTATACTCCAGAGCTGCACTCACTATTCTGCTGGTGCAGTCACTGTGTACATACATTACTTATCCTGTACTGATCCTGAGTTACATCCTGTATTATACTCCAGAGCTTCACTCACTATCCTGCTGGTGCAGTCACTGTGTACATACATTACATTACTTATCCTGTACTGATCCTGAGTTACATCCTGTATTATACTCCAGAGCTGCACTCACTATTCTTCTGGTGCAGTCACTATGTGCATACATTACTTATCCTGTACTGATCCTGAGTTACATCCTGTATTATACTCCAGAGCTGCACTCACTATTCTGCTGGTGGAGTCACTGTGTACATACATTACATTGCTCATCCTGCACTGATCCTGAGTTATATCCTGTATTATACTCCAGAGCTGCACTCACTATTCTGCTGGTGCAGTAACTGTGTACATATATTACTTATCCTGTACTGACCCTGAGTTACATCCTGTATTATACTCCAGAGCTGCACTCACTATTCTGCTGGTGCAGTCACTGTGTACATACATTACTTATCCTGTACTGATCCTGAGTTACATCCTGTATTATACTCCAGAGCTGCACTCACTATTCTGCTGGTGCAGTCACTGTGTACATACATTACTTATCCTGTACTGATCCTGAGTTACATCCTGTATTATACTCCAGAGCTGCACTCACTATTCTGCTGGTGCAGTCACTGTGTACATACATTACTTATCCTGTACTGATCCTGAGTTACATCCTGTATTATACTCCAGAGCTGCACTCTCTATTCTGCTGGTGGAGTCACTGTGTACATACATACATTACTTATCCTGTACTGATCCTGAGTTACATCCTGTATTATATTCCAGAGCTGCACTCACTATTCTGCTGGTGTAGTCACTGTGTACATACATTACTTATCCTGTACTGATCCTGAGTTACATCCTGTATTATACTCCAGAGCTGCACTCACTATTCTGCTGGTGCAGTCACTGTGTACATACATTACTTATCCTGGACTGATCCTGAGTTACATCCTGTATTATACTCCAGAGCTGCACTCACTATTCTGCTGGTGCAGTCACTGTGTACATACATTACTTATCCTGTACTGATCCTGAGTTACATCATGTATTATACTCCAGAGCTGCGCTCACTATTCTGCTGGTGCAGTCACTGTGTACATACATTACTTATCCTGCACTGATCCTGAGTTACATCCTGTATTATACTCCAGAGCTGTACTCACTATTCTGCTGGTGCAGTCACTGTGTACATACATTACATATCATGTACTCATCCTCAGTTACATCCAGTATTATACTCCAGAGCTGTACTCACTGTTCTGCTGGTGCAATCACTGTGTACATACATTACATTAATTATCCTGTACTAATCCTGAGTTACATCCTGTATTATACTCCAGAGCTGCACTCACTATTCTGCTGGTGCAGTCACTGTGTACATACATTACTTATCCTGTACTGATCCTGAGTTACATCCTGTATTATACTCCAGAGCTGCACTCAGTATTCTGCTGGTGGAATCACTGTGTACATACATTACTTATCCTGTACTGATCCTGAGTTACATCCTGTATTATACTCCAGAGCTGCACTCACTATTCTGCTGGTGCAGTCACTGTGTACATACATTACGCAGTGATAGAAGAACATGGGACATATATTTCTGCATAGTCCTGGTGGGTGATGTAATGGCAGCCATATTGCTTTCTATTTTCCAGGAAAGTCCTTTCTAAAAGAAGGAATATTTTATTTTGGAGGAAGGTCAGTCGCTCTCTATAGGAGCTTCTACAATTACATTCAGTATAACCCAGTTGGTGTTAGAGTTCGGTCTGAGATGTCAGTGCGGACGGGATCATTTCTGAAGAATTTAGCTGATTCCATAACTTGACATCTGTCACTCCCACTAATCCACTGATTATGCAAGAACTTAGGGCTGAATTTAGAGCATCTGTTTTAATATTTAGTTTTCTGTTTTATTATCTTTTTTGTCAGGTTTTACTAGCATTATTGGATGATTTACATATTTTTGCATATTACAATATCATTATTATTATTACACTTTAAGAATTTAACCACTTTATATACACAAGTTGATTATTATCTTATTTTTATTAAATACTAATTTTTTCTTTTTATATTTTTTACTTTGTTACTTTAACTGATAAATTGTCATCATAACCTTAATGTTAATCAGAAGCAAATCAATATCAATATCTTATTTTTACTTTGTTTCTGTTTCTTTAATATCTATCTCATATCTATCTATCTCCTATCTATCTATCTATCTATCTATCTATCTATCTATCTATCTATCTCATATCTATCTATCTATCTATCTAATATCTATCTATCTATCTATCTTCTATCTATCTATCTATCTATCTATCTATCTATCTATCTATCTATCTCATATCTATCTATCTATCTATCTATCTATCTATCTCATATCTATCTATCTATCTATCTCATATCTATCTATCTATCTATCTCATATCTATCTATCTATCTATCTATCTATCTATCTATCTATCTATCTCATATCTATCTATCTATCTATCTCATATCTATCTATCTATCTATCTATCTATATCATTATCTATCTATCTATCTATCTATCTATCTATCTATCATATCTATCTATCTATCTATCTCATATCTATCTATCTATCTATCTCATATCTATCTATCTATCTATCTATCTATCTATCTATATCATTATCTATCTATCTATCTATCTATCTATCTCATATCTATCTATCTATCTATCTCATATCTATCTATCTATGTATCTCATATCTATCTATCTATCTATCTATCTCATATCTATCTATCTATCTATCTATCTATCTATCTATCTCATCTATCTATCTCCTATCTATCTATCTATCTATCTATCTTCTATCTATCTATCTATCTAATATCTATCTATCTATTTTTCTCATCTATCTATCTATCTATCTATCTATCGATCTATTTATTTATCTATCTATCTATTATCTACCCATCTATTATCTATCTATCTATCTATCTATCTATCTATCTCATCTATCTATCTATCTATCTATCTATCTATCTATCTATCTATCTATCTATCTATCTATCTATCTATCTATCTATTTTTCTCATCTATCTATCTATCTATTTTTCTCCTATCTATCTATTTTTCTCCTCTATCTATCTATCTATCTATCTCTCTCTCTCTCTCTCTATCTATCTAGCTGTCTGTCTATCATCTATCTCCCTGTCTTTTTCTGGGTGATATTGAAGACCACACACAGGGGTTACTAGAGACAATCACTTACCCTTCAACAGCCCATTATAAACTTTGTATGCAGAACATTATGGGAAGAATGCCACCTCATTTAACCCTTGGAAGACTCCAAGACCAGAACTTCAGCACTAAGGACAGCTCCCTGCCAAGTCCTGCAGATAGTCTTGTGTGGACTTGATTTCTCTCACATCCTCTCTATGGAGTCACTGTCTCTCCTTCCTCCAGTGTCTTGTATCCGCCACCAGATTTCTTCTTATCTCCTTGATCTTCCCTTACCAAGTCAGCAAATTCCATATCAATGGGATAAGGATCCAGCAACAAACCAACATCATGTAGAAGGCACCATATCTGTTATGGGAATCCTGCTGTCAGCTCTGGCAGGACATCCCCCCTAGGCTCCCACTTCTGGTGTCCTCCTGCCCATGGGTCTGCAGCTCCTGGTGGTTCCTCCTTGTGTCCTCTGCCTTTTACTATTATTCCATTTGTTTTTAGATTTCCATGTTCACAATGATAGAACATAAGCTTTACATTCATCTGCAGCAATTCTTCTGAGTGTGACCTTTGGGTCAGGAGCAGAGCATTACTTGGAGCTGTGAGTGTGTCTTTAATCCCTGCTTTGTGCAGGAAGCCTCCTAAGAAGATTGCTGCCTCTCACACCTCTTGTCTCCTGCATTTCAGCTTCTCTCCTGTGCCCTGCCTGTGCTTGCACTTCATAGATATGACATGTATAGGAAACAGCTGTGCTGCCTGCCCTGCCTGCAGGGACCTGGGCTTAGCTGATGTGAAAGTGATCTGAAGCCTATTAAGATACAAAGTAACTGTGATGATTACTCTGTAACTGATAGGTATCATAATATGGGGCAGGGGTCTCCAACCTGAGGCTCTCCGGCAGCAGTGACACTACAACTCCCAGCATTCTCACAACAGCTGGAGATCCACAGGTTATATAGAGACTGCTATAACATCTGCCCTCTTCCCTAACCCTCAGTTCACACTTGCGCGTTTTACAGCGCGTTCGAACGCGCTGTAAAACGCTCAACAGGAGAAAACTCATGTTTCCCTATGGGCATGGTTCTCACATGAGCGTTTTACAGCGCGTTTGAACGCGCTGTAAAATGCCCTACGCTCAAAGAAGTTTTTGAGCTTCTTTGGGGCGTTTTGTCGCGCGTTTGCATCCATAGACCTCAATGGGAACGCGCATAAAACACGCGTTTAACATGCGTTAAAGTGTAGATATGCCTTTTTCAATTGGTCTCCAGAGTCACGAACGCGCGTATTCCTATTTGCAAAAACGCGCTGTAATACGTGCGACAAAAATGCGCGTAAAACGCGCATCTCAGAAACGCTCAAGTGTGAATCCAGGGTAAGTGTCAGATGTATAAATGTTCATTAACATATTTTAATATATTTTTAATTACCATATATATTTTATTATTTTGCTATAATGTTGTTTATTATTATTATATTGACTTAACAGTTACACAGCTCTGCCGTATTCCATAGTGTTGTACAGATGCACTTACATTACTCCCTGGGGCTCAGTCATAAGTACTAGTGATGAGCGAGCATGTTCGGCCGCGTATCGGTTCCGCTCGAGTATCACTATGCTCGGTATATGGCGGTATTCGGCCGAGTACCGCATGTGTTCGAGCGAAATGCTCGAGTTTCCGCCCCGCACGTTTCGCGGGTTTAAAGCAGCCAATAAAGGTGCAGGTAAGTAGTGCCCTCACTGTAATCCCAGTAGCCATGTTAGCTGCTGGCCTTACAGTGATTGGCTGGCCGGAACGCTTCATCGGAGGTTATATAGCACCCGATGGCGCGTGTTCGGCTCAGACATAGACAGGGAGGAAGGGAAAGACAGAGTAGGGAGCGAATTTCAGCAATTTTAGTTAGAGAAAGCTTTTCAAAGGCCCAAAAGTCCTTTTAAGGACTACTCTGTGTGTGTTTTAGATCAACAATATATTTGACAGCAGTGTCAGGGACATCCGTGCTAAGGAAGGGACAGATAGTGCAGGGACAGAAATTTGCTGTATTTAATGCCAAAAGCTTTCCAAAAAACCCAAAATGTGTGTGTGTTTCACAGCAGCAAGATATTTTTATTTTATAACTATTAGTGACATATACTGTACATCATCCGCAGACTGACTCTGTAGTAATCTGGGTCACATCTAGTGTCCATAATCTGTGGTGTTCTCTTTAACCAATGCGATAAAAATAGGAAGATGTCCAGCTTGTAGCACCAATGTTCATCTATATTTTTCAAGCGATAAAAATACAGTGACACATGTGTCGCGTCTACGCGTTTCGGATCTTAGAGACAATCCTGATCCTTAATCAAGATGAACATTGGTGCTACAAGCTGGACATCTTCCTATTTTTATCGCAAGTGAGTTTAATACGTCTTGGATCCAGACGCAGTCCGTGCTGCACCACATACCAGGTGAGCGCACCACCACCCTCCCGTTGATTTCTCTTTAACCAATAGTGTCCTGAATCATAAAACACTGCCTATATTACAACTCCCACTAATCTGGGCCTCATATAGTGTCCGTAATCTGTGGTGTTCTATAACCAATATTGTGCTGCCTCAGAAAATACTGTGTATATTACAACTTCCATTAATCTGGGCCTAGTGTAGTATCCAAAATCTGTGCGTTTTTTATCCCATACTGAACTGAATCTTAAAACTCTGTCTACGTTACAACTTCCATTAATCTGGGCCTAGTAAAGTGTCCAAAATCTGTTGGTTTTTGTATCCAATACTGAACTGAATCTGAAAACACTGTGTCTATTACAACTTCCATTAATCTGGGCCTAGTAAAGTGTCCAAAATCTGTTGGTTTTTGTATCCAATATTGAACTGAATCTGAAAACACTGCGTATATTACAACTTCCATTAATCTGGGCGTAGTGTATTGTCCAAAATCTGTGCGTTTTTCATCCCATACTGAACTGAATCTTAAAACTCTGTCTACGTTACAACTTCCATTAATCTGGGCCTAGTAAAGTGTCCAAAATCTGTTGGTTTTTGTATCCAATACTGAACTGAATCTGAAAACACTGTGTCTATTACAACTTCCATTAATCTGGGCGTAGTGTATTGTCCAAAATCTGTGGGGCTTTGTATCCCATACTGAACTGAAGCTGAAAACACTGTATATTACACCCTCCATTAATCTGGGCCTAGTATGGTGTCCAAAATCTGTGGTGTTCTATAACCAATACTGTCCTGCATCAGAAAACTGTGTCTTTAGCAGACAGTAAAACAATCTGCGCAACATCTACAGACAAAACGACTAATATGAAGAAGGCGAGCACAAAGGAATAGGGAAGTGGGCGTGATGCTGATGGTGCAAGCAGAGGCCGTGGCCCTGGTCACAATGAAACTGTGCCTGCTGCCAGTGCACCAGAAAAAATAAAAAAATACACCTTACCCAGCTTCATCTCCAACTTAGCTGGGCGGCGCAGGACAACACTGTCCAAGTCAGACCAGTGCGAACAGGTGGTCGGTTGGATTGCAGAAGATAATGCTTCCAGTCGGTTAAGCACCACCCTTTCTTCCACTAAGTCCAGTCACTAAAGCCAAGAGTCTGGTCAACCTGAATCCTCACTCTGATCCTCCTTCCTCCCACCATGTCGAGTCTGGGCAACAAGTAATCCCACACTCGGATATTCACATGGCCTCTTTTCATTGCCAGTACTTGCTATGCTTAGCCCACGTCTTTAACTTAGTGGTTCAGTGGTTTATAAAAACCTACCCCAATTTGGCAGAGCTACTAGTGAAGGTGTGTCGCGTGTGTGCCCATTTCCGCAAGTCGTCCACAGCTTCAGCCGGCGCTTGCGGCTTCCAGATTACCGACTGTTGTGCGACGTGAGCACACGCTGGAACTCTACGTTCTACATGTTGGCCAGGCTTTGTGAGCTCCAGAGGGCAATTGTGGAATACCAGCTGCAAAATGGTTGTCGCCTTTCCAATCAACTGCCATTATTCACAAGCGAGGAGTGAGCACTGATGTCAGACTTCTGTGAGGTTTTAAAAAACTTTGATGAATCCACACAGATGGTTAGTGGCGATAACACTATTATCAGCGTAACCATCCCACTGCTGTGTCTACTTAAACGATCGCTGCTCACAATTAAGGACGACACTCTGTATGTGGCAGACGAGTAAATGGGGGAGAACATTACACAGGGTGATAGCCAGACCACCCACAGTTCATCTCCTCAGCGCGAATTGGGCCATGAAGAGGAGAAGAAGGAGCTGGAGACAGCTGCTTCTGCTACAGAGGGTAGTACCCATGGAACTTTAATTCCATCTGTTCAGCGTGGATGAGCAGAAGAGGAGGATAGGATGAGGGGATGGAGAGTCATCCTGAAGTTGACATAGACCTCTTGCCTGTTGGTACTCTGGCACACATGGCTGACTTCATGTTAGGCTACCTTTCCCGTGACCCTCGCGTTATACGCATTTTAGATAAGAGATTACTGGGTGTTCTCCCTTCTCGACCCCCGCTACAAAGAGAACTTCTCAGCTCTCATTCCTGTGGTGGAAAGACGAGTAAACGGTGCAATAAGAGAAGGTACTCAAAGTCCGTACTTCCTTAGTCAACCGAGGAAGGGAGACAAGGGGAACACACAGCAGTTCCATCAGAGGCAGGGCAACACTCTCCAAGGCATGGAACACTTTCATGACACCCCGCCAGCAACCTCACCCTGAAGTTTGCCTAGTGCTACAAGGAGGGAAAAGTTTTGGAAGATGGTGAAGGAATACATCGCCAGGGCCGGCGCTACCATATAGGCAAGGGGGCAATTGCCCCCGGGCCCCCGACTCCTTAGGGGCCCCCAAGCCCGCAACCCACCCGGCGCCGGCCCGAGTCCATAGTCATCTGTATCGCCATCCTCAGGACAGCGATACAGATGGCTGTGCTGTGGGGCTGGGGAGGGAGAGGCGTCTCCCTTGCCTGTTCCTCTGATAGGCGGCGGGCCTTGTGCCGGCAGCCTATCAGAGGCCGGTGCAGGCTGCGCGATGATGTAATCGTGCCGCCTGAGACGTACAGCGTGGGACAAAGGCCGGAAGAGGCCTGCATCGCATCGCTGCCATGGAGATAAGTATAATTTTTTTTTTTAAATATAACAGACTATCTGTTACTGGCACATGGGGTGCGGGGTTAAAGAGGCACTTGTAACTGGCACATGGGATGGGGGGTTAAAGAGGCACTTGTAACTGGCACATGGGGGGTTAAAGAGGCACTTGTAACTGGCACATGGGGTGGGGGGGTTAAAGAGGCACTTGTAACTGGCACATGGGATGGGGGGTTAAAAAGGCACTTGTAACTGGCATATTGGGTGGGGGTTAAAGAGGCACTTGTAACTGGCACATGGGGTGGGGGTTAAAGAGGCACTTGCAACTGGCACATGGGGGGTTAAAGAGGAACTTGTAACTGGCACATGGGGTGGGGGTTAGAGAGGCACTTGTAACTGGCATATCGGGTGGGGGGGTTAAAGAGGCACTTGTAACTGGTATATGGGGGGGGGGTTAAAGAGGCACTTGTAACTGGTATATGGGGGGGTTAAAGAGGCACTTGTAACTGGCACATGGGGTGGGGGGGGTTAAAGTGGCACTTGTAATTGGCATATGGGGTGGGGGGGGTTAAATAGGAACTTGTAACTGGCACATGGGGGGGATTAAAGAGGCACTTGTAACTGGCATATGGGGTGGGGGTTTAAGAGGCACTTGTAACTGGCACATGGGGTGGGTGGGGGCTTAAAGAGGCACTTGTGACTGGCACATGGGGTGGGGGGTTAAAGTGGCACTTGTAACTGGCACATGGAGGGGTTAAAGAGGCACTTGTAACTGGCACATGGAGTGGGGGTTAAAGAGGCACTTGTAACTGGCACAAGGGGTGGGGGGGGGGCAGAGAGGCACTTGTTACTGAAACATGGGGGGACAGAGAGGCACTTGTTACTGACACATGGGGGGACAGAGAGGCACTTGTTACTGGCACATGGGGGGGTAGTAAAGAGGCACTTGTTACTGGCACATTACTATGGGGAACTATGAGGGCTTCTACTGAGGCCATTAAGAAGGGGTATTTTATATGGGGTCTCTGTGTGGTACTAGTATTATCAGCGGTATTATCTGTTTCTGCAGTGTAGTATTGGGGGTATTAGGATGATTTGTCCAGAAGATGGGAGGATGATGGAAAAGTAGTAAACTAAGATTTTTTATTTTTTTTGTAAAACTGCAGAGACAGAAAATGGCAACAAAATGGTGGTCTAGTCTGAAGGTCTGAAAGGAGAAGACGAGGTCAGAGAACATGAGCAGGCCCTCAACCATAATGTTTCACAGGGTCAGCTCAGCAGCAGGCCCTCGCCCCTAATGTTTTAGAGGGTCACCAGCAGGCCACCAATCATAATTTTTCAAGGGTGTGTATGATGCCCTCCTTTATGTGTAATAAAGGGTGTATTGTAGTGCTGGTTCCTTGTAATTTTTGGCAGCCCTTTCACTTAGTGCATAGGCTTTATGAGTGTAGGAGTCCCACTACCTGAGCAATTATACCACAATGTGAATGAGGCCCTCCTTTATGTGATATACAGGCTGTATCGGAGTGCCTCTTCCTTGTCATTTTTGGCAGCACATGCACTTTATATACAATTGAATATACAGGAAAGAATGTTTTTTTTTGTTTTTTTTGGGGGGGGGACGGGGGACGGTTTGGACGTATTTTTGTCAGTCTGTAAAAGTGGCGTACAACTCGGACAACATGGGTCCCAGCAGCGACCTGGGAGTCCAAGATGCATCCAGACATCGTCCCCATGCTGTTCCCGATCCTTTTCAGTGTTTTTTGTATCACTTTCAGACCTTTTCCAATGGACTGGGCACCCTCCCCTCTTCAGAGCAGGGGGTGCCTGGTTGTCTCCCATTGTCTTCCATTATACTCGGGTGCTAGGCCGAGCACACGAATATAGCAATGTGTTCGGCCCGAACACCCGAGTACTTCGTGCTCGCTCATCACTACTAAGTACACTTACCTTCTGTCTTTCTCAAACTCTGGGGGAGTTATTATAAAGGTATTTTTTATGTTTTTATTATTATTATTAGTAGTAGTATTTTATTATTTATTGATTGTATTATTTAATGTATTAGTTTTTGTATTATTATTGTTTTGTTATTATTTTATTGAATTATTATTGTTATTTCATTATTTATTTATTGTATTATTTATTCTATTTATTGTATCATTATTGTTTTTGTTTTTATTGTAATATTATTTCATTATTTATTGTATTATTGATTATTATTGTTGGTATTATTATTAGTAGTAGTAGTAGTAGTATCAGTTTTATTACTATTAGGCCTCATGCACACGACCGTTGTTTGATTCCGTGTCCGTTGTGCCGTTTTTCGTGATTTTCTGCGGACCCATTGGTTTTTAATGGGTCCGTGGAAAACTCGGCAAATGCACCGTTTGTCCTCCGCGTCCGTGGTCCGTGATTCCAGTCTGTCAAAAAAATATAACCTGTCCTATTCTTGTCTGTGAAAAAGGCTCACGGACCCATTCAAATCAATGGGACCGTGAAAAAATGCGGATGGCCATCCGTGTGTCATCCGCTTTCCGCGTCCGTTTTTTTGCGGATCCCTTGGCAGGCACTTGGCAAAAATTGTCAGCCTGTCTTTTGGTAAAATCTTTTGGGTCATGTCCGCTAAAAAAAACGGAAGACACACGAAAACACAACGGAAGCAAAAACTGACACGGATCACGGAACAACGAAACCCCGTTTTGCGGACCGCAAAAAAATACTGTCGTGTGCATGATTCCTTAGTTTTATAAGTAGCATTATTTATTGTAGTGTATGATATTTCTATTTACTATTAAATGGTGTCCTTCCACCACCATAATGGCCCCCAACCACCTGCAATACCTGACAAGCTCTGGTCATCATGTGCCCAGAGATGTTCTGGGAGAGTTTGTAAAATGGATGGCCACTTTATCATCACCCCCGGCCTTCAACACACAAACAAACACAGGCTCTGTATGGAAATAGACCATTTGAAGCGGGGCAGCAGTCTTGTCAAGGGAAGTTTGCCAGGCCCCCATGCCACCTCTTCAATCTTGATGGACGTCTCTGAGCTTGTGTATGCAGTGCTCCTGAGATCCCGAATGTGCAGTGCTCCTGAGATCCCGAATGTACAGTGCTCCTGAGATCCCGAATGTGCAGTGCTCCTGAGATCCCGAATGTGCAGTGCTCCTGAGATCTGTTGTACACAAGAATAAAGGGGCAAGATGGGGGCAAAACAAGCTTCCCCTGGATCATCAAGACCGCTGTACCCTTCGAAGGGTCCTTTTCTATAGAACACATGGGGGAGTAAAGTGTTTTTTTGCAGAGGTGTTATCCATTAAGTAAACTACCTCAAAACATCATTGGAGACATGGTGAACAGAGCTGAGAGTTACTACGGGCGGTTGGAGGACCATTATGTTGGTGACAGGATCCCTTTTTGTTATTACTCAACAGTTATACAGCACTGTCCTAATGTAGTACAGACAATACACTACATTTAGGGGCATAGCTATAGGGGAAGCAGGAGAAGCAGCTGCTTTGGGGCCCGAACTGAGAAGGGGCCCACCCAGGAGGAGAACTAAAAGATTTTATTGTCAGGGCCTCCTCAACAGTAATATACATTGCCATTATAAACAGTAACACTGTAGGAAACAGGGGCACTGGCCGCCGGGCCTGGTCCGAGAGAGCGATCTTCACTAGACTCAGGAGTGGGGTTTACACAGGAAGAAGAAGTTCCTGGGGGAGGAGGGTCCATTCAAAAATTTGCTGTGGGGCCCAGTCATTTCTAGCTACGCCACTGACTACGTTAGTCCATGAAGCTCACACATACATAGAACTAAACCTTCTCTCCCTGGTCAATGTAGAAAACCATTCATATAACCACAGTATTATATTCCCATATTATGATGATGATGATTATTATTTCATTATTGTCAATAATTGTTTACTTATTTTTTTGCCATTTATTGGTCAGATTTGATACCGCGCTGACTTGTTCCACACAGATAATAACACTCTGCAGACAATGCGCTCACAGTCTAATGCACACACTACGCCTCCTCACTTTACTGTGTTATTAATATAAGTGGGTGCTATAGCCATTATTATTATAATACAAATATTATCATGATTATTATATTTTATTTTCCTGTATTATGTATTTTACCATAATTGCACCCCACAAGTAAATAGCGAAAAAGGTTGTATTATTGAAACGGATGCGTTTTCCTGCAGTTTTCAGATCTTCCGCCATCTGCCGGATCTCAAAACCGGAAAGGAAAACACAGATGTGAAAGTAGCCTTTGTTGCGGTAGTAGTAGTTGCAGTAGCATTATTAGTAGTAGCATTATTAGTTTCAGTAGTAATAGTAGTAGTATTATGATTATTAGTAATAGTAGTAGACGTATTAATATTAATGTAGTAGTAGCAGTTGTATGAGTAGTTTGCATCATTAGTAGTAGAAGTATTAGATGTTTTAGCATTGTTATTAGTATTGTTAGTAGTAGTTGTATTAGCAATAGTGGTATTAGCAGTAGCACTATTATTAGACGAAGGCGAGTCCAACACACGCGTTGGGACTGGCGCCATCCTGTTTTGAGTAGCGCTCAATGGGTAATGTGTTATTTATGCTGTTACCTTGCCATTGAATGTTTCTTGTATAATTGCACAAGCACTTTATGGTAATTAGTACTACGATAGTTATACAACGCCCTGTGCGCCCCAGTAGTAGTAGTAATATTACAATTACCAGTAGTTGTAGTAGTAGTAGCATTATTTTGACTAGTAGTAGTAGCAGTGGTATTAGTAGTGTTAGTATTAGTAATAGTAGTATGACATTTACTAGTAATAGTAGTAGTAGTAGCAGCATTATTATTAGTAGTAGTGGTATTAGTAGTGTTAGTATTATTATAATTATTAGTAGTAATAGTAGTAGCAACATTACAATTACTAGTAGTAGCATTAGTAGTAGTAGTAGCAGTGGTATTAGTAGAGTTAGTATTAGTAGTAGTATGACAATTACTAGTAATAGTAGTAGTAGCAGCATTATTATTAGTAGTAAAGGTATTAGTAGTGTTAGTATTATGATTATCAGTAGTTGTAGTAGTAATATTACAATTACTAGTAGTAGTAGCATTAGTAGTAGTAGTGGTATTAGTTGTGTTAGTATTATTATTATTATTATTATTATTAATAGTAGTAGTAGTAGCAGCAGTGGTATTAGTAGTAGTATGACAATTACTAGTAATAGTAGTAGTAGCAGCATTAGTAGTACTAGTAGTAGCAGTGGTATTAGTAGTGTTAGTATTATCATTATCAGTAGTTGTAGTAGTAATATTACAATTACTAGTAGTAGTAGCATTAGTAGTAGTAGTGGTATTAGTTGTGTTAGTATTATTATTATTATTATTAGTAGTAGTAGTAGTAGTAGTAGTAGTAGCAGTGGTATTAGTAGTAGTATGACAATTACTAGTAATAGTAGTAGTAGCAGCATTAGTAGTACTAGTAGTAGCAGTGGTATTAGTAGTGTTAGTATTATCATTATCAGTAGTTGTAGTAGTAATATTACAATTACTAGTAGTAATAGCATTAGTAGTAGTAGTGGTATTAGTTGTGTTAGTATTATTATTATTAGTAGTAGTAGTAGTAGTAGTAGCAGTGGTATTAGTAGTAGTATGACAATTACTAGTAATAGTAGTAGTAGCAGCATTAGTAGTAGTAGTAGTGGCATTAGTAGTGTTAGTATTATTAACAGTAATAGTATAATTAGAACTATAAGTACTATTGTCTGTAGTATTATCTTATCTACTGTTGGTAATAGAAGTAATAGTCAGGGCCGGCATTGGGGGGAAGGTCAAACTGGGCAATTGCCTAGGGCCCCCATCCCCAAAGGGCCCCACTGCAGAGGTTGCATTTTCACACTTTGTAATGAGCCTCATGGGTATTCCTCTACGAGACTGAGGGCTTAGCTGAGGAGCGCAGACACTTTCCTTTGTGTCAGCGATTGACACAGCCTTTCCTCGCAGCCGCTTCATAGGCGGCCGGCAGAGAGGCACTTCATTGGTTGTTATGCCCGGGCTGTCTGGTGACGGTGAGCGCGGTGCGAATGTAAGGGGTCGGTGCCAGTATTGAGGACCACAAACGGCCGGCCCGCAGTATATGAGTACCGGCCGTGTTCACTCAGATGGGGTCCCATTGACTTGAGTGGGTCAGCGATCCACAAGATACGGGGAAAGAGAGGACATGTCCTAGTTTTTGCAGAGTGGAGGCACGGATCAGAAGCCCACGGAAACACGCGGAAGCCCTTCCACTGGCTTTCGGGTCTGTGCCTCACTACCGCAAAAGATAAGACATGTCCTATCTTTCACCGTAGCTTGTGGATCGCTGATCCATTCAAGTCAAGTCATCCGCAGAACAGAGTGCAGACGGCTGGTGCCCGTACACCGCGGTCCACTATATGCAGTCCACAGCACTGTCACAGATCCCTTACATTCGTGGGCATGAGGCCTAAAGGAGACTTGTCCACAGGTAAACCACTTCTGCCTGCGCTGTGTAGCAAAGCCGGCCCAGCGGAGGGGGTCAGAGGTTGCCACTATTTCTGCAAGGATGGACGGGGGTCCGTGCATGTGCTGCATATGGCTTCTCTCCGGGTGAGTACATCTCATTCAACAGGTTAAACCTCCTCCCAGTCCACACAGGCGCAGTACATGTGTGTATTATATATAGGTATATACTGGCGGCACAAAGGGGAGACTTATCAAAACTGGTCCATAGCAACCAATCAGATTCCAGCTTTCATTTCTCAAAGCTCATTCGTAAAATGAAAGGATCAAGCTGATTGGTTGCTGTGGGCAAGTAAACCATTTTTCTTTTATACCAATCTCCTTGGTAGTAGTGGTGTTAGTATTATAATCTATACTATAGTATGAGTATAATTAGCAGTATATATTATTGAGTAGCATTATTAGTAATAACATTATTATTAGATGTGGCATTATAATTACTAGTAATAGTAGTAGATGTGTTATTAGTAGTACCATTAGTAGTAGTACTAATAGTATGATTATTAGTAGTAATATAATTAATAGTATTAGTAGTAGTAGTATTAGAAGTATTATTATTATTATTGTTAGTAGCAGTAGTGTTAATATTATTATTGGTAGTAGTAGTAGTATTAGAAGTATTATTATTATTATTATTATTGTTAGTAGCAGTAGTGTTCATATTATTATTGGTAGTAGTAGTAGTAGTGTTATTATTATTATTAGTAGTAACTGTATAATTAGTAGTACAAGTATTTTTTATTAATAGCACTATTAAAATTACTCGCATTGGTGGTTGAAGTATTAGTATTATTAGCAGCATTATTAGTGGTAGTATAATTATTAGAAGTATTAGTATTAGCAATTGTAATAGTATGATTATACTGGTAATATAACTTGAAAGTGTTAGTAGTAGAAGTATTATTAGTGTTATTATTACCAGTATTAACAGTGTTATTAGTGGTAGTATTATTATTAGTAGAAGTATTAGTAGTAGTAGTTAGAGATGAGCGAATCGAAGCTGACGAAGTGTAATTCGATCCGAATTTCAGAAAAAATTTGATTCGCAGCTAATGTGAATTTCCTTGCGCTTTGTGGTAACGAATCACAATTTTTCCTAAAATGGCGGCCCCACGTGTGAGGACTGAGGACATGGGGCAAGGAACTCTGGGAAGGCGGGATCACCCATATTGACATGCATGCAGCCAATCAGCAGCCAGTCAGCCCCGTGATGTCACAGCCCTATAAAGTCAAGGACAGATGAGAGAAGGCGCTAGGGACAAATTAAAAATTATTTATAAGGTCTTTTTTACACTTGCGTTCTGAGGATCCGACAGGCACTTCCGTCCCGCCGGATCCGTCAGAACGCAAGTCGCCTGAAAGCATTAGAAGACTGATCAGGATCCTGATCAATCTTCGAAATGCTTTCAGGTTACCATGGCAGCCAGGACGCTATTAAAGTCCTGGTTGCCATAGTAGTAGTGGGGAGCGGGGGAGCGGTATACTTACAGTCCGTGCGGCTCCCGGGGCGCTCCACAATCCATGCGATCACGTGATCCATGCGCGTGGGGCGCCCTGACGTCACTCTGGAGCGCCCTGGGAGCCGCACGGACGGTAAGTATACTGCTCCCCCGCTCCCCACTACACTTTACCATGGCAACCAGGACTTTAGCGTCCTGGCTGCCATGGTAACCAGTCAGAAAAAGCTAAATGTCAGATCCGGCGATGCGCCGAAACGACGTTTAGCTTAAGGCCGGATCCGGATTAATGCCTTTCAATGGGCATTAATTCCGGATCCGGCCTTGCGGCAAGTGTTCAGGATTTTTGGCCGGAGCAAAAAGCGCAGCATGCTGTGGTATTTTCTCCGGCCAAACAACGTTCCGGTCCTGAACTGAAGACATCCTGATGCATCCTGAACGGATTTCTCTCCATTCAGAATACATAGGGATAATCCTGATGATGGAACTCTATGCCGGAAAACAAAAACGCTAGTTCCCTAAGTGCAGGGAAAGGATAGGGAGGAATCATTTCTCATCATCTGTGCAGGGAGAGACGTCAGAAGGCTCTAGGGACGTTGATAGGAAAGTGCTGAGTGCAGCGTGCTGTTGCAATGTATATTGTTCTTTGTGTTTCTAGCCATGGCAGCGTGCACCTGCGCATTGGGATGTGCTGACTGACCCCCTTTTTCTTTAAAAGCAGAGTGGACCCAGCATGCATCTGGAACCTGCACTCCATGAATTTTATGGTGGCGGCTATGGCACATAACAGGTAGCATTTAGAGTTAGGTTCCCGTCTTATAGAGATCGCCCTGACGTTTGGCAGACAGGCCCAGATAATTTTGTACAAAATGTATTTTTCAAGAATCTCAAATTAACAAAATAAGAGTAGCATTAGCACCAGAATATTTTCTATTACTATGTCATTATTGTACTTTATTTGGTTTGCAGAGTGCTGTTGCAATGTATTTTTTTCTTTGTGTTTCTAGCTATGGCAGCGTGCACCTGCGCATTGGGATGTGCTAGTGTTGAGCACGAATATTTGAATAGCAAATTTTTTTAGCGAATATCAACACTTCACTAATTCGCGAAAATTTTGAATATAGCGCTATATATTCGCTATTTCGAATATTCGTTTTTGTTTTTTTTAAAGTTGTTAATCCTTGTTGCTCTCTGGTTGTCTAACTTGTCTTCCCACTTCCCAAAAGCTGTTCTTACCTGTCCGGAGGATTCCTGGCTCCCTGCCCGCTCCAGTCAATGCCCGTTGCCGCTTCTGCCGACTTCCAGTGTGCATGGGAACGCCTCCATGCTAAAATGTACTGTCGGATGTGAGAATCACGATCTCACAAATTTGACTAAGTTGTATTCGCACTGCGATTATTATAACCTGTATTACTCGCATTGCACATTCAACTTGCATCTGTGTAGAATTAACTAATATTGAGAATATAGCGCTATATTCGATATCTCCGTTATCTTCGTCAATTCTAGCAATCCAACCATTAGGGACTCAATTCTAAGTTGAATTCGCAATGCGAGTATATGTTCGCATTGCGAATTCAACTTAGAGCTGAGTTCCTAATGGTTGTATTGCTAGAATATAACGAAAAATGAGAATATAGTGCTATATTAGATATTCGTTATCTTCGTTGATTCTACTAAGCGAACCCAATAGGAAATTTGCCTGTATACACTGTTCAAAGTTCAAATCGCAATACGCGAATATAAATTTGCGTAACATTTGCAATATATAGATTAATGACAAATATTCGATTTCGACGAATATTAAATCGAATATTCGCGAAATATCACAAAATCGAACATGACACTTCCTGTGAGACACACAACGGATCCGGTCTGTGTAGCAGCTGTAAGGCCTGTATGGTCCCATGAGAATTGGCTCATGATTTGGCAGCCAAAAGCAGGAGTGGGTATAAAACAGAGAAGCCATGCAAATATTCAATTCATGTGTCATCTCTGTTTTGGATCCACTCCTGTTTTTTTTGCCTTTAGCAATACTGATGGATTATTGAGCAAATGCTGACTAAGTAAAGACAGATGTTCCACAGACAGGATCCATTTTTTATGGGTTATTGTTCTGACGGATCAGAGAATGGGGAAAATGAATCAGTGACGTCAACACAAACACTTACTGCTGACGCCCTCTCTACTCTGTCGGGGGCCTCTACTTGTATAAGCGTTTAATAGAACAGGTTCTGTAGACATCTATGTGGAATCAGCTGACGCTGGTGTAAAAGGAGTGCGCTTCTTCTTGGCGCTAACATCGACCTGTAAGGCTGAGTTGATACTTGAGTTATTTGGTCAGTTTTGGCCCAAATAAGTGAAGTGTGCAGTGATTCTAAGAGCGACGCCTGTCATCTGCATGTCATACGGACTCACAGTATTATTTCACTACCAATAAAGACTCCCTATGCATGTTACTGCAAGGCACAGTGTTCTACACCCCTATAAAGGCTCTCTGCAGCCCGGAAATAGACGTTTTTTAATGCGATGCGACGTGAATAAATTCGGATCAAAGCTAATTTTTCCAAAAAATTTGGCGAACCGGCCGGAACAAATTTTTCAAAAATTCACTCATCTCTAGTAGTAGTAGTTTTAATAGTATAATCATTAGAGGCACTGGTAATAAATTGCAAGTATTAGTAGCGGAAGTATTATTAGTGTTATTAGTGGTAGTATAATTAGTAGTAGTTGTAATAGTATGATGATTATTAGTGGCAATATAATTAGAAGTATTCGTAGTAGCAGTATTATTAGTATTAGAATAGGTTTTGTCCTTTCCTTTAGCAGGAGGCATCTGCCTGGTCATACAGAACACATATGGCGCCTCCATTGCTCTCCTCGCAGTAAATCCCACGAGGACTTGTTACCTGCGTTCACCCTCTGAGTCATGAGAACAGAGACAAAATACACAGCGACGACATCCATACTGTACTCAGTCATCTGCTGGCTAGTATTGTGCGGCCGGCATGCTACATACTGAACATTAACCCTTCGGTCTGTAAGCCACACATTTCTGGCAGATTCCGGCAGACATGATACATGTCTATGTTAGTGATGAGCGGCATGGGCAGTATTCGAATTTGCGATATTTTGCAAATATTCATTAGAATATTCGACATATATTTTCGAATATTCGTATTCGAGATTATTCTATTGATTGCGAAAAATCGGCAATGTAATATTGCGTAATGCGAATATTCTAAAACCCGAATATATACCACTATGAAACATAGTGCTATATATTCTTTTTTTTAGAATATTCGTCATTTTTTCCCATCTGAAGTCATGATTCCCCTGCGTAAGTTGCTTTTCGGCCAATGACTGTTCACATTGAATTTGAAAAAATGACGAAGATTCTAAAAAACGAATATTTAGCACTGTATTCTATAGTGCTATATATTCATGTTTTAGAATATTCGCATTACGCGAATATTACATTGCCGATTTTTTGCATAAGAGGAAAAAAATTATATAATGAAGAATATTCTAATTCACTACAGACCCACAAGCAAGAAGCAGGTAGGTATACTAGGTAATGGGTTCAGATGGAAAAAAAAAAAAAAAATTTTTTTTCTTTTTTACAAATACATATCCCTATATTCAAAATATTCGCGAATTTTCGAAGTGCCGATATTCGCTATAAAAATTTGAAATTCGATTATTCGCGCTCAACACTAGTCTATGTTTGGTAAATGCCCCTCAGTGCCCCCTGCCTTTGGAAATGTATACCCAGTACTAGGCCTAATACTTTACTTACACCTTGGAATTTAAATACCTTGGAACCCTGGGTGAATCAACAGGGGGAAAGAGGGGACACTTGTAGATGATTCCTTTTAGGAGGCAATTATAAATATGGTGTAAAAGTGGCTTCTCTAATAGACTGCAATGCCGCATTGTAGTTGGCAATGGCAAAGCCATGTAGTAGCCACTGGGTAAACCTATAGTGTATAGCAGTCATTTCACCACATGCAATAGGGGTATGAGGGACCCATTGTCAGTGTAACAAACCACACCAATGCCCACGTTGTACCCTCAGGAATGGATACTACACATTTTTTTACTAAATGGTCACATAGACCTACTAAATCCTTTTAGCGGTTACAACATAGATATTAAAACGTAACCTTTATTATATTTTTATAAAATCTGATACATTTATTTACACACCCAGTCCCATTAGAATTATCAGGGAAGGAATCAGATATTCCACTCAGTACTGAATGTGTGTAATCCTCTTTTACTTGGAGGTACTGCTTATGGCTGCCGTTCACTTTGCTGTGTTATAATGTGTGCATCGGCCATAGGTTAATGCATATGTTCTTCTACATTCCTATCAGGAATCCAGCGCATTCGTTGCTCAGCATTGTGCTTGATGGCAACCTACAACTTTGTTGCAACACTGGAATGTGTAGCCAATTGCTCACTCTTTGAAGCTTCTTGGCAGCCAGATTCTGATTGTAAGTCAGTGTTGCAACAATGTGATTGTATAATAGAGCAGATTTCTATTTGCTCCTACTGCACTTATATTATGGCGCTGGAACCACTTGACTAATTCCTATGTTTGTGCACACATGCTTTGTCACACTATGGCTCATGAGAGAGGAAATAGATTCCTACAAAATTACCAGGGAATGGTTTCCCTATTTTATCGTAAAGGGGGCGCCCACTGCTCACCCCTCTTTACAATGAGCCATATCATACCAACTTTCTCAGCCACGCAGATACACGCTGTTTAGCGCTTACCAACCACACATTCATTCATACAATCGTATGCTTCCGATTCGGTCCCTGTCTAAAAGCCAGCAGGCACTAACCCTCCCGACATGTTTCACCGCATGTGCGGCTTCATCAGGGAAATAGGGTATTAGTCCATTCCCTGGTAATTTTGTAGGAATCTATTTCCTCTCTCATGAGCCATAGTGTGACAAAGCATGTGTGCGCAAACATAGGAATTAGTCAAGTGGTTCCAGCGCCATAATATAAGTGCAGTAGGAGCAAATAGAAATCTGCTCTATTATACAATCACATTGTTGCAACACTGACTTACAATCAGAATCTGGCTGCCAAGAAGCTTCAAAGAGTGAGCAATTGGCTACACATTCCAGTGTTGCAACAAAGTTGTAGGTTGCCATCCAACACAATGCTGAGCAACGAATGCGCTGGATTCCTGATAGGAATGTGGAAAAACATATGCATTAACCTATGGCCGATGCACACATTATAACACAGCAAAGTGAACGGCAGCCATAAGCAGTACCTCCAAGTAAAAGAGGATTACACACATTCAGTACTGAGTGGAATATCTGATTCCTTCCCTGATAATTTTAATGGGACTGGGTGTATAAATAAATGTATCAGCTTTTATAAAAATATAATAAAGGTTATGTTTTAATATCTATGTTGTAACCCCTAAAAGGATTTAGTAGGTCTATGTAACCTTTTTGTAAATAAATCCATTGTCAGTGTGATACACCTGTCTTACTCTCCAGTATTTGCTTGTTTGCCCTCTTTGTATCCTGTTAGCATTTTCTGATTCGCTCCAGTCACCACTAGGGGGAGCTTGCTGCATACTGATCATACATTGCATTCATTCTGACCACCTGCAGCCACCACTAGGGGGAGCTCACTGCATACTGATTATATATTGCACTTAATCTGACTGTGGGCATCTAACACTATAGGGATCTCACTTTGTACCAATTATACATTGAGCTCAGCCTGACTGCCTGCAGCCACCTCTAGGGGGAGCTCACTGCATACCGATTATACTTTGCATTTAATCTGACTTTCTGCAACCACCCCTAGCATACTTACCAAACATTTGAGTTGGAAAAACGGGGCACATAGGTCCTGCCCCCAGGAACAACCTGGGCCGGCCCAGAAACAGCTATCTATGGGCGAGGTTTGTGTTAGCTCTGCCCATTTTTGGCCCGGGACAAAGCGAATTTGCCAGGTCTGTCTCTGAAAATTTGGGACAGTCGGCAGCTATGCACTAGAGGGAGCTTATTGCATGTTGATTATACTCCATCTGACTGCAGTCACCTCTAGAGGTTAGTGTATACAGATTTTGCATTTCACTCAATCTACCTGGAACCACCACTAGAGGGAGCTCATTGCATATTGATTATACATCTCACTCCATCTGACTGTCTGCAGTCACCACTAGAGGGAGCTAACTACATACTGATTATACAGTCACCACTAGAGGGAGATCACTACATACTGATTATACAGCCACTACTAGGGGGAGCTCACTACATACAGATTATACAGCCACCACTAGAGGGAGCTCACTACATACAGATTATACAGCCATCACTAGGGGGAGCTCACTGCATACTGATTATACCGCCACCACTAGAGGGAGCTCACTACATACAGATTATACAGCCACCACTAGAGGGAGATCACTATATACAGATTATACAGCCACCACTAGAGGGAGCTCACTACATACAGATTATACAGCCACCACTAGAGGGAGCTCACTACATACAGATTATACAGCCACCACTACAGCCACCACTAGGGGGAGCTCACTACATACTGATTATACGGTCACCACTAGAGGGAGATCACTACATACAGATTATACAGCCACCACTAGAGGGAGCTCACTACATACAGATTATACAGCCACCACTAGGGGAGCTCACTACATACAGATTATACAGCCACCACTAGAGGGAGCTCACTACATGCAGATTATACAGCCATCACTAGAGGGAGCTCACTACATACAGAATATACAGTCACCAGTAGAGGGAGCGCCCTACATACTGATTATACAGCCACTACTAGGGGGAGTTCACTTCATACAGATTATACAGTCACCACTAGAGGGAGCTCACTACATACAGATTATACAGCCACCACTAGAGGGAGCTCACTACATACAGATTATACAGTCACCAGTAGAGGGAGCGCCCTACATACTGATTATACAGCCACCACTAGAGGGAGCTCACTACATACAGATTATACAGTCACCAGTAGAGGGAGCGCCCTACATACTGATTATACAGCCACCACAATGGGGGAGTTCCCTTCATACAGCCACCACTAGAGGGAGATCATACTGATTATACATTGCACTCAATCCAGCTGCCTGAAATGACCACTAGAGGGAGCTCACTGCATACAGATTATACATTGCACTCAATAACACACAGTATGCAGTAAGGTGGCTAGTGGTGGCTGCAGGTAGCAGAATTTTATCTGTGTGTCTATGTAGGGAATTTGGAGCTCTGTATCAGAAAAATGGGTTAGTCATTACAAAATTCTGGAGCTGAAAGATGGAGCTTCATTGGGCTGACACATGAAGTCTCCCTATATCATTGGGAATATGAATGATGATGACAAAACATAATTGTGAAGTAAATTACTCAGCACGTGTGGGATTGACTCCCGTCGCCCATGGGGCCAGGCACAACCTCACTCTGAGCGATCGTTTCCGTAACGAGTCTTTGATTGCAATGGCTCATTATGAATGACCATTATCTGAAAGGAAAATAAACATCAAAAGGAACAGTCTTTTCTGCAGCAAAAAATGCTCCTGGGGTCAAATGAGGTGGAACGAGCGAAGGTTTGTTAGCAAAAATGTAGTCAGTTACAAGGACTGCAGTTAAACTACTGCGTTGTCTTAAAGGGGCGGTCAATTAAATATTAATTTGCTCTGTTAGATCAGGCAAGAAATGTGTCCCTTGGAATCATTAAAGAATGTCTCTGTGTCTGGATATTGCTGCTACATACTTGTTATAGCTCCATCTGCTGTTACATTTTTTGTATTATACCCTCTGTTGATACATTTTACATGTGACACTCTTGGTATGGTGCCCCCTGCTGTTCATTGGATTCCCCTCAAAATGTCCATCTCCTGTGCAGCGCTGGTGGTCACACATGCTTAGTAGATCAATCCCATCATCCAGATCCTCTTGTTCTTGGCAGAGGGGTGACGCCTGCTGTTGTCCAGGCAGCCAAAAAGAATCAGTGCTCCAGAAGTTGCTGCTTCTCACCAGCAGTGGACACTAGAAGCTAGATGGGGATTTACTCCTCTCTGTAGCCGAGGAACTCACATCTAAAATACTGCTTGCAATTAAGCACTCTTCCTGTGCATGCTCAGATGGATAGTGATGCTTGCACTGAAGCACTGTTCCTGTGTGTGCTCAGATGGATAGTGAAGCTTGCACTGAAGCTCTGTTCCTGTGCATGCTCATTTATAATGATGCTTGCACTGAAGCACTGTTCCTATGTGTGCTCAGATGGATAGTGATGCTTGCCCTGAAGCACTGTTCCTGTGCATGCTCAGATTGATAATGATGCTTGCACTGAAGCACTGTTCCTGTGCATGCTCAGATGGATAATGATGCTTCCATTAAAGCACTGTTCCTGTGCATGCTCAGATGGATAGTGAAGCTTGCACTGAAGCACTGTTACTGTGCATGCCCAGATGGATAGTGATGCTTGCATTGAAGCACGTTACCTGTGCATGCTCAGATGGATAGTGAAGCTTGCACTGAAGTAGTTTTCCTGTGTGTGCTCAGATTGATAATGATGCTTGCACTAAAGCAGTGTTCCTGTGCATGTACAGACCAATAGTGGTGCTTGTACTGAAGCACTGTTTCTGTGCATGCTTAAATCGATAGTGATGTTTGCATACAGTCATTATTGTAACAAGATCTATAGTGTTGCTTGCATTGAAGCACTGCTATCGCTTTCCCATGCCTGCTGACATCTTTAGTGTACATTTCATTAAATCGCTGTTCCTGCACCTTCTCAGACCTAGAATATTTAAGATGTTCCTGCGCCTGCTCAGACCTAGAATATTAGCGCTGTTTGCACTGAAGCACTACTATAGCTCTCCCTGTGACTTCTTTGATTTGTGGTGCTATTTGCACCTATGCTCTGCTCTAACTGTTCCAGTACCTGCTCAGATCTACAGTGTTATTTGCACAGTCAAACTGGTCTAGTGAGCTCTAACTAGTAATGGTTGCATAAATCTGTATGCAGCTAGCCCCCTAGTGGTGGCTGTATAAATCTGTATGCAGCTAGCTAACCCTACTGGTGGCTGTATAAATTTGTATGCAGCAAGCTAACCCTACTGGTGGCTGTAAAAATCTGTATGCAGCTAGCTAACCCTACTGGTGGCTGTATAAATCTGTATGCAGCTAGCTAACCCTACTGGTGGCTGTATAAATTTGTATGCAGATAGCTAACCCTACTGGTGGCTGTATAAATCTGCATGCAGCTAGCTAAGGCCTCATGCACACGAAAGTTTATTTCCATTTACGTAACCTTTGTTGCGTTTCGTATACAGACCATATACGGAACCATTAATCTCAACGGGCCAGCAAAAAACGGAAGGTACTCTTTATGCCTTCTATTTCTGTATTTCCTTTTTCCGTTCCGTTCAAGATAGAACATGTCCTATTATTGTCCACATAATGGACAAGGATAGTATTGTTCTATCTGGGGCCAGCTGTTCCGTTCTGCTAAAAACGGAATGCACACGGACATCATCCGTATTTTTGTGGGTCGTGTGCATGAGGCCTTACCCTAGTGGTGGCTGTATAAATCTGTATGCAGCTAACTCCTCTAGTAGTGACTGTATAAATCTGTATGCAGCTAGCTCCCCTAGTGGTGACTATATAAATCTGTATGCAGCTAGCTAACCCTTACAATGGCTGTATAATCTGTATGCAGTGAGCTCCCCCTTGTGGTGGCTGTATAATCTGTATGCACTGAGCTCCCCTAGTGATGGCTGTATAATCTGTATGTAGTGAGCTCCCCTAGTGGTGGCTGTCTAATCTTTATGTAGTCAGCGCTCTCTAGTGGTGGCTGTATAATCTGTATGCACTGAGCTCCCCCTAGTGGCGGCTGTATAATCTGTATGTAGTGAGCTCCCCCTAGTGGTGGCTGTATAATCTGTATGTAGTGAGCTCCCCTAGTGGTGGCTGTATAATCTGTATGCACTGAGCTCCCCCTAGTGGTGGCTGTATAATTTGTATGAAGTGAGCTCCCTCTAGTGATGACTGCATGCAGACAGCATTTTGTCATGCCGTCTATACCTATATAAAAGGAAGTAAGGGATTGGAAATATTTAATAAAAGACCAGAACACCAACTAATATAATACTGTATTTAAATAAGATAAAGGGGTCAACCTCTCAGGTCCCCCTTTTATTAGGAAAAGACTTATTGGACATCCATTGATTTCACTGGACAGATTATTGTAACATAAAAAATATAAACCTTTTGAGCAAGAAAAGTTCTATATTCTCAAGGTTAAAGGCATAGGGGGTGCAGAGGTTACACTTGTCATTGGACCCTGGTGCTTGAGGAAGCCCAAAGGCTCCTTTGCCACAAGAAGACACCAAGAATACGAATGGCACTTGGTAGTAGGGAGGCCGTGCTACAGATTTAGTATTAGGAGTCTGACCTGGTGCCTCACGTTAGACCCCTGTTCGGGATCCAAACATCCAAAACAATTGTGTTGTGTCAGTGATAAAAATGAGAAGAGCCATAAGAAGAATAATGCATGGGGGGAAATGCCCAAAGTCACCAAACGTATCATTACAATAAAACAACCCACTTACCTCTTAATGGTCTCCTTCCATTCTTCTGGGTGGGCAGCAAATTTTAGGCAATTATTGCAAAAACCTGAACTGATAGTGACCCGGTGAACACGCTGCTTCCCTCTCCAAGGTTGGCACTGACTGGCACTACCATGGGAAGTGAAGCTTCGTGCTGTGCCAAGGGACTGGCATGAAGTGACGTGTTGTTCCAATTATTTTATTTTCCTGCAGTTTAATCATTTATAATACCGAGGAGACTTATTTCTGATTCAAGATGCTGATGAGAACATCTTAGATAGTTTTGTAAGTTCATGGTTCAAAACTTCTCAGTGACTACCTGCCCTATTTTGTTTTAAAAGTTCCTAAATCCTGTGCTGATTAATTTTTAATATATCTTTATAGAGGTCAGAGCCTCGCTTGTCTGATACACAGCACTAAATCCCCTGCATAACCGTAGGAAAACAATCTTACTTCCTGTAGCCACCACTGGAGGGAGCTCCTGTATACTGCTCTTATTGTTTTCTATGTGTGTTCTGTATGCAGTGAGCTCCTTCTAGTGGTGGCTGTATAAATCACATGCAGTAACCTACTAAGATGTTGGACTTACAAAGACAGGGAGGGAGGGGGTTCTTGTCAACAGCTTTGCAGCATTTTTTGGTTTAAAGGGAACCTGTCAGGTTGAACACGGTATCTGAGCAGCAGGTTATAGAGCAGCAGGAGCTGAGCAGACTGATTACATAGTTTTATAGGAAAGGATTCAGTAAAACTTGAATTTTATTCATTTAAGTTCCTGATCATTTTGGGCTTTGGAGTCCAGGAGGTGGTCCTATCAGTGATTGACAGCTCTCTGTGTATACAGTCATAGAGGTGAGGCTGACAATCACTGATAAGACCACCTCCTGGACTCCAAAGCCCAAAATGAGCAGGAATTTATATGAATGAAATACAAGTTTTAGGGAATCTTTTCCCATAAACTCTACAGTGCCTTGCAAAATTATTTACCCCCTTGACTTTTTTCATATTTTGGTGCCTCACAACCTGGAATGTATTGTTTGAGGATTTGTATAGTTTAATTTACAGGACACGCCCACAACTTTCAAGGTGTTTTTTTTATTTATTGTGAAGCAAACAACAAAATAACAGAAAAGTCAATGTGCATAATAACTATTCACCCCTAGAGTCAGTACTTTGTGGAGCCACCTTTTGCGGCAATCACAGCTCCAAGTCTCTTTGGATAAGTCTCTATGAGCTCGCCCCATCTTACCACTGGGATTTTTGCCCGTTCTTTCTTGCAAAACTTTTTCAGCTCTTTCAGGTTGGATGGTTTGTGAACAGCGATCTTTAAGTCTGACGACAGATTTTCTATTGGATTGAGATCTGGACTGTGACTCGGCCATTCCAACACATTTACGTGTTTCCCCTTAAACCACTCAAATGTTGCTTTAGCCGTGTGTTTGGGGTCAGTCCTGCTGGAAGGTGAACCTCCGTCCTAGCCTCAGATCACGCACAGAGCGCTACAGGTTTTGCTCAGGAATATCCCTGTATTTAGCGCCATCCATCTTTCCCTCATCTTTGACCAGTTTCCCAGTCCCATCCCCCATGATGCTGCCACCGCCATGTCTCACTGTGGGGATGGTGTTCTTTGGGTGATGTGATGTGTTGGGTTTGCGCCAGACATAGCGTTTTCTTTGATGGCCGAAAAGTTCAGTTTTAGCCTCCTCAGACCAGAGCCCCTTCCTCCATACATTTTGGAGTCTCCTGTCTTTTCACAAACTCATAACGTGTCTTTTTGTTTTTAGCTGAAAGTAATGGCTTTCTTCTGGCCACTCTGCCATAAAGCCCAACTCTACGGAGCGTACGGCTTATTGTCGTCCTATGTACAGATCCTCCAGTCTCTGCTGTGGACTCTGCAGCTCCTCCAGGGTTACCTTAGGTCTCTGTGCTTCCTCTCGGATTAATGCCCTCCTTGCCCGTTCCGTGAGTTTTGGTGGGCGGCCGTCTCTTGGCAGGTTTGCTGTTGTGCCATGTTCTTTCCATTTGGTTATGATAGATTTGATGGTGCTCCTGGGGATCCCTATCATTCTTCCCTCAATCCCCAATAATCATAAAGTGAGAACAGAATGTTAGAAATATTTGATAATTTATTGAAAAGGAAAAACAAACATTTCTCACAGACATAGGCATACAGACCCTTAGCTATGACACTTGACATTTAGCTCTGGGGCCTCTAATTTCTCTGATTATCTCTGAGTTGTTTCTATACCTTGTGATAAATCCAGATGGTTTGGAAAAACTAAACTCGGCTGACAATGCTTAGCAGAGCAAAAACCAAGTCATTAGGAGGAAAGAACTGCCTGTAGAGCTCAGAGACAGGATTGTGTGGAGGCACAGATATGACTGTCTGGCTGAGATGTCTTGGATGCAACTTTGGGGAGAGACTGGCTCTTTTGGCTTTTTTCCCTTGTCATGTTTCAAGGCTTAAAAAGTTGGACATCCTCTTTGTATATTCCCTGTAGGGAAGCTCACTACATACAGATTATACAGCCATCACTAGGGGGAGCTCACTGCATACTGATTATACCGCCACCACTAGAGGGAGCTCACTACATACAGATTATACAGCCACCACTAGAGGGAGATCACTATATACAGATTATACAGCCACCACTAGAGGGAGCTCACTACATACAGATTATACAGCCACCACTAGAGGGAGCTCACTACATACAGATTATACAGCCACCACTACAGCCACCACTAGGGGGAGCTCACTACATACTGATTATACGGTCACCACTAGAGGGAGATCACTACATACAGATTATACAGCCACCACTAGAGGGAGCTCACTACATACAGATTATACAGCCACCACTAGGGGAGCTCACTACATACAGATTATACAGCCACCACTAGAGGGAGCTCACTACATGCAGATTATACAGCCATCACTAGAGGGAGCTCACTACATACAGAATATACAGTCACCAGTAGAGGGAGCGCCCTACATACTGATTATACAGCCACTACTAGGGAGTTCACTTCATACAGATTATACAGTCACCACTAGAGGGAGCTCACTACATACAGATTATACAGCCACCACTAGAGGGAGCTCACTACATACAGATTATACAGTCACCAGTAGAGGGAGCGCCCTACATACTGATTATACAGCCACCACTAGAGGGAGCTCACTACATACAGATTATACAGTCACCAGTAGAGGAGCGCCCTACATACTGATTATACAGCCACCACAATGGGGAGTTCCCTTCATACAGCCACCACTAGAGGGAGATCATACTGATTATACATTGCACTCAATCCAGCTGCCTGAAATGACCACTAGAGGGAGCTCACTGCATACAGATTATACATTGCACTCAATAACACACAGTATGCAGTAAGGTGGCTAGTGGTGGCTGCAGGTAGCAGAATTTTATCTGTGTGTCTATGTAGGAATTTGGAGCTCTGTATCAGAAAAATGGGTTAGTCATTACAAAATTCTGGAGCTGAAAGATGGAGCTTCATTGGGCTGACACATGAAGTCTCCCTATATCATTGGGAATATGAATGATGATGACAAAACATAATTGTGAAGTAAATTACTCAGCACGTGTGGGATTGACTCCCGTCGCCCATGGGGCCAGGCACAACCTCACTCTGAGCGATCGTTTCCGTAACGAGTCTTTGATTGCAATGGCTCATTATGAATGACCATTATCTGAAAGGAAAATAAACATCAAAAGGAACAGTCTTTTCTGCAGCAAAAAATGCTCCTGGGGTCAAATGAGGTGGAACGAGCGAAGGTTTGTTAGCAAAAATGTAGTCAGTTACAAGGACTGCAGTTAAACTACTGCGTTGTCTTAAAGGGGCGGTCAATTAAATATTAATTTGCTCTGTTAGATCAGGCAAGAAATGTGTCCCTTGGAATCATTAAAGAATGTCTCTGTGTCTGGATATTGCTGCTACATACTTGTTATAGCTCCATCTGCTGTTACATTTTTGTATTATACCCTCTGTTGATACATTTTACATGTGACACTCTTGGTATGGTGCCCCCTGCTGTTCATTGGATTCCCTCAAAATGTCCATCTCCTGTGCAGCGCTGGTGGTCACACATGCTTAGTAGATCAATCCCATCATCCAGATCCTCTTGTTCTTGGCAGAGGGGTGACGCCTGCTGTTGTCCAGGCAGCCAAAAAGAATCAGTGCTCCAGAAGTTGCTGCTTCTCACCAGCAGTGGACACTAGAAGCTAGATGGGGATTTACTCCTCTCTGTAGCCGAGGAACTCACATCTAAAATACTGCTTGCAATTAAGCACTCTTCCTGTGCATGCTCAGATGGATAGTGATGCTTGCACTGAAGCACTGTTCCTGTGTGTGCTCAGATGGATAGTGAAGCTTGCACTGAAGCTCTGTTCCTGTGCATGCTCATTTATAATGATGCTTGCACTGAAGCACTGTTCCTATGTGTGCTCAGATGGATAGTGATGCTTGCCCTGAAGCACTGTTCCTGTGCATGCTCAGATTGATAATGATGCTTGCACTGAAGCACTGTTCCTGTGCATGCTCAGATGGATAATGATGCTTCCATTAAAGCACTGTTCCTGTGCATGCTCAGATGGATAGTGAAGCTTGCACTGAAGCACTGTTACTGTGCATGCCCAGATGGATAGTGATGCTTGCATTGAAGCACGTTACCTGTGCATGCTCAGATGGATAGTGAAGCTTGCACTGAAGTAGTTTTCCTGTGTGTGCTCAGATTGATAATGATGCTTGCACTAAAGCAGTGTTCCTGTGCATGTACAGACCAATAGTGGTGCTTGTACTGAAGCACTGTTTCTGTGCATGCTTAAATCGATAGTGATGTTTGCATACAGTCATTATTGTAACAAGATCTATAGTGTTGCTTGCATTGAAGCACTGCTATCGCTTTCCCATGCCTGCTGACATCTTTAGTGTACATTTCATTAAATCGCTGTTCCTGCACCTTCTCAGACCTAGAATATTTAAGATGTTCCTGCGCCTGCTCAGACCTAGAATATTAGCGCTGTTTGCACTGAAGCACTACTATAGCTCTCCCTGTGACTTCTTTGATTTGTGGTGCTATTTGCACCTATGCTCTGCTCTAACTGTTCCAGTACCTGCTCAGATCTACAGTGTTATTTGCACAGTCAAACTGGTCTAGTGAGCTCTAACTAGTAATGGTTGCATAAATCTGTATGCAGCTAGCCCCCCTAGTGGTGGCTGTATAAATCTGTATGCAGCTAGCTAACCCTACTGGTGGCTGTATAAATTTGTATGCAGCAAGCTAACCCTACTGGTGGCTGTAAAAAATCTGTATGCAGCTAGCTAACCCTACTGGTGGCTGTATAAATCTGTATGCAGCTAGCTAACCCTACTGGTGGCTGTATAAATTTGTATGCAGATAGCTAACCCTACTGGTGGCTGTATAAATCTGCATGCAGCTAGCTAAGGCCTCATGCACACGAAAGTTTATTTCCATTTACGTAACCTTTGTTGCGTTTCGTATACAGACCATATACGGAACCATTAATCTCAACGGGCCAGCAAAAAAACGGAAGGTACTCTTTATGCCTTCTATTTCTGTATTTCCTTTTTTCCGTTCCGTTCAAGATAGAACATGTCCTATTATTGTCCACATAATGGACAAGGATAGTATTGTTCTATCTGGGGCCAGCTGTTCCGTTCTGCTAAAAACGGAATGCACACGGACATCATCCGTATTTTTTGTGGGTCGTGTGCATGAGGCCTTACCCTAGTGGTGGCTGTATAAATCTGTATGCAGCTAACTCCCTCTAGTAGTGACTGTATAAATCTGTATGCAGCTAGCTCCCCCTAGTGGTGACTATATAAATCTGTATGCAGCTAGCTAACCCTTACAATGGCTGTATAATCTGTATGCAGTGAGCTCCCCCTTGTGGTGGCTGTATAATCTGTATGCACTGAGCTCCCCCTAGTGATGGCTGTATAATCTGTATGTAGTGAGCTCCCCCTAGTGGTGGCTGTCTAATCTTTATGTAGTCAGCGCTCTCTAGTGGTGGCTGTATAATCTGTATGCACTGAGCTCCCCCTAGTGGCGGCTGTATAATCTGTATGTAGTGAGCTCCCCCTAGTGGTGGCTGTATAATCTGTATGTAGTGAGCTCCCCTAGTGGTGGCTGTATAATCTGTATGCACTGAGCTCCCCCTAGTGGTGGCTGTATAATTTGTATGAAGTGAGCTCCCTCTAGTGATGACTGCATGCAGACAGCATTTTGTCATGCCGTCTATACCTATATAAAAGGAAGTAAGGGATTGGAAATATTTAATAAAAGACCAGAACACCAACTAATATAATACTGTATTTAAATAAGATAAAGGGGTCAACCTCTCAGGTCCCCCTTTTATTAGGAAAAGACTTATTGGACATCCATTGATTTCACTGGACAGATTATTGTAACATAAAAATATAAACCTTTTGAGCAAGAAAAGTTCTATATTCTCAAGGTTAAAGGCATAGGGGTGCAGAGGTTACACTTGTCATTGGACCCTGGTGCTTGAGGAAGCCCAAAGGCTCCTTTGCCACAAGAAGACACCAAGAATACGAATGGCACTTGGTAGTAGGGAGGCCGTGCTACAGATTTAGTATTAGGAGTCTGACCTGGTGCCTCACGTTAGACCCCTGTTCGGGATCCAAACATCCAAAACAATTGTGTTGTGTCAGTGATAAAAATGAGAAGAGCCATAAGAAGAATAATGCATGGGGAAATGCCCAAAGTCACCAAACGTATCATTACAATAAAACAACCCACTTACCTCTTAATGGTCTCCTTCCATTCTTCTGGGTGGGCAGCAAATTTTAGGCAATTATTGCAAAAACCTGAACTGATAGTGACCCGGTGAACACGCTGCTTCCCTCTCCAAGGTTGGCACTGACTGGCACTACCATGGGAAGTGAAGCTTCGTGCTGTGCCAAGGGACTGGCATGAAGTGACGTGTTGTTCCAATTATTTTATTTTCCTGCAGTTTAATCATTTATAATACCGAGGAGACTTATTTCTGATTCAAGATGCTGATGAGAACATCTTAGATAGTTTTGTAAGTTCATGGTTCAAAACTTCTCAGTGACTACCTGCCCTATTTTGTTTTAAAAGTTCCTAAATCCTGTGCTGATTAATTTTTAATATATCTTTATAGAGGTCAGAGCCTCGCTTGTCTGATACACAGCACTAAATCCCCTGCATAACCGTAGGAAAACAATCTTACTTCCTGTAGCCACCACTGGAGGGAGCTCCTGTATACTGCTCTTATTGTTTTCTATGTGTGTTCTGTATGCAGTGAGCTCCTTCTAGTGGTGGCTGTATAAATCACATGCAGTAACCTACTAAGATGTTGGACTTACAAAGACAGGGAGGGAGGGGGTTCTTGTCAACAGCTTTGCAGCATTTTTTGGTTTAAAGGGAACCTGTCAGGTTGAACACGGTATCTGAGCAGCAGGTTATAGAGCAGCAGGAGCTGAGCAGACTGATTACATAGTTTTATAGGAAAGGATTCAGTAAAACTTGAATTTTATTCATTTAAGTTCCTGATCATTTTGGGCTTTGGAGTCCAGGAGGTGGTCCTATCAGTGATTGACAGCTCTCTGTGTATACAGTCATAGAGGTGAGGCTGACAATCACTGATAAGACCACCTCCTGGACTCCAAAGCCCAAAATGAGCAGGAATTTATATGAATGAAATACAAGTTTTAGGGAATCTTTTCCCATAAACTCTACAGTGCCTTGCAAAATTATTTACCCCCTTGACTTTTTTCATATTTTGGTGCCTCACAACCTGGAATGTATTGTTTGAGGATTTGTATAGTTTAATTTACAGGACACGCCCACAACTTTCAAGGTGTTTTTTTTTATTTATTGTGAAGCAAACAACAAAATAACAGAAAAAGTCAATGTGCATAATAACTATTCACCCCCTAGAGTCAGTACTTTGTGGAGCCACCTTTTGCGGCAATCACAGCTCCAAGTCTCTTTGGATAAGTCTCTATGAGCTCGCCCCATCTTACCACTGGGATTTTTGCCCGTTCTTTCTTGCAAAACTTTTTCAGCTCTTTCAGGTTGGATGGTTTGTGAACAGCGATCTTTAAGTCTGACGACAGATTTTCTATTGGATTGAGATCTGGACTGTGACTCGGCCATTCCAACACATTTACGTGTTTCCCCTTAAACCACTCAAATGTTGCTTTAGCCGTGTGTTTGGGGTCAGTCCTGCTGGAAGGTGAACCTCCGTCCTAGCCTCAGATCACGCACAGAGCGCTACAGGTTTTGCTCAGGAATATCCCTGTATTTAGCGCCATCCATCTTTCCCTCATCTTTGACCAGTTTCCCAGTCCCATCCCCCATGATGCTGCCACCGCCATGTCTCACTGTGGGGATGGTGTTCTTTGGGTGATGTGATGTGTTGGGTTTGCGCCAGACATAGCGTTTTCTTTGATGGCCGAAAAGTTCAGTTTTAGCCTCCTCAGACCAGAGCCCCTTCCTCCATACATTTTGGAGTCTCCTGTCTTTTCACAAACTCATAACGTGTCTTTTTGTTTTTAGCTGAAAGTAATGGCTTTCTTCTGGCCACTCTGCCATAAAGCCCAACTCTACGGAGCGTACGGCTTATTGTCGTCCTATGTACAGATCCTCCAGTCTCTGCTGTGGACTCTGCAGCTCCTCCAGGGTTACCTTAGGTCTCTGTGCTTCCTCTCGGATTAATGCCCTCCTTGCCCGTTCCGTGAGTTTTGGTGGGCGGCCGTCTCTTGGCAGGTTTGCTGTTGTGCCATGTTCTTTCCATTTGGTTATGATAGATTTGATGGTGCTCCTGGGGATCCCTATCATTCTTCCCTCAATCCCCAATAATCATAAAGTGAGAACAGAATGTTAGAAATATTTGATAATTTATTGAAAAGGAAAAACAAACATTTCTCACAGACATAGGCATACAGACCCTTAGCTATGACACTTGACATTTAGCTCTGGGGCCTCTAATTTCTCTGATTATCTCTGAGTTGTTTCTATACCTTGTGATAAATCCAGATGGTTTGGAAAAACTAAACTCGGCTGACAATGCTTAGCAGAGCAAAAACCAAGTCATTAGGAGGAAAGAACTGCCTGTAGAGCTCAGAGACAGGATTGTGTGGAGGCACAGATATGACTGTCTGGCTGAGATGTCTTGGATGCAACTTTGGGGAGAGACTGGCTCTTTTGGCTTTTTTCCCTTGTCATGTTTCAAGGCTTAAAAAGTTGGACATCCTCTTTGTATATTCCCTGGGTTTGAAATTCCTGATTCTCATATTGGAGAATTTTTTTAAATGTTCTCTTTATTACATTCTCTCAATTAATTTCATGAAGTAGCATGCTTCTACAAGTGTCTTGTAGGAGCTACATGCTTTTACTTTACTCTGTGGAGGGGTGCAATGATTTGGGCGGGAGGTAGCAATCGGTACCCGGGTGCTGATGTATGAGGGGGCTCAAAGGTTTCATAAGACGACACCAATATTATTAATGGCACATGGTAGAGTACAGTCTAACTCATGCCAAACCATGTGTATTCGGTTCAGTTCTGGTGGACTTCAAGTCCATTGCTTTCCATCCTTGTTCTTACACATACTGAGGGTGTCTTGTGAGTCATTTACCTGCAAAACATAAAATGAAAAGTGAAATAAGCTGCAAGTGATTGGCTCTAGTGCTGGTCTCGCTACATAGATGACATTCCCAACTAATTCATGTGATGTCAATGGTTGGCTCCAGTACTGGTCTCTCCACATTGATGACGTTCCCAACGACCTCACATGGCTGCCAATGATTGGCTCTATTAACGATCTTGCTACATTGATGATGTTCCCAACTACCTCACATGATGGCCAATTATTGGCTCTAGTGCTGGTCTCGCTACATTGATGACGTTCCTAATTACTTCAAATGATGGCCAACGATTGGCTCTAGTGCTAATCTTGCTACATCAACGATGTATCCCAACTACCTGACATTACTGACAATAATTGGCTCTAGTGCTGGTCTTACTACATCGATGACATCTCCAACTACTTCACATGATGGCCAATGATTGGCTCTAGTGCTAATCTCCTTACATTGATGATGTTCCCAACTACCTCACATAATGGCCAATTATTGGCTCTAGTGCTGGTCTCACTACATTGATAACGTTCCTAATTACTTCAAATAATGGCCAACGAGTGGCTCTAGTGCTAATCTTGCTACATCAACGATGTATCCCAACTACCTGACATTACTGACAATAATTGGCTATAGTGCTGGTCTTACTACATCGATGACGTCTCCAACTATTTCACATGATGGCCAATGATTTGCTGTATTACTTCATTAAAAACATTACCAACTACCTCACGTGCTGGTCTTACTAACCGATGACGTTACCAACTACTTCACATGATGGCCAATGATTGGCTCTAGTGATAATCTCGCTCCATCAATGACGTTCCCAACTACCTTACATCACTACCAGTGATTGGAGTGATCAGGCACATCACTTCTAAAGATCCAAAAACAAAGGCCTGTGGGAGTACCAGAGCAGTGGGCCAGTGGGGAACTGACAAGTGAGGGGCGCTTTTCTTTCATTTTAGCATATAACCAGCCTACAGCAAAAGTTTCTAGGTCCTGCAAAATCCCTTTAAGTGATGCCCAAATCATTAACCAGACAGTAAATCTGTCTTCTATCTCCCATATCTATTCTATCTGTATGCATAAAAGAGCCTTGGACTTTGCAGGGGTAGCAGTTGCATGCCAGTTCTGAAAAAGGAGGGGGCCGAGAGACCACATAAAAAAGACCCAAGTATAACAAATGATACCTAGGAGATGGGGAAGGGGCCGTTACAAAATCTACAAGTTATGTAACAGTGAGCCACGCTTTGCCTCGTCAGTTCATGGTTCTCAGTCAGGAGGAAACCCTCTCTCTAGGCCGCAGGGGGAGTCAGAGCCTTGGGACGGCGGTGATTAGAGAGGGTCCACCAGATGTCAGATTCCCTCAATAAGCTCTGATTCCTCCTTTTACATGATCTTGGCCGGAGATGATTGTTTTTCCTCCTTAGGCCGATGAAAGGATAATGTTGGTTTAACCCCTTCCTGACCGGTTGGGGGAAAAGGCAGGAAAACTAGGGCGATTGCCAGATGTCGATGGTCAAAACAGCAAAGCTAGTGTACAGCAATGCACTGCCTTCTACTGATTTATCTTCAGATTATAATAGTGCTGTGCACACACCGGATGAGACACAGAGCTTACAATCCATCTGTAGAGGGCATAAGAAGATAAAGGGACCCTGGAAGAGGAAGGAATTGTATGCATTGGAATACAGTATATAGAGGTCATGGGGAAGGGGGGGGGGGTCACCTGCACAGGGTTGCTGGTGTGTGTCTATAAAGATGTTTTTCCCCTGAAAAAATGAAAATATAAAATAATATCTAAAAGACAACATACCTATAAGACATTTTACCTATAATACCACCAAACTGTTACTGAATAAAAAAACGCTATACAAAAACCAGTATTACCAGCAACCAGTGGCCATATAGTCGCAGATACTAGTGCTACATCCTGTAGGAGCTCTGAAGACCGTATCAGTGATTATAGTAAAGTTATATCCAGTGGCTTAAAGGGGTTGTCTTATCTTGGACATCTGATATGTCCCCAATGTCTGGGACCGCACCTATCCTTAGAACGGAGCCAGCAAAGTGCCAGAGGGAGCAACACGCATGCGCGGCCACCGCTCCATTCACTTCTATGGGACTTCCGAAAATAGCTGAGTATGCCGTTAGGCTATTTTCGGTGCTCCCATAGGAATGAATGAAGGGCGGTAGCATATGCGCAGTGTGCCCCCCGGTACTTTGCAGGCTCCATTCTAAAGATTGGTGTGGGTCCCAGAGGTGGGACCCACACGTATCACACATGTCCAAGATGGCCCAACCCCTTTAAAGGTGAGGATCTACGATTTTTGTCATTTACCTTCGATTTCTTTATACGGCCAAGACCACCATGAAGACTTCTTCTAGCCATGGCTTGTCTTAACATTTTTCCTGCCTTTTCCCAACTCAGGTTCCGGATGGGGCCGCCCTTATCAGGGCGATGACTCCGTATTTAGGAGGTCATTAGGGTATAATGGGCCTGATAGGGCTTTGATAGGGAAAGGTACCATTGTTGCTCCCCGCCCTGATATCTGCTTGATTTGCCCACTTTTCAAGTGTCTACCTATAATTCCTCTGTCTATCAGTATACTGCTAAGACCTTTCCATTTTTTGAATATTTTTTTGTTATTTGTCTGTGTTCATTTTTAGATACGATCAGATTAAAAGTTAAAGGGGTTCTGCAGTTATTTTAAACTGATTATCTATCCTTTGGGTAGATCATCAGCATCTGATCAGCGGGGGTCCGACATCTGGGACCCCTGCCGATCAACTGTTTGAGAAGGCAGCGGCGCTGGCAGTAGCGCCTCGGCCTTCTCGCTGTTTGCAGCAAGCCCAGTGACATCACGACTAGTATCACTGGCCTGAGCGGGGCTAAGCTCCATTCGAATGAAAGGAGCTTAGCCCCACCCAGGCCAGTTGATACTAGTTGTGACGTCACTGTGCCTGCCGTAAACAGCCAGAAGGCCGCGGCGCTACTGCCAGCACCGCTGCCTTCTCAAACAGCTGATTGGCGGGGGTCCCAGATGTCAGACCCCCGCCGATCAGATGCTGATGATCTACCCAAAGGATAGATCATCAGTTTAAAATAACTGCAGAACCCCTTTAAGTTTTTGAATATACTTCCCTCTCTTGGTGGTCTTTTCCCAACCTACACAAATTCCCCATCGATTGTGCCACACATGATGATAATGTCCCCCTTGCTGCCCCAAAGAGTAATGGCACCCCCAACACGCAGTATTACTGCCCCGCATGATAATAGTACCTCGCTATTGTGCTCACACAGCAATGCCTCTTTTTGTGGCCCCACACAGCAGTATTCCTCCCCTTTGTGCCCCACTTGCCATAGAAATGTCCATTGTACCCCCCCCACCTAAGAAAAAAGCCCCCTTTTTACTCACACACCTTAAATACCCCAGTTTGTGTGCCTTATACACTAGAAATGTTACCCTTTGTTCCCAGACACAATAAAAAAAAAGGCTAGTGTTGGGGCCCTTTCACAAAATAAAAGGTCTCCCTCAGGAGTGCACCATCAATGAGGCGAGGTGAGGTGACTGCGTCAGGCAGCACTAGGTAAGGGCGAGAGGGGGGCGAGAGGATTATCTGTTTCTGCAGTATAGTATTGAGAAGCACAGTGGGCACAGTATGTGGCGCTCTATTACCCTGTATGTAATGTTTTCCAAGTATGTCTCTAACAGTAGGGCTGGAGGGAAGGGGTTAGGTTAAGGAAAGCAGGGCTGTCCACCCGTGGGCTCCCGTCTTCTCGCTTTGTACCACTCATCCCAACCACAATCATTACATCCCTGAGATGCTCCTATGGTATCAATGCATTAAAAGGACAATCATTTGTACAAGCGCCATGTAATGCTATATTTCACCTGTAGTGGCCGCTGTAGGGTAATTAAATGTAAAATGTACTTGGTGGTCTAGAGTTTCCTGGTGGTCTAGGGTTTAGTAGTAGGATTTGCATCCGTGGTTGTCTAGTGAAATTTGAATGCTAGCCTATTCTTCATTGGATTACCCACCTACATGGGGTTAAGCTGAACGTTCTTCCGTAGTGCTAGGTAGACATAGAGATTGGGATCTACCAGCAGAATAAGTCTATGGGTTCTTGAAAGTCTTGACTCCCAGCCCCTACCAAGTCTGGTCCACCAACACCCTTTTGGAGTTGTCCCATCCAGCCTGGATTGTGACTCGTAAGGGACTGCCTAGACTTCATAGAATGATAGCAAAACCTAGGCACAGGACACATGGTAGTGCCTTTGGCTGCTCCATGGCACATTGACCCCCAAAGACTCAAATGTTGTAAATTTGCAACAGATGGGGCCACTGAGATGTATTAAGATCCTAAATTGGGCCTGAGCATACACTGCCTTTTTTAAATATAAATATAAAAATGAAAGATAGAAACCTCCATTCCTTCATTTCAATCAATATACACCACATAGTCCCGCTATATAGTGCCCACATAATGTGCAGTATCTGAAAATCACTCCCTTCAAGAGCACACAAAATACTGTCACATAGTTCCCACATTATATTGTAATGCAACTCTGAAGTAATACTGCCAGACACCAACACCACAGTGTCGGACTGGGATACCTAGGGCCCGCTAGTAAAATTTATTTTGGGGACCCACCATACGGTTACATTCAAATATAACAAATAATCTAACAAGTTTTTGATATGAACATAGGCTGGTGGAGGTGCTGTACATGGAATATATGTATGTAGTGCAGTAAGTATTATGTGCCACTTGTGCAGGGGGTGGGAGACTAGGGGCCCACCTTACATAGGGGCCAACGGCGGGATTCCCCTGTACCCCTAGCTTGGCTGCTGGGATTCCCATCCTTGGGGGGCCTAGACAATTGTCCAGTTTGATACAACCTAAAACCAGTCCTGGCCACTGGTGAGAGATGAAAGGGATAAAGCTATAAAATACTAAAATATCATAACATACCATAAAACTATCATAAAGTGTACAAATGCCAGTACCATGCAGCATCCATATAATAGCGCCACATATTTGATAAGAATGTTACCACAATAACAGCTATATAGTGCCAAAATAATAATGCCATACAGTACCCTAATAATACCACAATGCAGTGGACAGGACTTATATAAAGTGTGCAAATGGCAGTACTATACGGTGTCTAAATAATACTGCGATACAATCACAGAATGATGGCACCACAATAAAAATGATATATTGCCAAAGTAATACTGCCATACAGTGCCCCAGTAATGCCATCATACATTGCCTGATTAATACATTTTTCTTTGGTCCTAGCTGCTGAGAATCATGGCTTGGACCCCAGGACATTTGCCCCTATAATTTGTCTCAGAGACGGCACATTCTCAGGATTGGTGGGCTCCCAGGGGCCAAACCACCATTATTCTAACTTTTCTGACATATAGTAGTTGATGGGCTTTGGATTTTTTGTAAGTCAACCTCTTTAACGCGTTATATGACTGTTATAATATTTGTAGAATTTTACAAAATTTACGGTATTATTATTAGTATTTTAATGTCTTTATCGTATATATGGTTATTTTGTTTTTGTTTTATTATATTAATACAATTTGCCTACAACTGGAACGTTCTGTGCTTCATATAAAATATAATGTATCCCTTAGGGCTTGAGAGCGGTAACTGGCTAACCCTTAATCCCTGGACGCAGTGAGATAGTCGCAGGGCCACGTGCTCACTTTCTGCTGTATACGACGGAACTCTTTGCTCCTTAATAGATTCTTTCTCTCTTCTCAAGATATAATGAGCGTCCAGGGAGCGTCTCGGGATGTAATTCAATTAAACCGTCACATGCACTGCGTCCGCTTCCCATCAACAACTTGTTAAGAACATTTAGAAGCTGATGACCTCATTAGAGCCGCGCTCCAGATCCATTGACTCAAGGCTGAGTCAACTGGCTGTAGAATCACAATTCCCAGCATGCCTTGTCTACTAAAGGGGATACCATTTAAAAAATTTAGGGTCCACCCCAAAACATCCCAGAAATGCTCATTTTGAGAACACATTTTGCAGTGACCCACTGGCTCACTGCTAAAGAGCTTAATGTTGTTATTCATTGCTAAAGTGTAAATTCTCGGGTTCACTACTTTAAAATGTCTACTGCTATAATAACTGTAAACTATGTATCTCGATAGGCTATGTATAGGTAGGAAAGAGTTAAACTGGCAGCTCTTAGTGTAATTGCCAGGAGACAGCCTGGCCCGGCCACTCCCAATTAGGGAGTCTGGTAGTAAGCAAGCTAGAGAAAAGATCTGATCTGTATTTACTGCTGCCCAGTAGGCTTAAAGAGAATTTTTATTCAGGAAAACACTATTCCTGAGAGTGGAAAACTGCCAAAAATGCAACTTTACTAAGGTCTAACCTCTGGGAGAAGGAAACATTGAATTATTGCAGAAGGTTGAGGACCATAGAGCTTATGTTTGGACAGCAAAGGTAACGCATGCTTATGGCTTTGGACTTTGCTGCATGTGGTTAGGGTTACTTGCTTGTGGCTCCCACCACACTTCTGAGATGAATGGGCCATCTGATCTAGGAACTGCATCCTGTAGCTTGGGCACTGCAGAAAGTTTATTGAGACTTTGCACTTCTGTGGTCATATGGAAAGATTTTAGGAACCTATAGAAATAGACTGGGGGGACCATCATTACTGCCACCTCCAATATGCAGCCTTTGGGATAAAACATGTCATTATATACCTCAAAACTGTGCCTACTGCTTGAGCTCATACTGCAACCCCCATCATCTATTCAGCAAACAGAGACTTTATTATAACCAAGTGAGCCTGGTCATTGCCTCCATCATCCACTTGCCCTGTCCAGATGTTCTCCGGCCTTGCACCCTGCTACCAGTTTGCCTAACATCAAGGATATGCCCCACCACCACCACCACCACCACCATCAGGGAGGAGATCCCAGAGTCAGGCTGTATGCTCCAAAGGGAAGAAGGGTTGCGTCCCTCCAACCACTGCATGCGTGGCTCAGGAGGCGTGGGAAAAGGGATTAGCCACCTTGATGATTACTACCACCCTTGTTGCTACAGCCATCGAGCCAGCAACCACCAACCCTCACAGTCAAGCCCACCCCCGATATTGGTTCTGTAGTGATCACATGGTTCTCAATGGCCAACATCTCCAGTTCCTCTGAGTGATGGTTTTTATACATGAAGCCCTTTAACTTCCCATAACATCCAGTCATCTTATTTGTCATCTCAGACTCTTCATCAGGATTGAGGTTTTTTTTTTGTTTTGTTTTTAATGAAGACAACCCCTTCTTAAAGAGAGGTGTGGGTCCGCCTCCTCTAACCGTCGGCAATCAATGATCATCACCAGGGGATGGCTCTTTGGAGAAAATCTGAGTATACGAACGAATGGCGGTCTATGTAATGCATGGATGCACTGGTCCACCAGAATGGGAGCGCCTCTCCATCCTGACACGCACAGAGGTTTCCCGCATGGAGGATCTCTCTTCTTGAACTCTATATGCCCTAATAGGTCGTATGGATGGCGGTTGTGGCGGCAGGACAGCCCCTTTAAAGTTATAAATTGAGCTATATGTTCAGGTGGAATATTGGTAAAAGGGGCGACTCAGTTTTTTTTTACCATTATGGATCATTTGCAGACTATCCCTGGACCGATCCATTGGAGTCATATGATAACGAACTATATAATGGCAGTAGTATATGGATATGGTACTGTTATGTAGGTTTATAAATTGTTATTCAGTCACTCTACATCAGTATTATGTGGGCATAGTATGGCATTATTAATATATTGTATCTATTCTATTATGTGGGCACTGTGTGGCACTGTTACTTATATATTTTATATATTGGTATTCAGCCACTATATGTCGGTATTATGCGAGCACAGTATGGCACTATTATTTTGACATATCCAGAAAGCAAAAAGAAAAGGCTAGCTTCTAAAAATATTCCAACAGCTTTTATTACTCCATGCGTTTAAAATCCAGTAATACCACAATGTCTACGCGTTTCAGGTCAATACAAAAGATCCTTAAAGATGTATTATTTTTATATAGTATTATAGTTAAGATATATATATATATTACAAAGTCCTGTTACTGTATGTGGGGACAGTATGGCAATATTATTTAGATATTGTATGAAACGGTTATTCAGCCACTGTAAACAGTATTATGTGGGCACTGTGTGGCACTATTATTTTGATATGGTATGGTGTTGCCATCTGGGCACAGTATGGTGACATTATTTACATATTGTATGAAATTTTGATTTGGCCACCGTATGGCACGGATATGTGTGCATATTACTGTTATATGGGCACCGTACGGCCATATTATTTATATATTGTGTGAAATTGTTATTTGACCACTGTATTTCAGTATTATTTGCGCACTGTATGTGTACTGAATTTGGATATTTTTAGCACTATTTTGTCACTTTATGGCAGTGGTATTTCAGCAAAGTATGTCAGTATTATTTAATAACTTTTTGATATGCCGTATATAAGAAGCATTAATAAACCGGTCACCATCCAAGCAGTGTATTACTGTTTAATCTGCGTTTTCAGCAGTCAGACAGACTGAGAGTAGATGAGACGGGCACTTCAGATATCTGGCACCAGTGTAGGTTTAAAGGAATTGTCCGTATCTTTTCCTCTCCTTGTGGGAAAGTGTCTGTGGCGATTAAATCCACCCACCTGACCTATATCTCATAAGCTGATAATATCAATCCGCTCAGCGTGATTACCACTCCTGTTCTCCACATGAGATCTGTATCATCAGCAAACGCAATCTGCGCCATTGCTTGCCTAGAAATATGCCCCCCCCCCCCCTCCAGTAATTAGCGGACGCTGGCGATATTATATATATTATCAGTACTGGTCAAATGTCCATGAGGAGTCACAGGGATCGCCACAGGGGTCACCGCACAGAATGCTAGCCCGCTCCGACTGGACGTCTATGAAAAGCCCTGAGGATGGAGATCTGACAGCTGAGGGATTTACAGAGACAAAAGTTCATTGCGTGACAACTGTGATGACAAAGGCGGAATACATGGACAGTGGGGGAAGGGTTAATGTTAGCAGAATATCACCGTAAATCAGCAGATAGAACGCACCAATCCTCATAATGGATCCTATAAGTAATGGTCAGTGAGGACGATAGAGAAGCTGATTCTACATAACGCAGACTGTAACGGGGCACACCCCTGCTGGCACGCTAGCTCTAGTACTGTACGCTGACCCCCCATCAAACATCCATATTGTATCCATTCAATACACATATAGCCAGGCTCAGACTAGCCCACCAGGGAGGCGGGGGATTCCTCAGTAGGGCCCCAGTCTTCTGCGCCCGGAGATAAGTCGGAGGAGTAATTATTTATCTTGTTTATCAGGAGAAATATTATTGTAGCCACTAGGTGGCAGTATCAAACAGTGATGCAGCCTCCTACTGGTGTACATTGTACAGGAGGCCCAGCAGTATCTTCTAAGCTTCCCGGACTGCTGGCAGTGAAGGAGGAGAGAACATGTCTGGCCATCCTCCTGCCTTCCCTGCTGGAGAGAAGGACTCCTCTGCGGTGCTGGGCTGATTTCTCAGGTGTGTGACAGTAGTGAGCTGTAGGAGACTGTAAGGGGAAATAGGGGGTTTGTTTATAGCAGGCACAGATCTGTGTATGTGTGCTGCTCTCTGCAGAGTTCAGAGTGGCATTGGGAGAACTCTGCACTAGGTCCCCCCAATGCCTATGCTTTAGGTGCTCCCCCATTAGTACCACAGCTCTAGATGCCCCCACTCTAAATGCACCTGTAACACCCCCGAGTGGTGTTGCCACTCCTACACCCTGCTACTGTCCTTAATGGTCTAACATAAAGTCATCTTATGTATTTATTCCAGGTCCTCCATACTGTGCATTTCTAATGTTTGTAATTGTTTATAACATGTAATATGCCTGGTTCACCAGCAGGTGGCAGCAAACTCAGCAGAGCTGTAATTATGTAGAATGGAGCTAAACATTCCATTCTAACTCCCCCTCTGGAGAGAAGTGGGCGAGTACGATTTCCTGCAGGAAGGGTGGGGACCAGTTAGAACTGGTTCTAGTTCTAGTGCTAGCTGTGGGCTGGTAGGGACTCCATGTTGGAGCTCACCGGATTCTACCACATCCCTTGGCTGAACATAAGCCCGACCAAAGAGTGAAGCCCAGCATCACGAAGAAAGTAAAGACACTATTTAGGCTTGTCAGTACAGCAGAGTCAGATATAGCAGAGTTGAGTTTTCCTGCCATTTTAATGCTAAAGCCTGCTGGAACCAAGATAAAGCGTGAAATCTGTTTTGGAAAAACGTTTACTCAAGTAAAGCTACCATTGAACTTCATCTCAAGGTCTGGACTCAAGTTCTTCCTTACTCCCTCCATTATTCCCTTTATTTATTGCTTCGGAGCCAAAGCCTGGGGTCCAGCGGTATCCAGGTAGGAGCACCGTGACACACATAAAGAGACATCTGGGCAGCACCAATACACCACTCGGCATTTCCTACACCTGGGACATGCGATACAGAGGGCCCTGGGGTGCGGCTGCCCGTTGCACAAACCTAATATTGCCTCTTGGCCAGTTAACCCTGCTCCAGGATCCACACTATTACCCTTCCTCAGGTGACCCTAATGGCTCGGCTTTAGTTATGACCCTCCGTTTGTGCCCTTTGCTAACATTGCTCCTCTAGCAGCTTTGCTTGGGCTTTGTTAAAGGTTATGACCTGCAAAGGGGGTTGGGCTTATGCCTAGAAAATTCTGCACAATGCGTCACATTGTCCAGTATTGACACGTATGGTTTACATGGCGGTAGTGATGATATTTCGTATTTACAGGTGTGATATACTGAGGGGTGTGATATACTTATAATATACTTTCTATGTTAGAAAGTAGATTATAGTGCATTCGTATTGTGCAGCAGTTGTGTGCAGTTCTGCTGCGATACTGCAGGTATATAGAGGGACAAACGCTATTGGAGCAACTAAGTACAATGGGTGTGATCTACCTGTTGCCCGAAAAAAACGGATTGAGGGGTGTGATATACCTATAATATACTTTCTACCATAGAAAATATATAGTGCATTTATATTATGCAGCAGTTGTGTGTGGTTCTGCTGCAATACCGCACCTACATAGAGGGGCAAGCGCTATTGGAACAGCTATTTGCAACAGGTGTGATATACATGTTGCCCCCAAAAAACTGATTGAGGGGCCTGATATATCTTCTTCCACAAAATACTGATTGAGGGCTGTGATATACCTGTTGCCCCAAATAAACAGGATGGTGTGATATAATTGTTGTTGAAAAAAAAAATTGAGGGGTGTGATGTACCTGGTTCCACAAAATATTAATTAAGGGGTTCGATATACCTGCTTCCGCCAAATATTGATTGAGGGGTGCGATATACCTGCTTCCACAAAATGCTGATTAAGAGGTTTGATATACCTGTTTCCACTAAATATTGATTGAGGCCTGCAATATACCTGCTTCCACAAAATACTGATTAAGGGGTTTGATGTACCTGCTTCCACTAAATATTGATTGAGGGCTGCGATGTACCTGCTTCCACAAAATACTGATTAAGGGTGACATATACCTGTTTCCACTAAATATTGATTGAGGGCTGCGATAAACCCGCTTCCAAAAAATAGCGATAAAGGGGTTCTATATACCTGTTTCCATTGATTGAGGCCTGCGATATACCAGCTTCCACAAAATACTGATTAAGAGGTTCGATATACCTGTTCCCACCAAATATTGATTGAGGCCTGCGATATACCTGCTTCCACAAAATACTGATTAAGGGTTTGATATACCTGTTTGTACCAAATAGTGATTGAGGCCTGCAATATACCTGCTTCCACAAAATACTGATTAAGGGGTTCGATATACCTGTTTCCACCAAATATTGATTGAGGCCTGCGATATACCTGCTTCCACAAAATTCTGATTAAGAGGTTCGATATACCTGCTGCCACAAAATACTGATTAATGGTTCGATATACCTGCTTCCACAAAATACTGATTAAGGGTTCGATATACCTGTTTGTACCAAATAGTGATTGAGGCCTGCAATATGCCTGCTTCCACAAAATACTGATTAAGGGGTTCAATATACCTGTTTCCACCAAAATATTAATTGAGGCCTACAATATACCTGCTTTCACAAAATACTGTATATACATAAGACAAGGACCATTCTTTGTTCTGGGTGGTGGCGGATATGTGTGGGCTGGCATTAGGACATTTAATTACACATGGTCGTCACAGGTGTTGAATTCCTCCGAGATCCATGCCTCATTCATTTTTAGAGATGTGAGGTAGTCCACACTGTCGTGAGCTAGGCGAGTGCGCTTATCGGTCACGATCCCCCCTGCTGCGCTGAACGTCCTTTCAGACAGGACACTTGACGAGGGGCAAGCCAAGAGTTCCATGGCAAATTGTGCCAGCTCTGGCCACAGGTCACACCCAGTAGTCCAGGGGTTCCTCGCTTCTCAGAGCGTCCACATCAGCTGTTAACCTGATGTAGTCGGACACCTGTCAGTCTATGTGTTCCCTGAGGTTGGATCCGGAGGGCGGCTGTTGATGGGTTGGCTGCAAGAATGATCTCATATCTGAAGTGACCAACACATCTTCAAACCGCCCTCTTCTTGCAGGTGCGGTAGGATTGGTACCCGCACTGTGGGTGAAAATTCCTCTGCAAGCGCCTGTCACTGTCCATGATGTGGGACTATTTGTGCATTTCTAGTAAGTATTCGGGGCTGCAAATATGACTTGAAAGTTTTTCAGGTTCGCCTGCCATTAAAGTCAATGGGGCCTGCCGCGAACGTGCGGTCCGCTAACATTTGATCGCGAACGCGTTCGTGAACCGTCCCGGCCGATGTTCATCCATCTCTACTCTCTACACCATAGGACTTAAGTATATGATTAGTGGAGTCCGATTCTGCAACCCCTACTGATCCCAGGAACGGGTCCTGTTCCCCCTTTTTGATGGTGTGGCAGGCCACACATACGCCCTGCTGCTCCATTCATTCTCTTTAGGACCACTGGAAATGGCCAGCGCTGTACTCCGCCATCTCCAGCGACCCCATAGAGAATGGATGGAGAGGCAGGGCATATGCTCGACCTGCCACTCAGTCAAGAAGGGGGCTCAGTGGGGGCTCCAGCGTTCAGACCCCCACGGATCACTTAGTTATCCCCGATCCAATGGTTAGAGGATAACTAGAAAAGTGGACACTGGCCCTTTAACAGGCGAGCATTTCTATTATAGTTAAAATAAATTTTATTTTTTACACCCAAAGAAAACCTTTAAGGATAGAGAATGTAAAAAGGTCCAACAGCTATGACAGGACAGGTAATAAGTGTCTGATTTATGGGGGTCTGACTGCTGGGACCCCCATGATCAAGGGAACATGGTCTTAAGACCCTTGTGTACGTAGATTGGTGGTAATGGAATTGAATGTCTCAGGAGTCAGGACCCCTTTTTTTCATGGTCAGTGGGTGTTCCAGCAGTCAGACCCCAGCAATCTGATATTTATCTCCTATCCTGGTGATAGGTCATTATGGTAGTACAACCCTTTTAATTATAATGTAGATTATGTACAATCTGAGGAGGTTACGATTTGGTAACTTTCATGCCAGACATTCATGCTTAAAGGGGTTAAAGGGTTTGTCTCACTTCAGTAAATGGCATTTATCCTGCAGTTAATACAAGGCACTTACTAATGTATTGTAGATTTTCCGTATTGCCTCCTTTCCATAACATTATACACAGCACGTATCCGTGGTATTACCACCGTGAAATCAAGCAGCGGTGGCCGTGCTTACACACTATAGGGAAAGGCTGGAAGTGCGCATAGGCCGACACCTTTACCTATAGTGTGCAAGCACGGCCACCGCTGCTGGATTGAGTACCCCAGTCCGACACTGCATATAGCACCCATACAATATACATGCAGCACCCCTACTATACACATATAGCACCCATAAAATATACAGTACATGCAGCACCCCTACTATACACATATAGCACCCATACAATATACAGTACATGCAGCACCCCTTCTATAAACATATAGCACCCATACAATATACATGCAGCAACCCTACTATACACATATAGCACCCATACAATATACATGCAGCAACCCTACTGTACAAGTATGGTCAGGGGTGCACCACCAATGAGGCCAGGTGAGGCGATCGGAGGGGCAAGAGAGGGGCAGCAGAAGGGCCATGGGCAATTAGCGCTTTCATTGTGGCAAAGGGGTTAGGTTAAGAAATTGGCATGGGGGTGGGGGGAGCCGTTTCAGTTTTCGCCTCAGGCAGCAGAAAAGCTAGGTGCACCCCTGCATATAGTACCTAAAAATACAGGGGCATAGCTATAGTGGAAGTGGGCGCTATGGGGCCCGAACTCCATAGGACTGAAAGATGCTATTGTTAGAGCCCCTGGAGAGTATTATACAATGACAGTATATACAGTGAGATTGCATACCGTATTTATGTGTAGGATTTAAACGGAACGGCTGCCGGGCCTGGTCTGAGAGAGCCATCTTAACTAGCCGCAGGAGTTGCATCTGAGGAGTGGGTCCCGTTCAAAAATTTGCTGTGGGGCCCAGTCAGTTCTAGTTACTCCACTGCATAAATACATATAGAGCACCCCTACACTACACATATGGCACCCATAAATACATATAGAGCACCCCTACAATACACATATGGCACCCATAAATACATATAGAGCACCCCTACAATACACATATGGCACCCATTAATACACATATAGAGCACCCTACAATACACATGTCTTGTCCGTACAATATACTTGCAGCACCGATACGGTACAAATAGAGCACCTCTACAATACACATATGGCACCCATTAATACATAGAGAGCACCCCTACTATACACGTCTTGTCCGTACAATATACTTGCAGCACCCATACAGTACAGATAGAGAACCTCTACAATATACATGGAGCACAAAACATATGATGTAAACATGCAGCACCTACACAATACACATACAGCGTATGTATAGTAGACATGAGCCATACAATATTACACATGACACACATAAATGAAGAGTAAGCACACATACAACACACACATAGCGCCAATATACACACATAGGGCTCCTCTACTATACACATGGAGCAACCATACAATTCATATGTAGACCACAAATAATACACGTACAGCACCAGTACCATGTGCATTCAGCACACATAGCACTCATGTACCACACACGAGATTCACATTATGTGCACATATAGTACACATGTACCACACATACAGTACATATGATATACACACATAGCACGCATGCACATAAAACACCCATAAAATAGACAAGCAGCATATATAGCACACATACAATACACAGGACACACACCTAAGCTACCCATAAGTGTACACGGAGCACCCCCATGATATACCCATGTAGCACTCATAAAACATGCATACAGCACCCATACAGTATACATTCTGTCTGTACATATAGCTCACACGCAGTACACATACAATACACAGTCATCACTGAGTTAATGCAGATTTAGCAAACATACAAAATACATGTAATACAAGTTGTATAAAGTCACATACAATGTCCACAATACATACAATGCTCACATACAGCACCCATATAATACCCATGCTTCACATATATAGAATCCAAAAGACACAGATGCAACACCCATAAAGCACCCATACAACACATAAGCACCGCTCATTTACTACACATAGAAAACCAATATACTGCAGAGGCAGAGCATACGATGCACCTTGCGCACCTATGACACTCATCTGATAAGGTACGTCGCACATGTACAGCGGCTCAAGAACACACACTGCATACCGCAACCATACAATGCATGTGCACTGCCTGTTTAGTACACAAGCAGCGCCGATATAGGACGCAGAAAGCACCAATGCAATAAATATATCAAAAGTCTGATCTTCTGGGATTCATCCCTGCGGCTTTTACTGGTCCTAAGAATGGGATGAGATAGGTCAAGTCTGGTTGACAGGTCCTGAGACTCCTGAAATTTATTTTTAGGAAACCCCCTTTAAAATGGAATGCAGATATGTAGCTATCATGGTCATTCAATAGGTCAGGGCGCCACCTAGTGACCATCTGTTCCATACACTACGGTTATGAAATCCTTCTATCGTATGGGTTTGATATTTGGGATCTTGCTATTTGTTGTGTATCATTTTTATGATGATACAAGGTTTATTTGCCGATTTTGCGATTTCCCCTAGATTCTACAGGATCAGGTTTATCGTTTGATAGAATCATCTCAATTCTCTTTTTTTGACTTCGTGATTTATAGGTTTAAGAAATAGATGTCCAGCCATATAAAGAAATCACAGTCATTGTACGGTGATTCATCAACTTCCACACATCCTGAGGTGTAACATATGACCATGAGGCCTCACAGGACAGGAGTTCATCCAATCCGCAGTTTGTGTGGGTCGGATGCAGATCCATTCATTTTAATGGGGCCGCAAAGATGCGTATCCGTAGTTCCATTCTGCGGCCCCGCAAAAACATAGAACAAGTCCTATTCTTGTCCGTTTTACAGATACGGACATAACTGTCCTATAGAGGGCAGGATGTTCTGCTCTGCAAAATGCAGAACACATGGCCGATATCCATGTTTTGCGGATCTGCAATTTGTGGACCGCAAAACCAGCTACGGTCATATGCATGATCCATTAAAGAGATGTTCTAGGACCTGCTTAATAATGACCAAATGAGTTGTATTGGGCTGAGATCAGGGCTCTGTGCAGATACTTCATCTCCTCAAAACCCATCACCCCATGTCTTTCTGGAGGGGTATAGTCATGCAGGAGACAAGGCTTTCATCCTCACACTTCACACACTTCAGCACATTGGCAGACTGTTCTGTATGTACAAATAGTCCACAACCTCTAGTTGTTGTTACAAGAATATAACTACTATAATACTGCCCCTATGTACAAGAATATAACTACTATAATACTGCCTCCTATGTACAAGAATATAACTACTATAATACTGCCTCCTATGTACAAGAATATAACTACTATAATACTGCCTCCTATGTACAAGAATATAACTACTATAATACTGCTTCCTATGTACAAGAATATAACTACTATAATACTGCTCCCTATGTACAAGAATAAAACTACTATAATACTGCCTCCTATGTACAAGAATATAACTACAATAATACTGCTCCCTATGTATAAGACTAAAACTACTATAATACTGCCTCCTATGTACAAGAATATAACTACTATAATACTGCTCCTATGTACAAGAATAAAACTACTATAATACTGCTTCCTATGTACAAGAATATAACTACTATAATACTGCTCCTATGTGCAAGAATATAACTACTATAATACTGCCTCCCATGTACAAGAATATAGCTACTATAATACTGCCCCTATGTACAAGAATATAACTACTATAATACTGCTCCTATGTACAAGAATATAACTACTATAATACTGCTCCTATGTACAAGAATATAACTACTATAATACTGCTCCTATGTACAAGAATATAACTACTATAATACTGCTCCTATATACAAGAATATAACTACTATAATACTGCCCATATGTACAAGAATATAACTACTATAATACTGCTCCTAGGTATAAGAATATAACTACTATAATAATGCCTCCTATATACAAGACTATAACTACTATAATACTGCTCCTATGTACAAGAATATAACTACTATAATACTGCTCCTATGTGCAAGAATATAACTACTATAATACTGCCTCCTATGTACAAGAATATAACTACTATAATACTGCTTTCTATGTACAAGAATACAACTACTATAATACTGTCTCCTATGTACAATAATATAACTACTATGATACTGCCTCCTATGTACAAGAATATAACTACTATAATACTGCTCCTATGTACAAGAATATATCTACTATGATACTGCTCCCATGTAGAAGAATACAATTACTATACTACTGTCTCCTATGTACAAGAATATAACTACTATAATACTGCTCCTATGTACAAGAATATAACTACTATAATACTGCCTCCCATGTACAAGAATATAGCTACTATAATACTGCCCCTATGTACAAGAATATAACTACTATAATACTGCTCCTATGTACAAGTTATAACTACTATAATACTGCTCCTATATACAAGAATATAACTACTACAATACCGCTCCTATGTACAAGAATATAACTACTATAATACTGCTCCTATGTACAGGAATATAACTACTATAATACTGCCTCCTATGTACAAGAATATAACTACTATAATACTGCCCCTATGTACAAGAATATAACTACTATAATACTGTTCCTATGTACCAGAATATAACTACTATAATACTGCTCCTATGTGCAAGAATTTAACTGCAATAATACTACCTCCTATGTACAAGAATATAACTACTATAATACTGCTCCTATGTACAAGAA